>CM077654.1:5581679-5908347 GCA_039707465.1 Rhabdophis nuchalis
GAGGACCCCACAATCCTCCTCCTCCTCCTCCTGCTGATGATATCGCCTAGCTGGGTCACGAAACGTCGGCAAGAAAACCACCAAGCTCAGAGAGCACTGAGGACCCCACAATCCTCCTCCTCCTCCTCCTGCTGATGATATCACCTAGCTGGGTCACGAAACGCCTGCAAGAAAACCACCAAGCTCAGAGAGCACTGAGGACCCCACAATCCTCCTCCTCCTCCTCCTGCTGATGATATCACCTAGCTGGGTCACGAAACGTCGGCAAGAAAACCACCAAGCTCAGAGAGCACCGAGAACCCCACAATCCTCCTCCTCCTCCTCCTGCTGATGATATCACCTAGCTGGGTCACGAAACGTCGTGACCAAGAACCCATCTTTCCTGCTCTGAGCTACAAATATCCTCCTTTATTGAAGGGCAGGAACACAAGTGGTAAGAGTGATTAGGAAATGTGAAACCCAGATGCCCTTTCCCAAAGGATGAGCCAACCTTCTATTCCCTCTGTGTCCCTTCCATCAGACTCTCCTCCCCCCCCCCACCCCTCCCGGCCTGCCTCTTCCACCGCCTTGCCCAAGCAGGCTGGCAGGGAGCTCTCCAGTTACCAAACGGTCGTCTGGGACATCTGCCTGGCATCTCCCATGCCGTGAGAGGATCTCAAGCTCAGGGGGATTGGGGGGGGGGGGATGGGTGCAGACAGGCAGCTGACCTCCAGAGGGAGACGGTGACTTTCGCCCCCCACCCCCACTCTGCCCCCTTTCAGCTGCGTATCTCTGCGCTGGCATATGCCCTGTTTACGACTGTCAATCATGCATCAAAAGTGGCGGAAGGGGCCGGAGGGCAGGAGTAGCTGTAAGGATGCTTCTCTTGCAGAGATTCCACAGGGATGGCAGGAAGGACCTCCCAGCTGTCCTTTTACCCCATAAGGTAAAAAAAACCTGCTATTTCCCTTGTTCTCCTTTAGATTCTCCATCTCTTTGCCATTCAGCTCTGTGGTGAGAAACAACCTGTGATCTGGCTAGCCCAAATGGTTATCTGTGCCAATGAACAGGGGAGAGAGAGAGAGAGAGGAAGAAAGAGGAAGGATGGATGGAAGGAAGGAAAGAGAAACAGAGAAAGAAAGAGAGAGGAAGAAAAAGGAAAAGAGAGGAAAAAGAAAGAGAGAAAGAGGGAGGGAGGAGAAACAGGGAAAGAAAGAGAGAGGAAGAAAGAGGAAGAAGAAGAGAGAGGAAGGAAGGGAAGGAAAAAAGCAGAAAAAGAAAGAGAAATAAAGAGGGGGAGGAGAAACAGGGAAAGAGAGAGGAAGAAAAGGAAGAAGGAAAAAAGAAGCAAAAGAAAGACAGAGAGAGAGAAAGAGAAGGAGGGAGGGAGGGGAAATGGAAAGAAAGAGGGAGAGAAAGAGAGGAAGAAAAGGAAAGAAAGAGAGAGGAAAAGGAAGAGAAAGGAAGAAAAGTTAGAGGAAAAAGGAAAAAGAGGAAACAAAAAGAGAAAGAAAGAAAGAATAAATAGGAGGAAAAGAAGAAAAAAAGAGAAGATAGAGAAAAAGAAAGAAAGGGAGAAGAAGAAAAGGAAGAGAGAAGGAGGGGAGGAGAAGAAAATAGGCATGGCCCCTTCTCTCCTCTCCATCTGTCTGTCGCCTTAATATTTCCAATGGATCCTGACCACGTTCTTCAATCTCCAACTCTTAGGATGCAAACACACGTAGCACCCCCCCCTCCCACCCCCTCTCAAAAGAACCTTCCAGAGGACAAAAGAAACTCCAGGAATACACTGATGTGGTCATGTCCACACAAGCTTGATGGCGTACGATCCCTCCCATCTATGTTATGCCCTCGGTTGATGGCCCACATCCCAAACCATGCCAAGACAACAGATGGGTTCCCACGACATGCCCAAACTCCCACTTGTAATCTAATCAAGCACCTTCTAAGGGATTGCCCAGGAGAGCAGAAATACTCCCTGTCCAGCTACTGCCTATCCCGCCGTTATTAAACAGAGTCACATATTTAGGACGAAAGCTGGGAAAAATATTTTTACCTGCATTTTTCGGCTAGAATTCTGCACCACAACCTTCAGAGATAACTTAACCACAACAGCTTGAAAGAGAAAGGAATAGCATTTTATGTGAACTGGGTCACTACCACCTTAAGCGACAAGTATGATTTATTGGTTCAGACATGGCATGTTCTGTAAGCATAACGGTTAACCCAGATTTAGGATGCTGAACCTCGCTGTTTGTTTGCTGGAAACTTGCAAATAAACAAATAAACTTGTTTAAAACTTGTTTAAAACAAGTTTTTTTTTTAAAGCATGTTTAAAACTCTCTTTTTCATTGGTGCTTTCATTCAGGGGTTCATATGTTTTTTTATGATGATGTTGAAAACTGGCCCAAGTCAGTGAAATGAGGTGGTGTATTAGCAATCTAATACATAAGTAAAGGTGGGATATAAATATAGAAAGCACAACATATAAGCAAATTCTACTTACTTGGACCAGCTGAAGCTCTTTTTGCTGCTCTCTTTGGCAGGGAGCCATTTTGATCCTTTACAGCAGGGGGTCTCCAAATTTGGCACTTTTAAGACTGGTGGACTTCAACTCCCAGAATTCCCCAGCCAGCTATGACAGGGGTCTGCAAAGTTGGCACTTTTAAGACTGGTGGACTTCAACTCCCAGAATTCCCCAGCCAGCTATGACAGGGGTCTGCAAAGTTGGCACTTTTAAGACTGGTGGACTTCAACTCCCAGAATTCTCCAGCCAGCTATGACAGGGGTCTGCAAAGTTGGCACTTTTAAGACTGGTGGACTTCAACTCCCAGAATTCCCCAGCCAGCTATGACAGGGGTCTGCAAAGTTGGCACTTTTAAGACTGGTGGACTTCAACTCCCAGAATTCCCCAGCCAGCTATGACAGGGGTCTGCAAAGTTGGCACTTTTAAAACTGGTGGACCTCAACTCCCAGAATTCTCAAGCCAGCTATGACAGGGGTCTGCAAAGTTGGCACTTTTAAGACTGGTGGACTTCAACTCCCAGAATTCTCCAGCCAGCTATGACAGGGGTCTGCAAAGTTGGCACTTTTAAGACTTGCGGACTTCAACTCCCAGAATTCCCCAGCCAGCTATGACAGGGGTCTGCAAAGTTGGCACTTTTAAGACTTGCGGACTTCAACTCCCAGAATTCCCCAGCCAGCTATGACAGGGGTCTGTAAAGTTGGCACTTTTAAGACTGGTGGACTTCAACTCCCAGAATTCCCCAGCCAGCTATGACAGGGGTCTGCAAAGTTGGCACTTTTAAGACTGGTGGACTTCAACTCCCAGAATTCCCCAGCCAGTTATGACAGGGGTCTGCAAAGTTGGCACTTTTAAGACTTGCGGACTTCAACTCCCAGAATTCCCCAGCCAGCTATGACAGGGGTCTGCAAAGTTGGCACTTTTAAGACTGGTGGACTTCAACTCCCAGAATTCCCCAGCCAGCTAAGCTGGCTGGGGAAATCTGGGAGTTGAAATCCACCAGTCTTAAAAGAGCCAACTTTGCAGATCCCTGAGCTATGATGTCCACAAATTATGCTGTCTGGAGAATTCTGGGAGTTGACGTCCACAAGTCTTAAAGTGGCCAGGTTTGAAGACCTCTGCTTTACGGCATTGAGTAGATCCATGTTTATTCAACGCCCATCAAAACAGGGACGTCCTTTGCCCAGGGAATTAGCAGGGCAGCAGTTTTAATTTCCCAGAATCCTTTTCATGCAATGTCGCTCAGGGGCATTGTGGGAAATTAAAACAGCAGCATCCGTTTCAGGGAGGTTAGAAAATAACCATACTTCCCCATTCTGCCCCCCCCCCCTCCGCCCAAATGCTCTGGAGCCTTTAAAATATAGCTGGTGGGGAGTAGGTGAAAGGTTTTTGAATTTAGAAGCATTCTGTAAAACCTTGAATTGAAAAAGATGTGGAGACCCTAAAAAGAGTGCAGAGAAGAGCAACAAAGATGATTAGGGGACTGGAGGCTAAAACATATGAAGAACGGTTGCAGGAACTGGGTATGTCTAGTTTAATAAAAAGAAGGACCAGGGGAGACATGATAGCAGTGTTCTAATATCTCTGGGGTTGCCCCAAAGAAGAGGGAGTCAAGCTATTCTCCAAAGCACCTGAGGGCAGGACAAGAAGCAATGGGTGGAAACTATTCAAGAAGAGAAGCAACCTAGAACTGAGGAGGAATTCCCTGACAGTGAAAACAGTTAGTCAGTGGAACAGAAGTTGCCTCCAGAAGTTGTGAATGCCCCAACACTGCAAGTCTTTAAGAAGATGTTGGATAGGGCTTCCTGCCTAGGTAGGGGGTTGGACTAGAAGACCTCCAAGGTCCCTTCGAACTCTGCTATTGTATTGTTGACCCTAATATTGTGCTTTTTTTCTCCCCCTCCAGATCTGATCAATTTATTCTGAGGAAATAAAACAAACATTGGTTTGCTTTTCTTCTTCAAGCCATCTCTCCAACTCTTTGGCCTGCTTCCACAGTCCACACCACCTATTTTAAGCTAGATCCTGGGCTCTCAAAAGACCAGGGTTTCATTCATACATGTGGGGTTTTTGGTGGGTTTTTTTGCCCAAATTAAATAACCGTATTTTAGAAGGAGCAAATGGCGCCCTAGTTCATGCACTCTGCAATCCCCTATTAGCCTGATCTAGTGTGTCCTCTGAACCTCAGATTAGTATAATTTAATTTGCAAAGGGCTGCTGGTACAGTGGATAATCTTGTCCTCAGACTAGCAGAGGCTTCTGTGATGCAAATTGGGGCCAAGCTCTTGCCAATTGAGGTCAGAGGTTTGGTTTGTTTTTTTTTAAAGATAAAATGCAAAGAAAAAGAGGATGCACTTGAACCAGAAAGGGGAGAGAGAAGGAATATTCTGTATTTGAAACCTGGAAAAAGCTAAATTACGGCGCAATTGAACTAAATATGTAGATGTGATTCACTGGGGGGTTTTTTGGGAAGGGAGAAAAAAAAATGCTGTTTTTTTCTCTTTACGCGAATCCATTCCATTTCAGGGACACTCTGCCACCTGGTGTCAGGATATTAGTATTGCAAGCAGGCTTTGGAAATCAAGGCTGTGTTTCACACGTTGTTTGCATCAGAATAGAGCTGGAAGGGACCCTCCGAGGTCTTCTAGTCCAGCCCCCTGCCTAAACAGGAGATCCTGTACCATTTCAGACAAATGACTGTCCGGTCTCTTCTTAAAATCCTCCACTGATAAAAGCACCCACAACGTCTGAAGGCATTAAACTAGCTTTTGAGTTGGTACGGATGGGTAGCCATAATCTTAGCAAAACTAGAACTATTTGTTTAGTGACCATTTGAAGCTACAACAGGCCTAAAAAAAGTGACATGTCCATTTTCCACACGACCATTGCAGTAACCCCATGGTTGCATGATCAAAATTTGGATGCTTGGCAACCACACTCATATGACGGTCGCAGTGTCCTTTTGCAACTTTCGGACAAGCAAAATCCATGGAGATGCCAGATTCGTTTAACGACCATGTTATTAACTGGACAGCTGCAGTGATTTGCTTAACAACTGTGGTGAGAAAGGGAGCCAAAAATCACGTAAGAAATGTCTCACTTAGCAACAGAAATGTTGGGCTCCTAAGCCGAGGTCTTCCTGAAGATGCCAGTAAATGAAGCCGGACTGAGATTTGAACCGACAAACCTAAAATAAAGGCGGTATGGTGAATCCACAAGGTTTTATTTGAAAATGAACATTTTTAAAAGTGGGGTCAAAGGGTTGCTTTTATTCTACCAAAGAAATGGCAGGGAAAATAATGAAAGCCATTAAAAAAAAGCCCTACTGAATTCATTTCTTTATATGGGGCTAAATAATAAATTTAGCTACAGCGTGCCCTCCAAAGACACCAGGGATGGGAAAAATGCACTCTTCTCTTTTACAGAAGTATGCTTTAATTGCAAATAATAGCCGTGCCAATCAATAAGTGTCAATCCATAAAAATATCCCTGTTGGTAGTGAAAACATCAATGAGAGCCTGCGAGTTGCCTAAAATCAATGGCTTAAATGAAGGGCTTCTTGATGGATATCCTAGACAGAACGTCATGTCTGAAAAGAGCCATTTTCCTCTCATAATCATAATTTTGGACAATCGGCTAGGACTATGACAGCAACGTTTTTCAAGCCCAGCCATTCGAAGACGTGTGGACTTCAAATCCCAAAATTCATGGCTGGCTGGGGAATTCTGGGAATTAAAGTCCACACAGGTCTTCAAATTCCTGAGTTTGAGATACTCCAGGGTTGCAAAAAAAAAAAGACTGCGAATCTGATCAGCCGTGGTTTTTTCACACAAGCTTTTAATGGGATTTATGTTGGAAGAGCCAAGTAAGTAACTTGCAGGCAACTCCCCAAACGTTGCCCCCAAATCCACTTCTTTTTGCCGCCCCAAATTCACACAAATTCAAAATCCCAGTCAGCCTCCATAAAATGGATTTTGGGGTTAAGGGAAAGACAGGTAATCCTTGACTTATAACAGTTCATTAAGTGGACAACGGCACTGGAAAAAAATTACGTGACTGTTTTACCAGAGATGAAATGCTACTGGTTCAGACCGGTTCGCCCGAACCAGTAGTAAAAAAATGCTACCAGTTTGCCCAAACCACTAGTAAAAAAATGCTACCGGTTCAGGTGATCCGGTATTTCCAACGATCAGCTGTGACACATGATTTATATTCACTAGAATTGTGTTACCTGGTTTGGTGATGTGACGTCTGTCAGAAAATCACCAAGGTCAGAGGATTAAGGACCCCATGGTCCTCCTCTCACCCCACTCCACAAAATCTACTCCCCAGCACAGATGACGTTATCTAGTTTGGTAATGAAACATCTGCAAGAAAACCACCAGAGTCAAAAGAGCACTTAGGACCTCACAGTCCTTCTCCACCTCCTCCTTTACCACCACCTCCAGTCTGCAAACTCTACTCCCCAGCACTGATGATGTTACCTAGTTTGGTAATGAAACATCTGGAAGAAAACCACCTAGCTCAGGGAGCACCAAGGACCCCACAGTTCAAGCTTGGGCTACAAATAATCTATTCTCTGCTCTTTACTGAAATATCTACAACTGTGCAAACCACCGTTGTCGCTCAAGGAAGAATATTCAAACGGTCACCCTCACTGGCATATTGTAAACATATAGTAAATAAGTCAGCAAGTGTCATTCTGCCTCTTTATAAATCTATGGTGAGGCCCCATCTTGAGTATTGTGTACAGTTCTGGTCACCATCCCTTCAGAAGGATATTATGGAATTGGAAAAGGTGCAGAGGAGGGCAACCAGAAGGATTAGGGGGCTGGAACACCTTCCTTACCATCTGAGGCTGCAACGGCTGGGCCTCTTCACTCTAGAACGACGGCGCCTGAGAGGTGACCTGATTGAAGTCTATCAAATCATGCACGGTGTGGACAAAGTCGAAAAGGGAAAACTGTTTTCCCTATCGTACAACACTAGAACTAGGGGGCCCTCCATGAAACTTTTGGAAGCTAGACCTCAAACAAATAAGAGGAAGTACTTTTTCACCCAGAGGATCACTGGTCTATGGAACTCCCTGCCAGAAGAAGTGGTGACAGCTGTCAGCCTCGACACCTTTAAGAAAGGATGAGAGGAGTTCCTGGAGAACAAGGGTATCCATGGCTATCATGATGGATGCCTAAGGACACCCTCCGGGTTGGAGAGATAGGCAGGAGATCTCTCAAGCCATTTGCAGGGAATCCTAAGCAGGTGAAGACATCTGCTTGGGAAGACCCTGAAGCAAATGGGGAGCCACTGTGGGAGACAGAATGCTGGACCAGATGGGCTGTGGCCTGTTCCAGCAAGGCTATTCTTAGGTTCTTAGTAGAATATTAACCTAATTTGAGCATCTGCTGCTTTTTAATTATCTTGAGATCAGCTACCTGAGGATGGCCTTCCTCCACCTGTCTGCCTAAAGGCGGGAAAAACTAGGCCTCGAATGTAATTAAGGTAAAGGTAAAGGTTCCCCTCGCACATTTGGTAGTCGTTCCCGGCTCTAGGGGGCAGTGCTCATTTCCCTTTCAAAGCTGAAGAGCCAGCACTGTCCGAAGATGTCTCTGTGGTCATGTAGCCAGCATGACTCAACGCCGAAGGCGCACGGAACGCTGTTCCCTTCCCACCAAAGGTGGCTCCTATTTTTCTACTTGCATTTTTTACCTGGTTTCAAACTGCTAGGTTGGCAGAAGCTGGGACAAGTCACGGGAGCTCACTCTGTTACACGGCGCTAGGGATTCAAACCGCCGACCTTTCTGATCGACAAGCTGAGTGTCTTAGCCACTGAGCCACTGTGTTCTCTCAAATTATGTTCCTATATTAATATACATCTGTTTCTTTTTGTTTTGTTATTCCTTCTACCCTGAGACATCAAAGCCAGAAGTAAAGTATTGCTTCAATTTAGGAGATTCTGAATCTGTGCAGATTTTCAGTAACAGCACAATCTTTATTCTCCTCATGAGGAAGAACATAGCAGAATTGGAAGGGTACCTTGGAGGTCCTCTAGTCTAACCCCCTCCTCAAGCAGGAGGCCCTACACCATTCCAGACAAACGGTTGTCCAATCTCTTCTTTAAAACCTCCATTGTTGGAGCATTCACAACTTCTGGAGGCAACTTCTGTTCCACTGATAAATTGTTCTCACTGTCAGGAAATTTCTCCTCAGTTCTAGGTTGCTTCTCTCCTTGATTAGTTTCCACTCGTTGCTTCTTCTCCTGCCTTCAGGTGCTTTGGAGAATAGATTGAGCCCCTCTTCTTTGTGCCAGTCCCTCAGATGGGACAGTTGGGACAAAGACCCTATGGGACATTTTTAAAATAATAATTCCATCCACCCCCATAAAGCTTTCTCAACTTTTGTTCATTCTTTCCGCCCTTCTTTTCATGAATTCCTGTATACTTAGTTTTTTTAAAAAGCGAATTATGCAGAGATCACTCCCTTCCCCCCCCCCCCGGTATGTTTGTTTGTGTGTGTGTGTGTGTGTGTGTGTGTGTGTGTGTACACACCTGCGACCGTACCACAAGCGTAAGGCACAAACATCATCAAAGAAAAAAAACCTTCCTCTCGCATCGCTCACTTAAAAGAACCAAGTATTTTCACATTTATTTTGTCTTTTGGGGTTGTCACTAAAGTCTCCAGATAATTATTTATTTTTTTTGTCGTTTTTGCTTTTGTTTTGGCTTCTATAGAAATTTATCCCAAAAGGGAAAAAAAAAAAAATGAAAGAAACAAAACTTAAAAAACAAACAAAAAAAGAGACAGACAAGATAGTGTGAGGACGCAGCTCCAGAGACCCACTTATCTAACCCCCTCCCATCTTTTTTTTGGGGGGGTGGGGCAGCAAACATCCTGTGTTGTGAATTTTCCCCCTTCCAAAGTTGATCTGTCGGTCACCCTCTGCTCTTTTCTTCCAGCTGCTCCTTCAGGTTCTCGGTCCTGGGATCTCCGTGCGTGGAACCCGCTGGGTCCCCTGACTTCCCCAAAGACAATTGGAAGGGATTCTGAGTGTCACCTTAGTGTCCGATTCTTGTTTGGTCCACGCAACCCCAAACCGTACTCGCCTTAGCTGAGCTTGGGAGTGGCTCGGAGCTGCGTGTACTTTCTGCTGGGGGTGGGTGGGTAGGTGGGGCATTTCAGGAGTGGGGACCCTACCTCCCCCTCTTCTTTTCCCCCCACCTCCCTATAACTGGAGGGTCATACCCCACAGCGGTCACGAGCCACCGGTTCCCTTGACCTCCAGGACAGCGGCTGAGCACATCCACCAGAGGCTGACGGAATGGGGTGTGTGGGCAGCCCAAAAAGCTGCCTTGAGAGTAGGTGAAAGAGCCGGGATGAGCTGGAGGGAGGTCAGAGGTCCAGAAAATGTGGCGGATGATCTAGAGAAGGAAACTCTTCTTGAAAAGTAGGTTAAGTGTGGGGATATCTTCTGCCCTCGCAACACGACTTTGCTCTTTTCTTGTCGTGGCCCAGATAGGTATTATGGAACCACCCACCCAAGGGTCAAATTTAGGGTGTGTGTGTGGAGAGCGAGGGGGAAGATGGAGGAATGGACCAGGCATGAGTAGCTCGTTCTCGTAGAAGGAGGGTGACACGCAAAAAAAGGGGAAACCCCGCTCCCATCCCGTGTATTTTAGAACGAGTAGGTGGGTTTCTTTCTCCAGGCCACTTGGAAGGAGAGCTGCAAACCTCCGCAGCCCCCAAGGGGCGAGGGTCCCTGGGTGGGGCTGGGTGAGTCCTCCCAGTTTTGGGGTCCCTCGTTCACGGCATACGCATAGCGTACATCTCTTTAACGGGAGGCGCCTCCGCCGGCGAGCGAAGGCAAGGTCAACAAGGAGGGGCCCCCAAAAGCGAGGGCAAGGAGCGGTCACTCCTGCTCGTTGAGTTCGCGGGGGGCTGCCCTCCGTGGAGTGCCTTCTTCAGGCGGCGGGGGCCCCCGGGGCGGCGGGGGAGCTCCCCGAAGAGTCTGGATACGCCGGCACTCGTGGCAAATGCGGACGTGGGTGCAAGGCCTGGGGGGGTCTTCCAGCAGGCGCTGAGGGCCTGGTTCTGTCACTAAAGTCCCCGAGTAGAGTTTGCCGTTGCTGAGGCGCATCTCCCGGACGGATCGCAGCGAAAGGCCCCCGCGGATGGGGTAGTGACGCCGTCGCCGTCGGGAGCGTGTCGGCTTGCGGCAGGAAACGGCGTGACGTAGCTCCCTCAGCATTTCTTGACAAACCGAGATCTGCAGGAGGTCGAAAAGGAGAACAGTCAAGAGTATCAAAGTTGGAAGGGGCCTTGGAGGTCATCAAGCTCAATCCCTCGTTCCAGCAGGAGATCCTATACCATTCAGTCAGACCGAATATGAATGGGCTGAGAATTCTGGGAGAGGGTTCAACCTTACGACAGGGCTGAGAGAGCATGTAGTTACAACCAGTCTCAGCATCCCAGGGGTGGGTTTCGGGATCTCGTCACAACCGGTACGCTGCGCACGGGGCTGGGCATCCAAAGTCGGGGGTGCGTGCGCTGCGTGCGCATGCGCACGCCACCACCCTGTGACACCCAGCAGCTCAGCGGAGGTTGTGCCACATGCTGTGCGTGCATACACAATTGGCCGGTTGCATTATAAACAGCTATGGAACACAAGCGGGTGGGTCAAATGAGTACTTTATAAGCCTCATAATGCCTTTTTTTTGACAGAAAAACGGGCCCTTTTTGACAGAAAAACAAGCCGTTTTTTGACAGAAAAACAGGCCTTTTTTGACAGAAAAACGGGCCTTTTTTGACAGAAAAACAAGCCCATTTTTGACAGAAAAGCAGACCTTTTTTGACAGAAAAACGGGCCTTTTTTGACAGAAAAACAAGCCCTTTTTTGACAGAAAAACGGGCCTTTTTTGACAGAAAAACGGGCCTTTTTTGACAGAAAAACAAGCCCTTTTTTGACAGAAAAACAGGCCTTTTTTGACAGAAAAACGGGCCTTTTTTGACAGAAAAGTGAGCCTTTTTTTGACAGAAAAACAGGCCCGTTTTGTGAAAAATGGCCTGTTTCTTGCTCGTTTTTGGCCATCCCCCCCCTCCCCCCCCGAACACTCTACAAACCTCCTAAGGGTTATTCATGCCCTTTTTCGGGGGGGGGGGGAAACGGGCCTGTTTTTGGGAGGTTTGCAGAGTGCAAAAACTTTTTTTTACATTTTGCCTCTTTAAAACCTTGGGGCATCTTATACTCCAGTGCGTCTTATACTCCGAAAAATACGGTAATTGTGGCTTTGCAAGAGCTTGTGCTTCAGCTGCTTCTCTGCTTGGGGCTGGTTGTAAAGATGCATGTATGGCTTCCTTCATTTACTTAGCCTTGGCTTTCCTCCCTTCTCTCCCCTCTCCCCAGCTTCACTCACCTCTTCGTGCTCCGCTGAGCGCCGTGTGGCCCACACAAATTCCATGATGGCCACAAAGACGGCAATGATGAGTCCACAGATGAGCACCACAAATATTCCTCCAATGTTCTCCATACCCAGCCCTGGAGTAAAGGAGGACATGTGAACGATGCAAGTTGTCAGGCGAGAATAGGAGACACCTGAGCATGGATGTATATGTCCCTCCGGTAGGAAGCACAAGTGGCCCTCGACTTACAACCATTGGTTTAGTGACCGTTCAAAGTTGCAATGGCAACTTTGGTAATAATAAAGAGATCTCTGGGCAGCTCAGGCTTTTCCTGGCTGCAATCTGCTGTATGGCCACAAGAGGCCGCTTTTGCAAAATTACATCTGGGATTGCAAGCAAACAACCCCCCCCCCCCATGAAATACACGTAGTCTTCCACTTACAACGGTTCATTTAGTGACCGTTCACAGCGGTGGTGAAATTCAATTTTTTTTACTATCGGTTCTGTGGGTGTGGCTTGGTGGGCGTGGCAGGGGAAGGATACTGCAAAATCCCCATTCCCTCCCGATCAGCTGGGATTCGGGAGGCAGAGAATAGATGGGGGCGAGGCCAGCCAGAGATGGGATTTGCCAGTTCTCCAAACTACTCAACATTTCCACTACTGGCTCTCCAGAACCGGTCAGAACCTGCTGGATTCCACCCCTGGTTTACAGTCACTCAATCAGCTCTGAAAAAAAGTGACTTGTGACCGTTTTTCTCACACTTACAACCGTTGCAGCCTCCCCATGGTCATGTCATCAAAATTCAGATGCTTGGCAACTGGTTCACATTTATGACGGTTGCAATGTCTTGGTCTAAAAAACAACCCCAAGCAGCCAGGAAACGGCCCAGAAAACAAGCCCAAAAACGAGCAGGGCCAGTGATTTTGCCGCTTTGCCAAACTGCGCACAATCTTAACTCCTGGTTTGCTCGAATCGGTGCGAACCGGCAAATCCCACCTCTGAGCCTTATTCATACGCTAGGTAAGAATTCAAGTTAAAGTCACTTTTAGGAACAGGGCTTATTCTTAACTCGGGGACAGATGGAACCGTCATCAGATGGACCCCAGGTAGATTACAAGCCTAGATTGGGTTGGCCAAGTTTGGCCACCCGCTGAGGCTCGGACAAGAAGGTCATCCATTTGAAAAGGTTTGAGTCGTCTATTGATCGGGTCATTTTGTACTTAAGAGACCGGAACTGGTGACAATCAACCCTTCCGATTTTCTACGTGTTAACCTCTGACCTTTGGCCCGATGATCTTCCTCTTTGGGGCATTTGCTTCCTTCCCACCATTTGCGTTTCAGGATTTCCAATCGGTTGTTTTCCTGAAGCTGCAGGATGGCCAGGGTGATCTCATCCCGGAATGGAGAACCTGCGGGAGGATGAGGCAAACCATGAGACATCAATCAGCTTTCTTCTATCATCTCTTCTTCCTCCTCCTCTTCTCCTTCTCTTTCCTCTTTCTTCTCTTTCCCTTCTTCCTCCTTTCTCTTCCCTCTTTTTATCCTTTCTTCTTTCCTTCCCTTTTTCCTCCTCCTCTTCGTCTCCCCTTTCTTCCTCTTCTTCCTTCTTTCTCCTCTTCCTTGTCCTCCTCTTCCCTTTCTTTCTCCTCTTCCTCTCCCCTCTTTTTCCTCCTCCTCTTCCCTTTCTTTCTCCTTCTCCCCTTCCTCCTCCTCCTCCTCCTCCTCTTCCTCTGCCTCCTCTTCCGTCTTTCTTTTGTTCCTTGTTCTCTTCCCCTTCTTCCTTCCTCCTCCCTTTTTACTCCTCCTCTTTCCTTTCTTCCTCCTTCTCCACTTCCTCCTCCTCTTCCTTCTCTTTTTCCTCTTCCTCCCCTTCCTCTTCCTCCTTCTCCTTCTCCTCCAAGCCAAGTTACTTCTGCTCACCCAGGGGCATCCCGATGCCGTAGCCCTTGGTATCTAGTAACCCCCCGATCTGGGTAAGGTTGCAGTTGAGCCTCCGGTGATATTCATTCATCGTGCTCTCCAAAAGAAAGGCATATTTTGAATTCAGCACCCGAGCAATTCCCTCTTCCGTGCTCTTTACGAAGACACTCGGTTGCTTTGAATGCATGTAATTCCACATGCGCTGGTAAGTTTGATAGCGAGAATTCTGATTGGGTAGAGAGAGGAACACAACATCAGGAACTTTAATGTGACAGATGGACGGCTTTCAGGCACAGTGTAGTAGGATGACTCCTGCCTTTATTGTTTGTTGACTAACAGCTCTTGCAAACTTTTCCCCAGGAATTTATAATAGAGACATACATTTCTTCTCCTGCCTCTCTAGTTTATCTTCCCAACAAATAGGCGTCCCTCAAAATCAGGGGGAAATTGGTCTCGTTTTGCTTCAGCTTATCATTAAAATCAGGAGCCCTTTTTTTTTTGCTGTAGCAAGCCAGAAAAGAAAGGCAGCTTTTAAGAAACTTGGTTTTAAAACAAAAACAAAAAATAAACCCAAATTATACAAGCCAAGCGTTTTTAAACATGGCAAGGCCAAGCCGGTCTCTTTGTTAAAAATAACTATGGCCTTGCAAACCGCCACAAGCTGGGCTTTTTGGATCAGGATAAGAAACCGATCTCCAGAGATCTGAGCAAAGGAGGTGTAGGTTTTCCTTTTCTGTCATCAAGGCCTGCCACCTTGTTTGATGATTGATTTCCCTCCGTTAATGTCTCTTGGAGTAGAGACAGCGGCTGTTACTATGGATACAGGTTGCCAGAGGAAGGAAGGAAGGAAGGAAGGAAGGAAGGAAGGAAGGAAGGAAGGAAGGAAGGATCAGAGAGATAGAGGGAAGGATCAGGAAAGGAAGTAAGGAAAGAAAGGAAGGAGAGGGAAGGGAAGGGAAGGGAAGGGAAGGGAAGGGAAGGGAAGGGAAGGGAAGGGAAGAGAAGAGAAGAGAAGAGAAGAGAAGAGAAGAGAAGAGAAGAGAAGAGAAGAGAAGAGAAGAGAAGAGAAGAGAAGAGAAGAGAAGAGAAGAGAAGAGATCCAAGTAGACTGGTCAATAGACAAACTCAACCATTATTTCATCTGGGAAAATGTGAGCTTCCTAAACCAAGCAAAAATCCCAAAACCACTAGGAAATTCCTGGAAACTAGCCATTCAGACAAATCATCCATTAACAGGCACATACAGATACACCACATTTGCACACCATTCGAAAGAGACCATTAAAAAAGAAACCCAAAGAAAGAAAGAAAAAAGACGAGAACTGCACCCTCCCTCTCTAGCAGCTCACACCCAGGTAAGAAGGAATTAATACCAGACAAACAATCAAGCAGACAGCAATGCCCTCATCAAAACCCTACAGAGGGAGTACCAGGGTGGCCTTCAGAACGAACACATCCAGACAATGGAGAGTTACTCGTCCACGCCAGTCTTTGACTTCATCGGGGAAGCTGCAAAAACTCTGCCATGCTCAACCCCCTCTCGGTAGCCCCCATCACCTAAGATGGAGGCTGCCTGCTGGACTCCTGCCGTGGAAGGAAAAGAGAAAACGACACCCACCTGGAAAAAGGTCATGGTGGAACCGGCATGGATGGTGCCGTATTCAATGTTGGTTTGGTCGGCCAAGTCATCCGCCGACTCTATAGGCACCTCCATGCGCTGCACGGTGAGGAAGGCAGCAAGGTTGGCCGTGTAGGAGGAGATGATGATCAGAGTGAAGGCCCACCTTCATAACAACGACAAGGAAGCCCCGTTTGATGTTTAGAGAGACAAGGAAACATGAAAACCTTTTCATTTTCAACTTTGACTTAATGTACAAATCTTGGCAAGGCAGTTCTTTCCACCTGTCAGGCAGGAGCCTTTAAACCATTCAGCCAGCCGGGCTCTCCCAATTGCATCAGCTGAGACAGGAGGGTTAATATCTATAATTGTTTCACAACACCCTGTTAGAGCCCCCTTAAGGAAGGAGACATACTGTTTCCTTTTCTGCCTTTCGGCTCATCACCAGAGACCATCTAGACAGAAAGCAAATCTTTCCATCTCAGTGGTAGAGGGGATCGTCATGCACCAGCAGCGGGCAAGTGTGCGACTGGCAGGTGCCGTTGTAACTTTGAATGGTCCCTACAGTTGTAAGTCGAGGACTAGGTGTATTTATGACGGTCACAGCATCCCAGGGTCATGCGATCCCCTTTTGCGACCATCCGACAGCAAAATCAACGAGGAAGCCAGGTTCGCTTAACAATTGTGTGACTAACGTAACAATTGCAGCGATTCGCTTAACAGCTGTGGCAAGAACGATCGTAAAATGGGGCAAAGCTCACTTCACCATGGACCCGCCTAGCAACGGAAATTTGGGGTTCGATTGTGGTTGTAACTCGAGGCCTATTTGTAACCTGCTCTTAACGGATCACTCAAAGTTGGACGTCACTAAAATGTCATAATTATAAATCCGTAAATTTTACTGAGGGACGCGGTGGCTCGGTGGCTAAGACGCTGAGCTTGTCGATCAGAAAGGTCGGCAGTTCGACGGTTCGAATCCCGAGCGCCACGTAATGGAGTGAGCTCCCGTGACTTGTCCCAGCTTCTGCCAACCTAGCAGTTCGAAAGCACATTAAAAATGCAAATACAAAAAAAAATAGAAACCATCTTTGGTGGGAAGGGAACAGCGTTCCGTGAGCCTTCAGTGTTTAGTCATGCCGGCCACATAACCACAGAGACGTCAGCGCTGGGGCTTCGACTTTGAAAGGGAGATGAGCAGCGCCCCCTAGAGCCGAGCATGACTAGCACATACGTGCGAGGGGAACCTTTACCTTTACAACGTTGCTGAGATGTTTGAAGGAAAGACACAACAACCTACACTCCAGTGGTGGGTTTCTGCAGGCTCGCACCTACTCGCAAGAGCCGGTTGGTGAAATTTAGAGAACCGGTGAGAGGGGGTTCCACCGGCGTACCTGGAAGTAAATCTGGCCCGCCGCTGCCAGTGACCCAACGGGAAGGAAAGGAAGGAAGGAAGAAAGGAAAGGAAAGGAAAGGAAAGGGAAGGAAGGAAGGAAGGAAGGAAGGAAGGAAAGGGAAGGAAGGAAGGAAGGAAGGAAGGAAGGAAGGAAGGAAGGAAGGAAGGAAGGAAGGAAGGAAGGAAGGAAGGAAGGAAGGAAGGAAGGAAGGAAGGAAGGAAGGAAGGAAGAATTTATCATCACAATTGAGTCCAAATTTTTGGTTGCTAAGCAAGAGCGTTGTTAAATGAGTTTCACCACATTTTAAAAGGTGGCCACTCCCACCCTGTCACACGACTGCCAAGCCACGCCCACAAAATAGACCACACCTACAGAGTAGGTTCTAAAAAAAATGGAAACCCACCACTGCTACCCTCCGATATGGTGCCATTCCTCCTTAAAAATCACCGTTTGAAAAAGAGAAATTATTGCCTATTGCATCAACATGCCAAAACCAATATGCCCTTAATGTACAATCCCACAGATGAAGTGTTGTTCTCACCAATTAAAAATGCTCCCCACTGATTAATCAGCTAAAGTTTTAGTGCCAATTAAGCTCCCAATTAAGGAGTTGCAAACCTCATTAGTATTCCTTTAAAAACGGCTGAAATCTGTAGGTGCTGGCATGATGCATTTAAGAGGTGACTGTGTTCCAGAGACGACAAGAAGCATCCTCCCTAGACATTAAATATTTCAAAGTAGGTGGAAGATAAGATGATTGTGATTTTTTACCCCCAAACCTGTTGCAAATTAAATACAGGCAACTTACAACGGTTCGTTTACTGACCATTCAAACGATACAACAGCACCGGAAAAAGCGACGTAAGTTTTTCACACTTACGACCCGGGCACAATCCCCATGGTCACGAGATCAACATTCAGATGCTTGGCAATGGACTCGTATTTATGACGGTTGCAGCGTCCCGGGGGTGACGTGATCCACCTTTGGCGACCTTCTGACGAGCTTCACTTAACAACCATGGGACTAACATAACAACGGGAGTGGTTCGTTTAGCAACCATGGCAAGAAAGATCGTAAAGATGGGACCAAACTCCCTTTTGTTTTGTTTTTTAATTTAGATTTATACCCCGCACCTTCTCCAAAAAGGACCCAGGGCGGCACACAGGAAATGTAAAAACACAACAAGTATTACAAAATACAAAATTTAAAAACATATTAAATTCTAACCCTGTGCTAAAATCGACTAAAATCCCCCAAATTAAAACTATCTAGGAGCAGTCACAGCGGGAGGTTACGCTAGGCCGGCTTGATGGAAAAGGCGCGTCTTAAGATGCTGGCGGAAGAGGCGGAGGTCTGAGATGGTACGTAATTCAGGGGGTAAGTCGTTCCAAAGGGTAGGACCCGCCACAGAGAAGGCCCTTCCCCTGGGTGTCACCAACTGGCATTGCCCGGCCGACGGCACCCTGAGAAGGCCCTCTCTGTGGGAGCGGATCGGACGAAGGGATGTATGGGGCAGGAGATGGTCTCGCATATAACTAGGTTAACAAATGTTTCACTTAGCGACAGGAAGGTTGGGCTCAATCAGCTTGCCTGGAACAGCTTGCCTCCAGAAGTTGTGAATGCCCCAACCCTGGAAGTCTTTAAAAAGATGTTAGATAGCCATTTGTCTGAAATGGTATAAGGTTCCTGCCCATGCAGGGGGTTGGACTAGAAGACCTACAAGGTCCCTTCCAACTCTGCTATTGTATTGTATTGTATTGTAATCATGGTCGTAAGTCGAGGACTGCCTATATCCCATGCCGCCTTTTCGATGGGAAGGGAAGAGATTATGGAAGTTTCCTATGCACAATTTCTTGCTTTCAGCCGGCTCGGCTGTTGATCGCACAGTTGCTTACCAGACGCCGCTGACACAACGGGTAGAAAGAGCTCGGGGCATAATTTCTGACCCCTGTTGCATGAAGCCCCCGACTGGGAACCAGAGGCTGTTTCCCAGCGTGTACTGGTTCTCCAGGATGTTATGACGCTCCCGGAGACAAGGATGAGGGTTGTACCATTCGTAAGGGCTCAGCCTGTGGAAGGAAGAAACTTTTCAGATAGCTTTCCTCACTTGCTTATTACATTTACCGTATTTTTCAGACTATAAGACACACAGGTGTATAAGACGCACCAAGATTTCAAAGAGGAAAGTAAGGCAAAAGTTTGTGTCCTCCCCAGCCCCCAGGAGCACTCTGCAGGCTTCAGCAGGGCTGGGGGAAGACACAGTTTTTGTGAAAAACAGGTGGAAAATGGGCTGTTTTTCACAAAAATGGAGGCGTTTTTGCCTCCCCCCCCCCCCAGCCCTGCTGAAGCCTGCAGAGAGCTGCTGGGGGCTGAGGGAAGGCAAAAATGCCTCTGTTTTTGCGAAAAACGGGCTGTTTTTTCCCGCAAAAATGGGATGCAGAGGAGGAGCTTCAGAAGGCCAAAAATGGCTACATTCGGTGTATAAGATGCACCAACATTTCCATGCTCTTTTAGGGGTGGGGGGGAAAGGTGCGTCTTATACTCCGAAAAATATGGTATATAACCTCGCCACCCTCTCACTCTGCAAAGCGACTCTTCTAACTGAGAATCTCTACAGACTTTTTAGCTGTACAATTTGGGATGAATGCCTGGGGTGGGATTCAAAAATGTTAGCAAATGGTTCTCTCTGCCCAGTTTGCTGGGTGGGTGGGTGTGGCCATGGTGGGTGTGGCCTATTCGGGGGTGGGGAGGTTTCACCCTCCCCAGGCTCTGGAGCAGAAGTTCCCAAACCTGGCAACTTTAAGACTTGTGGACTTCAACTCCCAGAATTCTCCAGCCAGCTCTGCTCTGTTGAAGTCCACAAGTCTTAAAGTTGTCAAGTTTGGGAACCTCTGTTCTGGAGGGTTTCCGCAAGCCTCCAGGAGGAGGAAAATGGCCTCCCCCAGCCCTGGGGAGGCCAGAAACGGGCCCTGTTTCCAGACTTCTGGAACTTCCAGGTGACCCATTTTTCACGCCCCCCCCCCTCCCGAACCTCCGTGCAGGCCCTACACTTACTTGGCATCCAAAAGAGGCTGCATGGAGACTCTTGGAAGGGGAGGGCTGGGCGTGGCCAGCCAGTCCTTGCAACTATCAGGTGTAAAATTAGCATCCGGTTCGCCTGAACCGGTCTGAAACGGCTGAATTCCACCCCTGATGAACCCTCCTTGGAACAGTGTGGGTGTAGGAATGGATTTCCAGAGGAAAAATGGCAGATTACCGGAACCAGGAGCACCATTCGGGTGACTCCGAGGGCACAGATAAACCTCCAAGTGGCCTCAAAGACCCTCTAAAAAGGATGCAAAGGACCAGCGGTCTGCCAAGGAATATAAATCCTTCCATTCCCCACTATCCTGTCAGAGCTGAAGAAGCTTCTTGGCTGAGAAGAGAAACAGCTTCAAAAGAGAAAACATCAAGAAACTTCGGTTGCCTCTTGAAAAAGCACCTTCTGAACTGGTCCCTTCTGAGCCATTTGCAACACCCCCTATTTCTTCTGTGGCCTAATAGTCACCTCTCGGGCAAAGACAAGGGACAAAAGGTGATTTGTATAACATTTTTAGACCCCTGAAATGCGAGCTTACTTTTCCATACTTCGGAATGATTTCCAGGTAGAATGCAATGACTTTATTAGAACTTGATTAGGCTCAGTCTGGTGCTACCTACCGACAACGGATCTCAGAACAAAACAGCTTTCCAAGAAGTAATATCTGAGGCTGTGGGTCTCAAGCTGAGAAACTAGAAGATGCGTGGACTTCAACTCCCAGAATTCCTCAGCCAACATGGCCGGCCGGATGGCTGGGGAATTCTGGGAGTCGAAGTCCAGACCTCTTAAAAGTTGCCAATGTTAGGAAACGCTGATCTAAGGAATCCACACTTGCTTGAGACCACACGGAGGTGGTACCTTAAGCCCAGGATGAATCTCTCGTAGGTAAGACTTACCGGGCAGCGAGAAAGAGGACGCAGCTAACTGCGAGATAGGCAAGAAGCATGAAAAGCCAAACAGCTGGGGAAAAGGGGTCGAGGAAGGAGAAATATCCCGGTTTGCGTCCCTATGGGGAAAAAAAGATTGTGTTGAATTAAATACGTTTTCTGCAAACTTACCAACTTCCAGATGTGTGAATATCTCTTGCTCTATCTTTCTCTTTCTCTCTCTCTCTTTCTTTTTTCTTTCCTTCTTTCTCTCTCCCCCTTTCTCTCTCTCTTTCCTTTTTTCTCTCCCTTTTTCCTCTCTCTTTCCCTTTCTCTCTCTCTCTTTCCTTTTTTCTCTCCCTTTCTCTCTCTCCTCTCTTTCTTTCTTTTTTCTTTCCTTCTTTCTCTCTCCCTTTCTCTCTCTCCTCTCTCTTTCCTTTTTTCTCTCCCTTTCTCTCTCCTCTCTCTTTCCCTTTCTCTCTCTTTCCTTTTTTCTCTCCCTTTCTCTCTCTCCTCTCTTTCCTTTTTTCTCCTCTCTTTCCCTTTCTCTCCCTCTTTCCTTTTTTCTCTCCCTTTCTCTCTCCTCTTTCTTTTTTCTTTCCTTCTTTCTCTCTCCCCCTTTCTCTCTCTCCCTCTCTCTTTCCTTTTTTCTCTCCCTTTCTCTCTCCTCTCTTTCCCTTTCTCTCCCTCTTTCCTTTTTTCTCTCCCTTTCTCTCTCTCCTCTCTTTCTTTCTTTTTTCTTTCCTTCTTTCTCTCTCCCCCTTTCTCTCTCTCTCTCTCTCTCTTTCCTTTTTTCTCTCCCTTTCTCCTCTCTCTTTCCCTTTCTCTCCCTCTTTCCTTTTTTCTCTCCCTTTCTCCTCTCTCTTTCCTTTTCTCTCTCTCTCTCCTTCCTTTTTTCTCTCCCTTTCTCTCCTCTCTTTCTTTCTTTTTTCTTTCCTTCTTTCTCTCTCCCCTTCTCTCTCTCCCTTTCCTTTTTTCTCTCCCTTTCTCTCACTCCTCTCTCCCTCTTTCTCTCTTTCCTTTTTTCTCTCCTTTCTCTCTCTCCTCTCTCTTTCCCTTTCTCTCTCTTTCCTTTTTTCTCTCCCTTTCTCTCTCTCCTCTCTCGCTCTCTTTCCCTCTCTCTCTCTCTCTTTCCTTTTTTCTCTCCCTTTCTCTCTCTCTCCTTTCTCTCTCTCTCTCTCCCTTTCCCTTTCTCTCCCCCCCCCCCCCGTGTACCTCAAAAGCCCTGGCACTCTCTTTTGGGGTTTGGGGTGGGTGGGTGTGGAAATGATTTGCAATTGCCTTCTTCCTAAAGTTATGAGAGCGACTGGCCCAAAGTCAACCCCGTTAACTTGGCGTCCAAGGCAGGACTAGAACTCCCAGTGCCTTGGTTTCTATTCCAGTGTCCTTAGTGACTGCACCAAACTGGTTCTCTATGGGTGGACTTAAGTTTCAGAATTCCAGGCTGATTGGGGAAATTCTAGGAGTTGCATACATCTGGAAATTTCCAAGCTGAGAAACATCTGCATTATAAATATAGCATTATATTTAATAGGTGCAATTTTGTTACCATGTCTTGACTAAGGTAAAGGTAAACTTTCCCCTCGCACTTATGTGCTAGTCGTTCCCGACTCTAGGGGGGGCGTGCTCATCTCCGTTTCAAAGCCGAAGAGCCAGCGCTGTCCGAAGACGTCTCCGTGGTCATGGGGCCAGCAGGACTCAACACCTAAGGCGCACGAAACGCTGTTCCCTTCCCACCAAAGTTGGTCCCTGTTTTTCTACTTGCATTTTGTACGTGCTTTCGAACTGCCAGGTTGGCAGAGGCTGGGACAAGTCACGGGAGCTCACTCTGTTAGGCGCTAGGGATTCGAACCGCCGAACTGCCGATCCCCTTTCTGATCGACAAGCTCAGCGTCTTAGCCACCATGTCTCTTTTCTTGTCTCAGTAGAACTAAGGAAAGGCCTGGAGGAAGAGATCCTCTCAGATCTCTCCCAGATCCTCAGGTAATCTCCCACTCTCTTTCCCTCCACTTTCAAGACCGAGTTGTGCCTACCAAGTGTACACGGTACAGGATGCTGATTCCCAACGTCATGAAGGGCTTGGAGAAGTCGATGACCTTCTCCCGCTCGGCCGTGATGGTGAAGGCGGCCACCGCCAGATCGGCTTTCTGGAAAAGCAAAGCACAGGGAACCCATATCGCCTCGTACACAGGGTGACCCCTGCTGCTCTCTAGGTTTCCATTGGCTGGTTGGAACCCAAGCAAAGGCTACAGGTAATCTTCAGTTTACAACCGTTCATTCAGTTTGAACGGCACTGAAAAAAGTGACTTATTACCCTGTTCATCAAAATTCAGATGCCTGGCAATGCTCTGACCTAGGCTTCCCCAGAAAGACAGAGGCAGAAGTCCTGATCCCAAATAAAGCTCCTTTTATGAAACAAATGTGAATTGCTCTCATTCCCATTCAGCCAAGGAAGGCCTGGTAAATAGTCTTTCAGAGGAACACGTATGACCACCGACATTTATCAATCTTGGAACGCTGCCATGGAAACATTTTCTAAATGAGGTGATGTGCAAGGAAAAGGCTGGGCACAGAGTCTCTGAGATTCACGGACAGATCGTCACACTCCTGAAACGAATCTAACGACAGAACGAATTGTTTCCTGCAAAAGCCCCCTCCCCTTTCGCTCCTCTTTTATTTCCTCTGGGAGGGGCCATTCATTGCCCGCCTGTGACTTTACTCCCAAGTCGACTCTGATTTCTGAGTTGTTCTTTTCTTCTGGCAAACTCTGGGCATGCACAACTGGGAACAGGCTCCAGCTGTTCCTCTGCCTCACTGCCTTCTAGCGCCAAAGGCACCTGATCACTGCCAGACAGCCTCAGCCCCATCTCTGCCTCCGATGCACAGCCCTCGTCCGAGCCTTCCCCAGCCTCCAGGACTGGCCCACGCTCCTGCCCAACCTCTTCACTATCCGACTCTCCCACCAGCTCTGCTGGTCGCTGGCGGGCCACAACAGGCAATTGGCTCATAATTAGGACGTTAGGAGTGTCCCAGGGCCCCAAATTCTCCACTTTGCAAGGCTGACAATCTGGCAGGACACCATTTTAATGCCACAGGGATGGGAAGGAAGTTTCCCATCCCTGCGATGTGGTGCGGTGGCCTAGAGGTGGCGCTCTCGCCTCACCATCAGGAGGTGGTGAGTTCCATCCTAGGTAGAGGCAGCTATTTCTCTTTCTGGGCACAAGGAGAATACATCTGCTGAAGAAAACTCTGCATTGGTGACAGGAAGGGCATCGGGCCAGTAAACGCACAGCTCCATTTAGTTGCCCAGACTCCACCCCGCAAGGGATTATGGGGTCGTTAAAGGAGGAGGATTGAACTGTTGAACCAGATCTTGCTTGTAGAAGCCTCAAAAACCACTAGAAAGGTGGCAGGGAGAGAGAGAGAGAACATAAATATCTCCTTGGTGCTTTCTTCTCCAAATGTTTGAATCCAGCTCTGGCTCGCCTACTACTGAGTAATTGTGAGTCATTTTGTAGAGTGTCTTTCTGTGCTGTCTAAGTGCACCCACAAACAAATGTTCCATTGTGGTCTACTCGAACCCATTCAGATCCTAGAAGCAGAAATGCCATTTTGTCTCTCTCTCTCTCTCTCTCTCTCTTGGGATAAAAGCAAACAACAAACCAGCATCAGTTCTTTAAGAAGCATCATCATTGAGAAAATATCCCAGCCATGCTGGCAAAATAGCTTTCTATTTGCAGGGAGCTGTTATCAGATCTGACCCACGGTCTCTCTCTCTCTCTCTCTCTCTCTCTCTCTCTCTCTCTCTCTCCCCCTCCCTCTTTCTCTCTCTCTTTCTCTCCCTCTTTCTCTCTCTCCCTCCCTCCCTCCCTCCATCTTTCTCTCTCTCTCCCTCCCTTTCTCTCTCTCTCTCTCTCTCCCTCCCTCTCTTTCTCTCCCTCTTTCTCTCTCTCTCTCCCTCCCTCCCTCTTTCTCTCTCTCTTTCTCTCCCTCTTTCTCTCTCTCTCTCTCCCTCCCTCTCTCTCTCTTTCTCTCTTCTGCCATCTCTTTATTTATTGTTTTTCTGGCATTGCACACAGCTGACTGTCTTTCTTTTTTATTGATTTTCCATTAGATGCATTTCTTAGTGCTTAATAAACATTGTGTTTATTTGCTTACCAATACAAATTACATTCTTCGTCTCCACCTCTTTTTTACCCCCTCCCCCAACTATTGGTAAAATAAATTCCATGTTTGATAATATTCTACATCCTCTTTCTGTTTTGTTTTCAAGGTCAATCTATCCATCTCTGTAAAATCTAGCCTCGTCTTGAGTATTTCTTCGTCTCGTGGTATATCTTCATTTTTCCAATATTGTGCAAAAATCATCCTCGCTGCAGTTAAGACATGTACAGTAATCCCTCGTTTTTTGCGGCTTCAGTGCTTTGCGGGTTTTTCAAAAATACAAAAAAAAATGCATTGGTAGGAGGCAACCCTTCCCTTCGACCCTCGGTGAATAATAGCTGCAGCGGAAGGAAGAAGCCTTGATGTGCAAACCTCTCGGACGAGAAGAAGCGGAGGAATCCGAGCCGGCTCGCCTACGGGATGTATATTGGGAGCTCCGGCGCCTCGGTCTCGCTGTAGGCAACTTTTCCTGAGCGGCTGGGACGTGGCTGCACATGTGCACACAGCACGCTTCACGCGGATTCCTTTGGAATCCTACTTCGCGGTTTTTCGGCTTTCGCGGAAGGGTCCGGTCCCGATTACCCGCGAAAAACGAGGGATTACTGTACTATTGTTGCTGTTAGTTGTAAAGTCGTGTCTGACCCATTGCAACCCTAAGGACCATGTTCCTCCAGGCCTTCTTGTCCTCTACCATCCTCTGGAGTCCATTGAAGCTCATGCCGACTGTTTCGGTGACTCCATCCATCCAGCCACCTCCTTCTCTGCTGTCCCCTTCTTCTTCTTTTGCCCTCCATCTTTCCCAGCATGAGGCTCTTCTCCAGGGAGTCCTTCCTTCTTCTCATGAGGTGGCCAAAGCATTTGAGTTTCCTCTTCAGGATCTGGCCTTCTCAAGAGCAGTCAGGGTGGATCTCCTCTAGGACTGACCGGTTGGATGGCCTTGCAGTCCAAGGGACTCGCATGTAATATTAAATATATACTTTTCTCATCAAGGTCTCCTGATATTATACCTAATAAAAACAATTTAGGTTTAAAATCTACATGTCTTCCTGGCGTCTTTTCTAACCACTTGTGCTTCTTTGCCCTAGTTTTTTTCATTTTTGCTTTGACACAAGTCCACCACAAATGATAAAATGTGCCCGGTTGTTCTGGTTACCTTTCCAACATTTGCTAGATATATTTTTAAACATTTGAGCTCATCTAGCAGGTGGGAGATAGAGCTGACTTTCTTGGGGGGGGGATAAAAGAAGAAAGTACCATTAATCCCACAACTTTCCGAAGAATTGAATGGCCGTATAGAAAAAGCCAGGTCCATTTAGCTGCTGATGCACAAAACCTGGGATAGCAATAGCAATAAGACTCACATACCGCTGATATATTCTCTAAACGGTTTACCGAGTCAGCCTCTTGCCCACAACAATCTGCATCCTCATTTTACCCACCTCGGAAGGATGGAAGGCTGAGTCAACCTTGAGCCTGGTGGGATTCGATCTGCCAAACTGCTGGCAGCCGGTGATCAGCAGAAGTAGCCTGCAGTACTGCACTCTAACCACTGCCCCACCGTGGCTCTATTACAGTGTTTCTCAACCTTGGCGACTTGAAGTCCTGTGGACTTCAACACCCAGAATCCCCCAGCCAGCTGTGCTGGCTGGGGGATTCTGGGAGTTGAAGTCCACAGGACTTCAAGTCGCCAAGGTTGAGAAACACTGCTCTATTATACTGATCTTCCCCCCAACCTGCATCCTATATCTTCAAGTCTGGTTCCTAAAACCAACTTCCACCTGCTTTCCACATACAATTTCACCGTGAAGATCTGTCTGGTTAATGGAAATTTTTGTAAGGGGAAAAAAAATAACAATCTGGGATTTTCCTAACAGCCTTACCCTGTTAATGAGTTCTCCCACCATGCCAGTCCAAGACCCATTAGGTTCAGGAGCCCCGTAAAGCCCATCATCCACCAGTTTGATATGGAAACGGAACTTAAGGATGTCGGCAAGCTCGTGCAGCATGTCCACGCAGAAGCCTTCATACTGGGCAGTACCGGAGAGTTCCTGGAAGTTTGACCGACGCATCACGTAGGGATTCTCCTGTAAGTGGGAAAGCCAGGTTATAATATGAGGTAGCATGCTCTGGCTGGGGAATTCTGGGAGTTGAAGTCCATAAGTCTTAAAGTTGGCAAGTCTGAAGACTCTTGAGCTAGTACAAAACAGGCAACTGTCCTCAAGATTTGATATATTTTTGGTCAGGAGAACCCCAAACCCAAAGATACATAATATTCCGCCTTCTTCCTATTTTCCCCACAACAACAACCCTGTGAGGTGGTTGGGTCGAGAGAGAGGGACTGACCCAAAGTCACTCAGTTGGCTTTCATGGATAAGGCAGGAGTAGAACTCAGGAGACTCCTGATGATTGGCCCAAAGTCATCCAGTTGGCTTTCATATCTATGTGGAACTAGAACTCAGGAGTCTCCTGATGATTGGCCCAAAGTTCCCCAGCCAGTTTTCATGTCAAAGGCGGGACTAGAACTCAGGAGTCTCCTATGATGATTGGCGCAAAGTTCCCCAGGGAGTTTTCATGTCAAAGGCGGGACTAGAACTCAGGAGTCTCCTGATGATTGGCCCAAAGTTCCCCAGGGAGTTTTCATGTCAAAGGCGGGACTAGAACTCAGGAGTCTCCTGATGATTGGCCCAAAGTTCCCCAGGGAGTTTTCATGTCAAAGGCGGGACTAGAACTCAGGAGTCTCCTGATGATTGGCCCAAAGTTCCCCAGGGAGTTTTCATATCAAAGGCGGGACTAGAACTCAGGAGTCTCCTGATGATTGGCCCAAAGTTCCCCAGGGAGTTTTCATGTCAAAGGCGGGACTAGAACTCAGGAGTCTCCTGTGATGATTGGCCCAAAGTTCCCCAGCCAGTTTTCATGTCTAAGGCGGGACTAGAACTCAGGAGTCTCCTGTGATGATTGGCCCAAAGTTCCCCAGGGAGTTTTCATGTCAAAGGCGGGACTAGAACTCAGGAGTCTCCTGTGATGATTGGCGCAAAGTTCCCCAGGGAATTTTCATATCAAAGGCGGGACTAGAACTCAGGAGTCTCCTGTGATGATTGGCCCAAAGTTCCCCAGGGAATTTTCATATCAAAGGCGGGACTAGAACTCAGGAGTCTCCTGTGATGATTGGCCCAAAGTTCCCCAGGGAGTTTTCATGTCAAAGGCGGGACTAGAACTCAGGAGTCTCCTGTGATGATTGGCCCAAAGTTCCCCAGCCAGTTTTCATGTCTAAGGCGGGACTAGAACTCAGGAGTCTCCTGTGATGATTGGCCCAAAGTTCCCCAGGGAGTTTTCATGTCAAAGGCGGGACTAGAACTCAGGAGTCTCCTGTGATGATTGGCGCAAAGTTCCCCAGGGAATTTTCATATCAAAGGCGGGACTAGAACTCAGGAGTCTCCTGTGATGATTGGCCCAAAGTTCCCCAGGGAATTTTCATATCAAAGGCGGGACTAGAACTCAGGAGTCTCCTGTGATGATTGGCCCAAAGTTCCCCAGGGAGTTTTCATGTCAAAGGCGGGACTAGAACTCAGGAGTCTCCTGTGATGATTGGCCCAAAGTTCCCCAGGGAGTTTTCATATCAAAGGCGGGACTAGAACTCAGGAGTCTCCTGTGATGATTGGCGCAAAGTTCCCCAGGGAGTTTTCATGTCAAAGGCGGGACTAGAACTCAGGAGTCTCCTGTGATGATTGGCCCAAAGTTCCCCAGGGAGTTTTCATGTCAAAGGCGGGACTAGAACTCAGGAGTCTCCTGTGATGATTGGCCCAAAGTTCCCCAGGGAGTTTTCATATCAAAGGCGGGACTAGAACTCAGGAGTCTCCTGATGATTGGCCCAAAGTTCCCCAGGGAGTTTTCATGTCAAAGGCGGGACTAGAACTCAGGAGTCTCCTGATGATTGGCCTCAAAACTCCCAGCCATCATTCATGTCTAAGGGAGGACTAGAACTCACTGTCTCCTGGTTTATAGGCCAGCACCTTAATCCCTAGGCCAAGCTGACTCTCTGACCTATTGGTCTAACGGCCCTGAGAGGATGGGGTTGCTATTCCTTTTTCCCATCCCTTCCCTCTCCCTCTGTTTCTCTCTTTCCCTTCCCATTCATCAGCCTACTAGAGAAGGGAGCCATGGTTTTCCATGGGAAATCTGTCCTGACCACTTACAGAGCACTTCTGAAATTAGCTCAAGAGTGCCTGCTCCCTGAATGGTTAGAGGAACCAGCCACATCCCTCCAGAGGTTCAACAACAGCACATCATAACAACCCAACAATCTGCGCCTTTTGTTTCTCTGTACCCACTTATACGCAGAAGGACGGGCATCTCTTTTGTGCATGAAAATCACAGGCGCAATCACAGCTCTTCACTAATTTGCCTAATTCTTTTATTTTTATTCCCCCTTCTCAACTGAAGCACGCTTGTCATCAGTCCATTGTAGGGGATGAGCATGCCAGACATTAATTATTGTTTACCCACAACCACCATCCCATCTTCGGCCTGAGATGAGATGGAAGAGTTTGACCATTTCAAGCAGCCCTTTCAACTATTTTCTTGGAAGGGAAGAACCACTCCAAACTATTTGGAGGAAGTCTTCGCTACGTCAAGGGAAGTCTGGCACTATGTTAAATATATATATATACATGGAGACTCTAGAAAAAGTGCAGAGAAGAGCAACTAAGATGATTAGGGGACTGGAGGCTAAAACATATGAAGAACGGTTGCAAGAACTGGATATGTTGAGTTTAATGAAAAGAAGGACGAGGGAAGACACGATAGCAGTGTTCCAATATTTGAAGGGCTGCCCCAAGGAAGAGGGAGTCAAGCTATTCTCCAAAGCACCTGAGGGCAGGACAAGAAGCCACGGGTGGAAACTAATCAAGGAGAGATGCAACTTCCTGACAGGGAGAACAACTAATCAGTGGAACTGATCATCCTTTGCATCAGTGGTGGGTTTCTGCAGGCTCGCACCTACTCGCGAGAGCCGGTTGGTGAAATTTAGAGAACCAGTGAGAGGGGGTTCCACCGGCGTACCTGGAACTAAATCTGCTGCCAGTGACCCAACGGAAAGGAAAGGAAAGGGAAGGGAAGGGAAGGGAGGGAGGGAGGGAGGGAGGGAAGGGAAGGGAAGGGAAGGGAAGGGAAGGGAAGGAAGGAAGGAAGGAAGGAAGGAAGGAAGGAAGGAAGGAAGGAAGGAAGGAAGGAAGGAAGGAAGGAAGGAAGGAAGGAAGGAAGGAAGGAAGGAAGGAAGGAAGGAAGGAAGGAAGGAAGGAAGGAATTTATCATCACAACTGAGTCCAAAATTTTGGTTGCTAAGCAAGAGCGTTGTAAAATGAGTTTCACCACATTTTAAAAGGTGGCCACTCCCACCCTGTCACATGACTGCCAAGCCACGCCCACCAAATAGGGCACACCTACAGAGTAGGTTTCTAAAAAAATTGGAAACCCACCCCTGCTTTGCATCCTTGGTTGACTTTAACCAAGTCACCTGTGCAACTGTTTAAAGCCCGCTTTTCAAAAGGTGGAGAAACACCCCCTAAGAAGAAGACAAAGAGGGCAACTTACCAAGATGGTGGTGATCACCAGAGTCTTGTTGGCGAGGCTCTCTGAGGCATTGATATCCAACGTTGTGGCGTTCATTGCAAGTGTCTTGTTGGAGTACCACACCCCAATCTGTTGAGAAAGAATGGTGTCAGGCCTGGAAACCGTCTTTTGCATTGGGCCTTCCGGCCTGTCACATTTAATGCTGTGGGGAAATCGGAGGGGAGATTATATGGCGTTTGGGAGCTATACAGTCTAAATCAGGGGTTCCCAAACTTGGCAACTTTAAGACTTGTGGACTTCAACTCCCAGAATTCTCTCGCCAGCTATGCTATGCTATGCTGGCTGGAGAATTCTGGAAGTTGAAGTCCACAAGTCTTAAAGTTGCCAAGTTTAGGAACCCCTGGTCTAAATCAGTGGTAGCCAACCTGCTCCCTACCGCCCACTAGTGGGGCGTTCCAGCTTTCATGGCGGGCGTTAGGGGTTTTGTCCGATACTGAAGCACTTTCCTTTTTAAAATTTATTTATTTCGAATAATAATAATAATAATAATAATAATAATAATAATAATAACAACAACAACAACAACAACAACAACAATAATAATAATAATAAATTTAATTTGTAGACCACTCCCTCTCCCTGAAGGGACTCAGGGCAGTGCACAGGGGAATTAAAAACATACAAACATAAATACATCATAAATATATATAAAAGCAGATTAAACAATTTATCCCTGCGCTAAAACCCAAAATACTAAAAACTAAACCCCTTAAAAACCCAATTAAAACAATTTTAAATGTTCAAACTGAGAAGGCTGGAAGGTAGGTTAGGCCAGGCTGGCCTGTTGGAAAAGATAAGTCTTGAGCTTTTGTCGGAAGGGCGCAGAGGTCTGTGGTTGTCCTGAGGTTGGGGGGGTAGGTCGTTCCATAGAGCTGGGTCCGCCACAGAGAAGGCCCTTCCCCTGGGCGTCGCCCGCTGGCATTGCCTAGTGGACGGCACCCGGACAAGTCCCTCTCTGTGGGAGCGAATCGGTCGGAGAGATGTATGGGGTAGGATGCGATCTCGCAGATATTATTTTATAATATATTTTATTTTATATTAAAAAAACTTATTTTATTGACTTCCCTACTTTACAAATCGCCATTCCTGTGGAACTGGTGGGCGGTTAGAAAATTTGACTACTAACAGAGATACAAAAGTGGGCGGTAGGTATAAAAAGGTTGACGACCCCTGGTCTAAATAATATTCATTTCCCAGAGAGCCAAGGTCATCTTGAGTGTGACTGGGAGGATCTCCAATTGGGACGGTGCCTGATTGGGCCATGGGATGGGCATGTAGTTGCTGGACAGGGACTTGGGTCATTTGGTTGGGCAAAACCGGGAAGCTTTCAAATTCGGGTCTTCCCAGATGTGCCAATGTGACCATCTCTAATAAAGTGGAACTTTGGGGGAACTTTCAGCCTCTGAGTCTTCTTTCGTTACGGCCGCTACTTGGAACCCTGACACCCGGCTTATAGATTCTTGCTAGATTTATCCTGCACCCAGGCAGTCCTCGAACTTATGACCACAATTGAGTCCAACATTTCGGCTGCTAAGCCAGATCGCTGTTAAGTGAGTCTCATCCCATCCCACCGTCGTGGCAAGAAAGAGAACTGCTGCAGGGGTCAAGTGTCTAACCCCGTTGTTAAGTGAATCTGGCTCCCCCATGGAGTTTGCTCATCAGAAGGTCGCAAAAGGGGATCATGTGACCCTGGCAACCGTCGTAAATAGGAACCAGTTGCCAAGCATCTGAATTTTGATCACCTGACCATGGGGATGCTGCAAAGCTCCTAAGTGTGAAAAAATGATGGTATCTCTATTTTTCAGTGCTGTTGTAACTTCGAACGGTCACTAAACAAACCGTTGTACGTCGAGGACTATCTGAAACTTTTGCAAAAACAGGGTATCCTAAGCTCAAGCTCTGGCCCTCTTTACTGTGAAGTTTCCAAAAGATGACCTCATTAATTTACGAGCCTTGAGACAAAGTTCAAAAGAAATCCATTCATTTATTAGGATCAACCTTTTGGCATGTTCTTCTGCGGAGCAGAAACTGATTACCGCTTAATTGCATTTGAACTTTACCCCTGGATCCCCTCCCTTCTGTGTCATAAATCACATCCACCAACAAGGTGCTGCAGCAGGCTATGAACATGCGCATTTCACACGCCAGTTTGTAGGAATATGAGACCTGACTCTGGCCAATGGTATGCATGGAATTCTCCTCCCTTTTCCTACCTCAACCATAGTAGTCATGGAAACGCTTTACAAGTTGACATTTACCTCCCGGTGTCCATGTCGTCCTTTTTCCAGAATTCTCAGGGTATAATTGGTTCTTTGACCCTTGCTGTTGAATTCCACGTGTCCTGTCAGCCCGTCATACTCTACCTAGCCAGGGATGGGGAGGCAGAAGAATGGGGTGCAAATCGAAGAAGACAGAGAGAAGAAGACAGGAGAATGAGAGCGAGGCACAGCCAAAATGGACTCAAAGTTTACAATTGGCTTGAGAAGGGAGAACTCTGGTTCTCTTCCATCTCCCAAAAAAGGAAGGAGATTATTCCATGTTCTAGGTCAGTGGTCTCCAAACACAGGGCGCTTTAAGACTTGTGAACTTTAACTCCCAGAATTCACCAGCCAGCCTTGACCTAGGACACTGGATATTCCAGCTGGCTGAGGAATTTTGGGTGTCGAAGTCCACAAAAAGTGCCCATGTTTTGAGACCACTGACTTAGAACACTGGATAGTCCAGGTGGCTGAAGAATGGCTGGCTGAGGAATTCTGGGAGTTGAAGTCCACAAATCTCAAAAGTGCCCATGTTTGGAGACCCCTTGCTACGTTGTGCCACAGAAATGTGTTAGTAAAATAGCCTCTGAGGCAGGGATGAAATTCAGCAGGTTCTGACAGGTTCTGGAGAACCGGTAGCGGAAATTTTGAGTAGTTCGGAGAACCGGCAAATACCACCTCTGGCTGGCCCCAAAGCGGGGAGGGAATGGGGATTTTGCAGTATCCTTCCCCCAGGAGTGGGGAGGGAATGGGGATGTTGCAGTATCCTTCCCCCAGGAGTGGGGAGGGAATGGGGATTTTGCAATATCCTTCCCCCAGGAGTGGGGAGGGAATGGAGATTTTGCAGTATCCTTCCCCTGGAGTGGGGAGGGAATGGGGATTTTGCAGTATCCTTCCCCCAGGAGTGGGGAGGGAATGGGGATTTTGCAGTATCCTTCCCCCAGGAGTGGGGAGGGAATGGAGATTTTGCAGTATCCTTCCCCTGGAGTGGGGAGGGAATGGGGATTTTGCAGTATCCTTCCCCCAGGAGTGGGGAGGGAATGGGGATTTTGCAGTATCCTTCCCCTGGAGTGGGGAGGGAATGGAGATTTGCAGTATCCTTCCCCTGGAGTGGGGAGGGAATGGAGATTTTGCAGTATCCTTCCTCCAGGAATGGGGAGGGAATGGGATTTTGCAGTATCCTTCCCCTGCCACAGCCACAGACCCGTAGTAAAAAAAACAACAACGAATTTCGCCACTGCTTTGAGGCTGTTTTTTTTTCCTTGCCAAATTTTGAAAAGGGGAGGGGAGGACTCCGAAAGCCACCCTCCCATTTCGGCTGTGTTTAGACAACACAGTGAACAAAAAACTGGCAGCCAGGTTCACCCCAAATGCTAAATTTTTTAAAAATCTCTGGTGATTGAATTGTGCACATCCACTTCATTGGATAAATTTTCCATCCATTGTTGTAAGTGCAGAAAAGTCACTGGCCACATCTCTCTTAGGGGGTGCCTGCAGGCAATTGGCGTATTTGCTCCGACTGAGAACATCTGACCTTTGTTTGGGCAAATCTAGCAAGGCAGACATCAACGCTTACACAACCATGTCACACATTTCCATGTTTTCGTTTTTTTTTGTTTTTTTTAAACTACAATGGGGGAGGGAACTGCCATTCCTAAGAGAAGCAGCCGCTCACCATGCGCAGGTAGTTCATCAGGCTGGTCCCGTGTTGCCAGATGTTTGCTGATGTGCAAGCCAGGGGCTTCACCCCAATCTCCTGGCTACGGTTCAATTCCCGCACGGCGCTCACGACCACGTGGACTGCGTCAAACATGAGGGCTGCTGATAGCTGGAGGGGAACAAAAATAATTCAGCTGCTTCTAATTATGGCATTTGTTGGGGAGGGGGACGGGCACAGACAGGGGCACCTCCTTGCTACCCTGTTCTTCCAGAGCTATTCTTCCTTTTGGCTACCACGCTAAAACATCTGTGCAGCTGCAGAACGGGAGGCGGGTTGGGTGAGTCAGATCGTGAGCGTGGATGTGCTCCGCCAGGATGAAGTCAACCTGATCTTGAACAATCTCTACAAGTCAACAGTGGAGCAGTGTTTATCCTGAAGCTCCGCTGAACAGAAATAATTTTAGTTAGAAGCAGTTAGGAGACTCTGCAGTTAAAGAATCTATGTCTTCTCGGATGACTTCAGCTGTGTTCTTCAAGCCAACATCCTTTGTTCGTCACCTCAATAATCCATCCTTCTCAGACCAACATCCTTTATTCCTCAAGATGACAATCCATCCTTCCTCTATCCAACACCATTTGTTTCTCAACTCAATAATGTATCCTACCTCAACCTAACATCTTTTGTTTCTCAACTAAACAATCCATCCTTCCTCAACCCAATATTCTTCGTTCCTCAAGCCAACAATCTATTCTTTCTCAATCCATTTGTTCCTCAACCCCCCAATCCATCTTTCCTCAACCCAACATCCATTGTTTCACAACCCAACAATCCATCCTTCCTCAACCCAACATCTTTTGTTTCTCAACCCAACAATCCATCCTTCCTCAATCCAATATTCTTCATTCCTCAAGCCAACAATCTATTCTTTCTCAATCCAACACCATCTGTTCCTCAACCCCCCCATCCATCCTTCTCAACCCAACATCCTTTGTTTCTCAACCCAACAATCCACCCTTCCTCAACCCAACATCCTTTCTGCAGATGTTGTATTGAAGATAGCCCATCAAGAAACATAGATTCCTAACTTCACCTGTCTTCAACCCAACATGTTAAAACTGCCAGACAATTTCCAACTCAGAATTTCTGCCAATGTCAAAAATGAACACCTAGCAAAGGTATCTCTTCCAATGAATATCCAGGCAAATAAGCCCTTGCTTATTTACAATGTCATATTAATTTCCATCTTCAAGAAAGCAGTCATGGCTTTAGCGGTTAAGAAGAGTTTGCGTCCCCTTCTCTTCCTCTTAATGAACTACAAATTATGACATACGATAGACTGAGCAAAACTGACGCAAACTTCAGATCAAGGCAAGCCAGAGGTGATTTTTTTTACAAGCCTTTTAATTGCCTGCCAAGTTTATTTAATAATATTAGAGGCTCAGTGGATTTCAGTATACTAAAAAACTGAAAACAGAGTTAGGGAAGGTTGGGGCTAACGATCCTCTTGTCCTTTGGGTGGAATTGACATTAGGTTAGAAAAATGGGTTCTTGTCGCCAGCAAATGACAACAGTTGATAGACTCCTCACTGATCTGCAGACGTTCCTTTCTAAAGCAACTGAAGGTCACAATTCTCTAAAGAGAAGGATGAACAGATGTTCATTTACCCACAAATATGTTAGGGGTCTCCAAACTTGGCCACTTTGAAGACTTGTGGACTTCAACTCCCAGAATTCCTCAACTGGCTGCTGAAGCTGAGGAAGTTGAAGACCCCCAAGTCTTCAAAGTTGCCAAGTTTGGAGACCCCTGATGTAGAGGAACCCAGAAACACTATTATTGTATGACTCTGATGGTTATTCTGTAGCTCCGTTTGTAAGAAGGGATGCACCAGCTTTCCAAATCCCGTGGTCCTTATTCAGCTAGATCAGGGGTGTCAAACTCGATTTCATTGAGGGTCACATCACGGTTGTGTCTGACCTTGGAGGATGGCTAGGTGTGGTCGGGGTGGGCATGACCAGCTCGACGTCACTTGTGTTGGGGGCAACTGTGTTGTCCCGAATGCTTTGCCGGCAAAAACGGAGGTTGGGAAGACCACACACAACCCTCCCGAGCTCTGTTTTCGCTGGCAGAGGCACCGCAGGTCCTTCGCTATTTCCAGGGCGGCTCTGTGGGCCAGATCTAAGCCTCTCGCGGGCCGGATCTGGCTTGCGGGCCTTGAGTTTGACACCTTTGAGCTAGATAATCCTTCACAGAGGTGCACCTGTATGATCATCTCTCCTTCTTGGGTTGTCACACTTACCGCCGGTCCTGGATAAGGATTGAGTTCACAGTTTTCCCGCCATGACATGTTGAGGCTACGGACAAATTCCATGTAGAAAGGGTGGCTGGTGTTAAACATGGAGAAGCCCAGGACATTGGAATGTTCATCCACAATTCCATCCAAGTGCAAGATCGGGAAGTCCTGGAAAGATGGCGAACGTATTAGTGGACTGAACTTCCTCTTGAACATACATTCAAAAAGGTCAACTGAGGTCAACCTTGGAAAAGGCTATAGAAGAGAGACAGTCAAGGAACAGGAAGGAGAAACACAGAAGGGAACCTAGAGATCAACTGCAGACCGTCTAACGAAACTACTCAGGAACCAGAAGGATACGGATTGCTACAACTGCTGGAATCTATGGTACAATTGGATGAAACACAGAAAAGGAAATAAAAAATAGTCCTAATTACTCTCTGGAAGCTATTGGTTTAACACAGGGAGGGCCTCCTCAGGGTGCCGTTGGCCGGTCAATGCCGTCTGGCGATCCCCAGGGGTAGGGCCTTCCCTGTGGCGGGCCCGGCTCTCTGGAACGACCTGCCCCCCAATATTCACACTATCACGGACCTACGCCTCTTCCTCCGGGAGCTCAAGACATATTTTTTCCACCTGGCCGGCCTGGTTTAGACTTTAGACGTCGATTTTAGTAATTACTTTTATAGGGTTGTAGTGTCTTAAATTTTTAGCACAGTTCTTAATTTAGATTTAGATTTTAGATTTTATTCAATTTGTATCCCGCCCTTCTCCAAAAGGACCCAGGGCGGCGCACAGGAATTTGAAATAACATACAAAAGTAATACAAAATACACAAATTTAAAAACCTATTAAATAACGAAAACCTGCGCTAAAACCAATTAAAATACCCATTTTAAAACTATCTAATACTAGTCACAGCGGAGGCTATGTTAGGCCGGCTTGATGAAACAGGTGTGTTTTTAGACACTGGCGGAAGAGGCGGAGGTCGGTGATGGTACGGAGTTCAGGGGGTAGGTCGTTCCACAGGGCAGGGCCCGCCACAGAGAAGGCTCTTCCCCTGGGTGTCGCCAGCCGGCATTGTCCGGCCGACGGCACCCGGAGAAGGCCCTCTCTGTGGGAGCGTATCGGTCTAAGGGATATAAGGGGCATTTAATTTGGTTTTAGTGGTATGAATGTATTTATTCACGTGTATGTATTATTTGTATTTTGATCTGCTGTGCACCCCCCGAGTCCTACCCGGAGACGGGGCGGTATAAAAGTCTAATTAAATAAATAAATAAATAAACAAATAAATAAATAATGGATGTATATTCAAACACGCTTGTTGCAATATATTGTTGGAGTATGCATAATGGGGGGGAGGGAGATCAACTGCAGAAAGCACAAAACATTCTTAAAAGATCCATCTCATCCTGGGCACCCCCTTTTATTTTTTAACTATTACCATCTGGCAGCCGGTACAGGACAATAAAAACAAGGACAAATGGGCTGAAAAACAGCTTCTATCCCAGGCAGTGACTATATATTGAATTCTACTGTATAGTGCAATATTAATGCACTATCAGAGGTTTTCGATTCAATTGTACAGAATGTGAAGGAGGTATGTTTGTGTTGGGGTTTTAATTTTAATTAAGATGGCATTTAATTTTGTTGTACAAGGTGCAATTTTTTATTTATTTATTTATTTTCGAATTTATACCCCACCCTTCTCCTTGTTAGGACTCATTAGGCAATGACAATAAAGTAAAGTAAACTAAATGATGCCATTCCATGTAATCTTCAACTTACAACGATTTGCTTAGTGACCTTTCAAAGCCACAATAACACTGGAAAAAAAGTGGCTTAGGACAAGTCCTCGCACTTACGACTGTTGTACCATCCCCACGGTTACGTAATCCAAATTCGGGTGCTTGGCAACTGGTATGTATTTACAACAATTGCAGCCACCGATTCCATAGGATTGCCCCTTGTGACCTTTCCCAGCTGGTTTTTGACAAGCAAAAATCAAATCGGGAAGTCAGATTCGCTTAACGACCGCATGGTGATTCGCTTAACGACCGTGGCAAAAAGATTGCAAAATTGGGCTTGGCTCTCTTCACAAGCGCCTTGTTTAAACCACGGAAATCCTGGTCCCCGTGTGGTTGCAAAGGAGGGATCACCTGCATGTTTATTTCGCGATTCCCGATTCGTTGGGATCCCTCCAGAGAGAAAGGAGCAGGAAGGCAGAATGATTGCGAAACAATAAAGCAAATAAACCATCTGGAGGCCCTCCAGAATGAGAGGGAGATCAATCGCATAAATAAAGATAAATCAGTCTCCCCCCATCTGAACGCATCCATCAGCGGCTCAGAATTCTGCCAAAAATGTAATCAGAAACGCTTTGATTTTGCATTGCATCAATGGTATCCAGGATCTCGATAGAAAATTTAATCCATCTATAATTTATCACCTGGCAAGTAGAAATGTCTCCGACAGACACATCCTGACCACAGATGCATTCGGGGAATATAGGAAGGTTAAAATAAAATGAGGATCTGTGGCACTTTGCATTGAGCAAATGACACTCAGGTGTGAAGTCAAAGATGATGCTTTTGAGAATTGGGTTCCAACAGGTGAAAGAATGACTAGAGGAAGGTAAAGGTTCCCCTTACACATATGTGTTAGTCGTTCCCGACTCTAGGGGGTGGTGCTCATCTCCGTTTCAAAGCCGAAGAGCCAGCGCTGTCCGAAGACGTCTCCGTGGTCCTGTGGCCGGCATGACTAAACACCAAAGGCGCACTGAACGCTGTTCCCTTCCCACCAAAGGTAGTTCCTATTTTTCTACTTGCATTTTTTTTACATGCTTTCAAACTGCTAGGTTGGCAGAAGCTGTGACAAGTCATTCATTTCATTCATTTATTCGACTTATTAACCGCCCCCTCACCCCGAAGGGACTCGGGGCGGTGCACAGGAAAATATAAAAAATACAATACATCACAATAAATACATAAATACATTAGAACTATATTAAATTACACCCTGTGCTAAAAACTACCCCATTAAAATCCCTAAAGCCCAATTTAAAATTTCTCTACTAAACAACTGAGGCTGAAAACGGTAGGTTAGGCCAGGCCGGTCTGTTGGAAAAAGTAGGTTTTTAGTTGCTGGCGGAAGGAGCGGAGGTCCGGAATAGATCTAAATTTGGGGGGATAGGTCGTTCCAGAGGGTCGGGCCCGCCACAGAGAAGACCCTTCTCCTGGGCGTCACCCGCTGGCATTGCCTAGTGGATGGCACCCGGAGAAGCCCCTCTCTGTGGGAGCGAATCGGCTGAAAGTCACGGGAGTTCACTCCATTACGTGGCGCTAGGGATTCGAACCGCCGAATTGCCGGCCTTTCTGATCGACAAGCTCAGGGTCTTAGCCACTGAGCCACCATGTCCCTATGACTAGATTACAGGGATATAAAAACCTTTGGCAGTCTGTTTACAGCTCCCAAGTAAAATCCATATTAATTTTTTTTTAAAGGGCTTCATCTTGACTTGATTTATTTTTGACACCTGAAACCCTTACGAAGGCGGTTATACAGACAGTCCCTGAAAAAAGAGGGGGATTAAAAAGAGGGAGTAAACATTTGAAAAACCTGCGCTGAGCAGCTCGCAAGGCTGAACTATTATTTTTTGCTATGGGACCTAAGGAAAAATTACATACTTTTAACTGGGGTTCTCCAGACTTAAGGAGATCTAAACCAAAGGTCTATTATTTGAGTGTGGGAGTCATTAAAATAGTTATATTTAATTTAACTGCAATTAGATTTAAATATAAGCCTAAGTTAAAACAGGCATTTTTTGTGTCACCCTCCCACACAATTCTTCAACTTGCCCACCCGCCTTTCTGGAGGGCAGATCCCACATCAGCGTTAACCTGCCAGGATGGGTCATTTTTGCTCCCTGTTAATTAATCCACGCGGGGTTGAAGTCATAAAGCATTTTTCCCCCATGTATTAAAAGCTGGCATTTTGGTTGCATCGTGTTTTTTTTAGCTTTGGCCCACTCTGCATCTCCTGCGCAAGCTGCACTGGCTGCCTGTGGCCTTCCGGGTGCGCTTCAAGGTGCTAGTAACCATCTTCAAAGCGCTCCATGGCATGGGACCTGGTTACTTGCGGGACCGCCTCCTACCACATACCTCCCTTCGACCTGTCCGCTCCCACAGGGAGGGCCTCCTCAGGGTACCGTCCGCCGGTCAATGCCAGCTGGCGATCCCCAGGGGGAGAGCCTTCTCTGTGGGGGGTCCAGCCCTCTGGAATGACTTATCCCCCCCCCCCCCCCCCGATCTCCGCACCACCATCGACCTACGCCTCTTCCGCCGGGGGTTAAAAACATATCTCTTTCATCTGGCCGGGCTGGCATAGATTCAATGATTTTAATTTAATTTTAATTTGGGATTTTAAACTGTTTTAACTGATTTTAGCACAGATCTCAAATTTAATCTTATTTTATCCTGGTTATGTATATTATTGTACTTTTTATTTCTTCTGTGCACCGCCCTGAGTCCCACTAGGGAGATAGGGTGGTATAAAAATGTGATAAATAAATAAATAAATCAAAGAGAAGCAAAGACTCGAAATGAGCTACAAAGACATTGCAAAGAAAGGATAGCCCGATTTGTAATCTGTTACATTCATCCACTCATCGAAAAGCGTCAACTGTCTTTCCGAACATAAAATTAATCCAGTGTTTCTCAATCTTGACAACTGGAAGACGTGTGGACTTCCAAGTTCCAGAACTCCCCAGACAGCTGTCTGGGGAATTCTGGGAGTTGAAGTCCACACGTCTTCCAGTTGCCAAGGTTAAGAAACACTAAATTAGACACCTACATAAAGAGAGGGATAAATTAATACAACCCTAAGGTAAAGGTAACGGTACCCCTTGCACATCTGTGCTAGTCGTTCCCGACTCTAGGGGGCAGTGCTCATCTCCCTTTCAAACAGCCAGCGCTGTCCGAAGACGTCTCCGTGGTCATGTGGCCGGCATGACTAAATGCCAAAGGTGCCCATAAGCTGTTACCTTCCCACCAAAGGTGGTTCCTATTTTCCTACTTGCGTTTTATTTTACGTAGGACAAGTAACGGGAGTTTACTCCGTTACGTGGCGCTAGGTATTCGAACTGCCGAACTTCCGTCCTTTCTGATCGACAAAGTCAGCCTCTTAGCCACTGAGCCACCACATCCCATAATACAACCCTATAAAGCAGGGGTCTCCAACCTTTGCAACTGTAAGTCTGAAGGACTTCAGCTCCCAGAATTCGCCAGCCAGCAAAGCAAAGCTGGCTGGAGAATTCTGGGAGCTGAAGTCCTTCAGACTTAAAGTTGCAAAGGTTGGAGACCCCTGAGTTACAGGGTGGGTGAGAGGCAGTTGGAAGTGGTCAAAGAGTGACAGGCAGCCCTCGACTTACGACCGCAAGTGGTAAGTCGAGCCCAAGTTTCTGTTCTTAAGTGAGCTTCAGTGAGCTTTGCTGGCTGGAGAAGTCTGGGAGCTGAAGTCCTTCAGACTTAAAGTTGCAAAGGTTGGAGACCCCTGCTATTAAGTCATATATGCAATTAATAGACTACTGCTATCTGCCAATGCAGATTTAAAAAGCCGATCCCTATCCCTGAAATGTAGAAACATTTCTAAGGTAAATGTAAAAGATTACAAAGTCATTTTCTTTTTCAGGAATATTTTTAAGCCGTCTTTTGAAAAGGCACACAAATCTGAAACACCTAGAAAAGAAAAGAAAATATTATTATTCTCTTCCTTCCTAGTATCTAGCTCTTCCCCTTTATGACTATAACCCTGTTGCTTGTATCTTCCAATTTGTATTTTTTTAAATTTGTTTCCTAGTACAATTTGATTGCTTATGAGTAACCTTGACTGTCACTAAGTGTTGTTCTATCTTTTATTCTTGATTAATGTCTTTAATTCTCCTTTTGTACACGGAGAGCTTATGCACCAAAGACAAATTCCTTATGTGTCCACTCACACTTAGCCAGTGGTGGGTTTCTGCAGGCTGGCACCTATTCGCGAGAGCCGGTTGGTGAAATTTAGAGAACCGGTGAGAGGGGGTTCCACCGGCGTACCTGGAAGTAAATCTGGCCCGCCGCTGCCAGTGACCCAACGGGAAGGAAAGGAAAGGAAAGGAAAGAAAGAAGGAAGGAAGGAAGGAAGGAAGGAAGGAAGCAAGGAAGCAAGGATCAGAGAGATAGAAGGAAGGATCAGAGAAGGAAGGAAGGAAGGAAAGAAAGAAAGAAAGAAAGAAAGAAAGAAAGAAAGAAAGAAAGAAAGAAAGAAAGAAAGAAAGAAAGAAAGAAAGAAAGAAAGAAAGAAAGAAAGAAAGAAAGAAAGAAAGAAAGAAAGAAAGATTTATCATCACAATTGAGTCCAAAATTTTGGTTGCTAAGCAAGAGCGTTGTTAAATAAGTTTCACCACATTTTAAAAGGTGACCACTCCCACCCTGTCACATGACTGCCAAGCCACGCCCACAAAATAGGCCACACCTACAGAGTAGGTTCTAAAAAATTTGAAACCCACCACTGCACTTAGCCAATAAAGAATTCTATTTACTTATCAAAAAACAAGTAAGAACAAACTTTGATTTTTTTTAAAAAAAAAGGACTTTACATTCCTCTGCTTTGCTGATTGCATTGGAAATCAGGTTTTGTTTAAATATATCGGGAGTTATTTAAGCAGTATTAGTGTCCCTCCTACACCGCACCAAGCACCTGTGCTTTGGTCCACACTTCACAATTCGTGGTTGGTTGTCTCTGTCTGCTTATAACAGCCTGAGTTACAAGCCGCCCAGAGCTTATATATTCTCCTCTGACACACTGCCCTGAAGCTATGAGTCTTGGAAACCCTTGTAGAGTTGTCGTTTTGCAATGCTAAGCAGAGCTGCACAACACTTCAAATGCAATTCCCGGAGATGCTCAGAACACACCGGGCATAAACAGCACATCCGTCGTCAGCGCCTTAAAGCCCCTATGTCTTTTCCAGGGAAGACTCTGGAAAAAGAGGCAGCTGCTTTAAGGAATTGCTAAGAGGTATTGTAATATTATATTTTAATACGGGCAATGCACCGCCTTAATATTGAGGGGGCAGTGAAAAATAAGCATCAAACAAGAGGTTTGTTTTTTTTAAGAGACCATATCCCCGTGATGGCGAACCTATGGCACCCATGCCAGAAGTGGCATGCAGAGCCATCTCTCTGGGCATGCCAGCCATCGCTCGTTGCTCTTCTGGGTTCCGTGAGCACATGTGTGCCAGAAACTGGAAGACCAGGTATCTGGTGCGCATGCGCATGCTGGAAACTGGAAGCTCAGCTTCGTGGTGCGTACATGCCAGGCTGATCCCTGCAAAACTTGGCAAGGAGACTCGGAGAGTCACGAACCCATTAAGCAAACTGATTGTCTCCTGCAAACTCCACTCCCCTTTCGCTCCTCTTTTATTTCCTTTGGGAGGGGCCATTCATCGTCCACCTGTGGCCTTACTCCCAAGTTGACCCCTGTTCTTTAGCGGTTCCTTTCGTCTGGCAACTCTGCGCATGCGCACCCTGGGAACAGGCTCCAGCTGTTCTTCTGGCTCACTGATGTCTGACTCTGAAGGCAGCTGATAACTGTCAGACGGCCCTGGCCCCCTCTCTGCCTCTGACACAGAGCCCTCCTCAGAGCCTTCCCCAGACTCCAGGACTGGCCCATCTTCCTCCCCAACCTCCTCACTGTCCAAATCTGCTGCCAGCTCCACTGGCCACTGGTGGGCCACAGCACAAGGATACTAACCATGGTCGTCAAGATGTACTTGTAGAAGGCAGATGTCATCCCCAACTCTGAAGCCTGGAGGGAAAGGGCGGGAGAGAGAGAGACAGTTCACGAGAGAATCAACAATTGCTTGTAGAACTGATAAGTAGAACTGATTAATGTCATGTTGGAGATGGGGGGGAAAATATGGGTTAAATTGTGAATGTTAAATTTAGACAGTTACAGAATTTAAGGGAGAACTTTTATAAAATGTTTTATAGATGGTATTTAGATCCTAAGAAATTATCATGTATGTATCCTAATGTTCAACCAAAATGTTGGAGGTGTGGGTGTTTAGATGCTACATTTTTTCATATATGGTGGGCTTGTAATAAGGTTAAAAAATATCATGTAGCTTTTAGGTAAGAATGAATAGACTGATAAGGTAATAAGTAAGGGGAACAACATGAAGAAAACGAATAACATATGGGTTGTTTGGAATTATTAGAGTGGCGTATAGTGGAAGTCTGGGGGGTGGGGTGGAACAGGAGGTGGGGGAGGGTTAGGGTGGTTAGGGGAGGGAAATATATTTGTATAAGATTTATATGAATTAGCTTAAAAGACGGGGACAAGGGGGTAATGTTATTTTATGAGAAATCTATATTATGTTGGGTGGGAGGAGGGGGGTACAGTACTTGTATCTGAATTATATTATATGTATGGGGGGGGGAAAGGGGGGGAAATTTGTTTGTATAAAACTCTTTCAATAAAAAAAAAAAAAAAAAACAATTGCTTGACAACATTCTATGCTTGCTGAGAACACCAGAAACTTTGCTGAGTTTTTGAGAGATTTACAATACAATACAATAGCAGAGTTGGAAGGGACCTTGGAGGTCTTCTAGTCCAACTCCCTGCCTAGGCAGGAAACCCTATACCGTTTCAGACAAATGGCTATCCAACATCTTCTTGAAGACTTGCAGTGTTGGGGCATTCACAACTTCGGGAGGCAAACTGTTCCACTGATTAATTGTTCTAACTGTCAGGAAATTTCTCCTCAGTTCTAAGTTGCTTCTCTCCTTGATTAGTTTCCACCCATTGCTTCTTGTTCTGCCCTCAGGTGCCTTGGAGAATAGCTTGACTCCCTCTTCTTTGGGGCAACCCCTGAGATATCGGAAGACTGCTATCATGTCTTCCCATGTCCTTCTTTTTATTCAACTAGACATACCCAGTTCCTGCAACCGTTCTTCATATGTTTTAGTCTCCAGTCACCTAATCCTCTTTGTTGCTCTTCTCTGCACTCTTTCTAGAGTCTCCACATCTTTTCTACACCGTGGCGACCAAAACTGAATGCAGTATTCCAAGTGTGGCCTTACCAAGGCATTATAAAGTGGTATTAACCCTTCACGTGATCTTGATTCTATCCCTCTGTTTAATACGGATGATTGGTGGGTTCTAAAACCAGGCAGGCCAGAAGCTGCTGGAATGGCTCGGCCGGACATATTATCATTTCCAGCGCTTTTCAGCATAACTAGGTGAGTAAAACGTTTTATGTATTTCAGGTGATCCCAAATAGGTACAAAAATGTTTATACTTTGGTCCTACTAAGATTTGTATCAGGCATATCCAAATCATGGGACCCATGCAGTCCTAAAGAACAAACAGGTCAGATGATGCTGAAAGACCAAAGACCCATCGGACCGAACCTCCCGGTGTAAATTAGGTTGCTTACTCTGCCCCTGATGGGCAAACCCCAAAACTTTGGTGCTTCTGCCTGAGACAGTTCGGCCATGGTACCCTCGCTCACCTTCTTCAGGATGAGGTAAGAGATGGAAGCATTGGCGTCGATAATAATGGTGGAGATCTTGTCGTCTCGGATCTCCTTGAGCAGCGGCGTGGGATCGTTGGTGTCGTCCAACATCCGGATCGAGAGGGTTTCCTTGGAGATGAGGAACTGGCGGACTAACTCCTCCAGCCTCAAAAGGCCTGGTGGTGGGTAGAGAAAAGAGCAGGAGGTTACATCAACCTGGTCTCCAAGCCAGACCTTCAGTCCTGCGGTCTGAATTCAAGGCTTCCCACTTGGCCCCCCGGACACATTCAATCACAACGTAAACGCGTGTCCTGACCTAGATTCCCCCCAAAAGCAGGAGGCAGACTTCCTGGTCCTGACAACACCCCTTTTATGAAACGAATAGGAATTCCTCTCATTCACACACAGCCAAGGCCTAGCAAACAGTCTTTCAAAGGAATATTTATGACCACAGACCTTATCTATCTTGGAAAGCTGCCATATAAATATTTTCCAAAGGAGGTGCTGTGCAAGGAAAGACTGGGCACAGAGTCTCTCAGATTCACGGACAGATCTTCACACTCCTGAAACGAATGTAATGACCAACCGACCGAATTGTTTCCTGCAAAAGCCCCCTCCCCTTTCGCTCCTCTTTTATGTCCTATAGGGCAGGGGTCTCCAACCTTTGCAACTTTAAGTCTGAAGGACTTCAGCTCCCAGAATTCTCCAGCCAGCTTTGCTTTGCTGGCTGGCGAATTCTGGGAGCTGAAGTCCTTCAGACTTAAAGTTGCAAAGGTTAGAGACCCCTGCTATAGGGAGGGGACAATCACCTTCCATCTACGACTTTACTCCCAAGTCAGTCCTGATTTCTGAGCTGTTCTTTTCTTCTGGCAGCTCTGCGCATGCGCACCCTGGGAACAGGCTCCAGCTGTTCCTCTGCCTCACTGCTGTCTAGGCACCGTAGGCACCTGATCATTGCCAGACGGCCTCGGCCCCCTCAGCCTCCGATGCAGAGCCCTCGGCCGAGCCTATCCCAGCTTCCAGGACTGGCCCATGTTCCCCCGCCCCAACCTCCTCACTGTCCGACTCTTCGGACAGCCCCGCTGGCAGGCCGCAACAATGTGGTGCACCGAAATAAAACATGATTTCATATCTCGGAGCCTGTTCGCGGAATCCAGGCTCTTTTGCCTTCTGCTTTTCGGAAGACACCAAAACACGACGAGGGCTTGATCTTCACAGGAGGGTTTTCTGGCGGCCCGTCTGCCAAGCCGTCAACTAAGAGGGAAGGAACGTCGCTCTTCGAATCCGCTCGTCCTCCCAGACGAGAGACGCTGAGACGTAACGCTAAATTGATTTTTGCATTTAATATGTCTGCTTTCACACACAACCCCACCCCCACCCCCCGTTCTTCTAAATCCAAAATTACAGTCGCAGGGAGGTGTTGATAATTATCAGCAGCCCAGCAGGCTGAATGGAGGGGACGCAATTTTCACGACTGCAGTCCTGAATAAAATTGCTCCAATTTTATCTGAAGGGCTGGTATTATTAACTCTATACTCTCACTCTCCTGCCTGCTGTAATTTTAATAGGCGTAATCTCTGCTCATCCCGACCTCAGCAGCCCATTGCTTTTTTGCATGTTCTTTAACAGAGCGGCTTGTTAATTTCGCGACTTTGACTTTGAATGCAGATTTAACTACCTGCATCTCAGCCTTTTCAAGCAGGCACTCTTCAGATTACTATCCCCATCAATCACAGAGGCCAAGTTGGCTGGGGAGGGAGGGCGGCTGTTAGTAACCATGGCTGACTACCTGTCAACTCTGAAGCCAGCCTGGCTGAAGCAATCTTCTGCTGCCTCATAGCGGCCACAAACTCGTAAGGGGGAAAGGGTGGGGGGGGCGAGATCTGATAACCTAGCTCAGGGGTCTGCAAAGTCGGCTCTTTTAAGACTGGTGGACTTCAACTCCCAGGGGAACTCTGGGAGTTGAAGTCCACCAGTCTTAAAAGAGCCGACTTTGCAGACCCCTGACCTAGCTCGTAGTCAAAGCAAAAAGCTTTCTCTTGGGAACCAAGGTCAAAGACAGGCGGCCATTGAAGGAGGAGGAAAGTTAACCAAGAAGCTCGCCAAAAGGTCCTGAATGGAGAATGTGATCTGTGACAATAGGGGAGTGGATCCAATGCTGATCTAATTATGTTGTGACTAGGGAAACTTTTTCAGAGTTGGTTCTTTGAGGAATCTATCTGCCTCGGGGTTCTGCTTTCAATGGGTGTGTTAGTCAGAACAATGACATGACCTCCAAAAGTAGCTTCCCCTATCTTATACTAAGCTTAAACTCACAGGAAAAAGAAGACCTTATCTAGTTAGTTTCCTGGAAACACCCTTAAAATCACTCGGAGAGAAACATTGCAAACCTCGATGCTTGTTTCAAATTTACTGTTTTCTTCCCCTCCCTGTAATTTTTTCTCTACTGCTAGTACTGATTACATCCAGTAAACAGCAGAAATGTTCTGATCTAGGTTTCCCCAGCAGCACAAAGCCGAGCCCGTGTCCCGATAAACCCCTTTTGTTTAACTGATAATGAATTCCTCTCCAGCTATCCTCTCCCACAGTCTTTCAAGATAGTTCACAATTACCAAACTTTATCAGGCTTGGAGAGTGGCCAGGCCGATATCTTTCGGACGCCGCAATACGAAATGAATTGTCTCCTGCAAACTCCACTCCCCTTTTGCTCCTCTTTTATTTCCTCTGGGAGGGGCCCTTCCCTGTCCACCTGTGGCCTTACTCCCAAGTCGACCCCTGTTCTTTAGCTGTTTCCTTTGTCTGGCAACTCTGTGCACACTGGGAACAGGCTCCAGCTGTTCGTCTGCCTCACTGATGTCTGACTCCGAAGGCAGCTGATAACTGGCACACGGCTCTGGCCCTCTCTCTGCCTCCGATGCAGAGCCCTCGTCAGAGCCTTCCCCAGACTCCAAGACTGGCCCAGGTTCCTCCCCAACCTCCTCCCTGTCCCAATCTGCTGCCAGCTCCTCTGGCCGCTGGTGGGCTACAACAAGAATCAGGTTTCCATTAGCTTTGGTGGAAATGGGGTGCCCTTGTACTTGATGAGATGTTTTGTTCCTAGACCCCGAGGGCTACTTGAGCTTATTTTGTCCACATTAGGTTAAAGTGGGAGCTTCCTCTGACCACTGGGCAATACAGCCACCCATTGGAATTCTTGGCAAGATTCTGTCAAAAGGGCATGACGTTCATTCAGGCAGATGTAAACCCTGGTTCTCTTTCTTTACCATAAACCAAAGGTACATGGAGAATGAACACACACACGCACGCACACACACACACACACACACACCCCAGTAGTGGGTTTCTGCAGGCTCGCACCTACTCGCGAGAGCCGGTTGGTGAAATTTAGAGAACCGGTGAGAGGGGGTTCCACCGGCGTATCTGGAAGTAAATCTGGCCTGCTGCTGCCAGTGACCCAACGGGAAGGAAAGGAAAGGAAGAAAAATGAAGGAAGGAAGGAAGGAAGGAAGGAAGGAAGGAAGGAAAGAAAGAAAGAAAGAAAGAAAGAAAGAAAGAAAGAAAGAAAGAAAGAAAGAAAGAAAGAAAGAAAGAAAGAAAGAAAGAAAGAAAGAAAGAATTTATCATCACAATTGAGTCCAAAATTTTGGTTGCTAAGCAAGAGCGTTGTTAAATGAGTATCACCACATTTTAAAAGGTGGCCACTCCCACTCTGTCACATGACTGCCAAGCCACGCCCACAAAATAGGCCACACCTACAGAGTAGGTTCTTAAAAAAATTGAAACCCACCACTGATACACACCCTACACCAGAGGTTCCCAAACTTGGCAACTTTAAGACTTGTGAACTTCAACTCCCAGAATGCTCCAGCCAGCTATGCTGGCTGGAGCATTCTGGGAGTTGAAGTCCACAAGTCTTAAAGTTGCCATGTTTGGGAACCTGTGCCCTAACACCAAGCACCCCAAAACATCCTTCCTTGCCGAACAGCACAGCCGCCTTCCTTACATTCAGCCTTGGCGCAGATGAGGCTGGTTGAGGGGTAGTTGAAGGACTTCAGAATACAAGACACTGCCAGGCTGACATCTTCGTTGCTGGGGTAGAGGCTGACCGAAGCGAAGCGCAGGTATTGCAGTTTCGGCGTTTCCTCGGAACCCACCTTGACATGGGGGATCTAGGGGGAGAGAAGGACAGGGATGGCGTCTCTTGACGATAAGGCTGTTCTCCTTGCGTGACTACAAAAACAGGGCAGACACGAATGCTTCGCCTGGTCAAGATTCTACAGAATTCTACAAACCTGCCAATAGGAATAGGAATAATAAGGATAGGATAGGATAAGACAGGACAGGACAGGACGGAATAGGAATAACAAGGATAGGATATCCTGACCGGCTCAAGGTTGACTCAACCTTCCCTCCTTCCGAGGTGGGTCAAATGAGGACCCAGATTATTGAGGGCAAGAGGTTGACTCTGTAAACCGCTCAGAGAGGGCTGTAAAAGCCCTGTGAAGTGGTATAGAAGTCTAAGGACTATTGCTATTTTACAATAATACAATACAATAGCAGAGTTGGAAGGGACCTTGTAGGTCTTCTAGTCCAACCCCCTGCATGGGCAGGAACCTTATACCATTTCAGACAAATGGCTATCCAACATCTTCTTAAAGACTTCCAGGGTTGGGGCATTCACAACTTCTGGAGGCAAGCTGTTCCAGAGGTTAATTGTTCTCACTGTCAGGAAATTTCTCCTTAGTTCTAAGTTGCTTCTCTCCTTGATTAGTTTCCACCCATTGCTTCTTGTCCTGCCCCCAGGTGCCTTGGAGAATAGTTTGACTCCCTCTTCTTTGTGGCACCCTCTGAGATATCGGAACACTGCTATCATGTCTCCCCTGGTCCTTGTCTTCATCAAACTAGACATACCCAGTTTTCCTTCTTTCCTTCCTTCCTTTCCTTCCCTTCCTCCCTCCCTCTCATGGTGCACAATGATGAGAACGCAGTATTGCAGGCAAACTCTGCCCACTGCCAGCAGTTCGATCCTGACCGGCTCAAGGTTTGACTCAGCCTTCCCTCCTTCCGAGGTGGGTCAAATGAGGACCCCGATTATTGGGGGGCAAAAGGCTGACACTGTAACCCGCTCAGAGAGGGCTGTAAATATCCCTGTGAAACGATATAGAACAGGGGTCCCCAACCTTTGCAACACTAAGTCTGAAGGACTTCAGCTCCCAGAATTCTCCAGCCAGCAAAGCTACTTCCCACATACTCTCCAAAGCTGGCTGGAGAATTCTGGGAGCTGAAGTCCTTCAGACTTAAAGTTGCAAAGGTTGGGGACCCCTGGTATAGAAATCCTAAATGCTAGAAGATGCCAAAAATCTAAAGGGATGGTGATGGGCTCGGATCCACTCACCTCTTTTTCTCCACAAATGTGGCTGACGATAGAAGCAGAGGCTGGGCTGGACGCTGGTCCCAAAACCGAGACGACCCCTTTGGGCAGAATTTGACACACTGCGTAAAAAAGAAAGGTGGGAAGAAGGTTAGGCAAAACAACAACAACAGCCCCAAACATCCTTCTGTTGCCACAATCCAAGCTTGCTGAGCTGAGCAAAATTATAGCCTTTGGAAGCTTCTATTGTACAACGTCTCTTTTTTACTCTGTGCCAATCATGTCCTCCTGGCAAAGCATAAAAGAGTCTAGAAGTTAGTGGATGAAAAGTCTTTTATTCTAGTCTCGCTACCCCGTCGGGCTCCAAAAAGCAAGAAAGGGAAGAGTGACTTCTAAGCAGTTTCCTCTATTGTTCCTCACCTGCAGACAGAAATCTCTTCCGGCCCAGCTATTGGGAGCGACTGGCAGCAGTCCAGAAATGCTGTGAGGACTTCGCTGGAGGAGCCGTGTGGACGGTCTTCCCCTGGAGCAAACTGTCTAAACCAGGGCTGTACAACAGTGGGTGGGATTCAAAACTTTTCTTGGCTACCGGTTCTATGGGTGGGGCGGGTCTTGGTGGGCGTGGCAGGGGAAGGATACTGCAAAATCCCCATTCCCTCCCCACTCCAGGAGAAGGATACTGTACGGTCAATGGTGGGTTTCCTACCAGTTCGGACTGGTTCGGACGAACCTGTAGTAGGTTGGCAGCCTGGGTTGCTGGAACCGGCAGAGACCCAGCCCTGCCACGCCTCTGAATTGGTTCTCATTTTGCTTTTTGCTTCCGCGCATAGCAATTTTAGTTGTACTGTGCATGCACACACAACGTGCATCAAGCACGAGGGCACGGGGCACGTCCCTGAGCAAACTTCCAGTGTTGGAGCATTCACTGGAGGCAAGTTGTTCCACTGATGAATTGTTCTCGCTATCATGAATTGTCTCCTTAATTCTAAGTTGCTTCTCTCCTTGATTAGTTTCCACCCATTGCTGCTTGTTCTACCCTCAGGTGCTTTGGAGAATAGCTTGACTCCCTCTTCTTTGTGGCACCCTCTGAGATATCGGAACACTGCTATCGTGTCTCCCCTGGTCCTTCTTTTCATTCTTTTTTATTATAACTGATGGCTCCTTAGAGTGGTCCCTCCTTAACTTCAAGAACTCCACCTTCTCGGCTTCCTGGTCTCATGAGTTGAGAAGACTACCCACGCCCTGCTTGAGGGCACCCAACGTACTGGTGTCGGTGGTCTCGTACTGGCTGTCCCGCTGCAGTTCGAAGATCTCCACCTCCACCCGGGCCTTGGCGGGCACTTCTATGATGCTGTTGATGTGTTCACGGGCCAAAGCTAAGGCAAGTCGCTCCCCACGGCCACACACAGTCTGGTCATCCAAAATGGCAGCTGGTCGTCAGACAGGAACCGAGGATGGGTACAAAAAAGAGGGAGGGAGAGAAGGAAGGAAGGAAGGAAGGAAGGAAGGAAGGAAGGAAGGAAGGAAGGAAGGATCAGAGAGATAGAAGGAAGGATCAGAGAGATAGAAGGAAGGATCAGAGAAGGAAGGAAGGAAGGAAGGAAGGAAGGAAGGAAGGAAGGAAGGAAGGAAGGAAGGAAGGAAGGAAGGATCAGAGAGATAGAAGGAAGGATCAGAGAAGGAAGGAAGGAAGGAAGGAAAGAAGGAAGGAAGGAAGGAAGGAAAGAAGGAAGGAAGGATCAGAGAGATAAAAGGAAGGATCAGAGAAGGAAGGAAGGAAGGATAAGAGAGATAGAAGGAAGGATCAGAGAAGGAAGGAAAGAAGGAAGGAAGGAAGGAAGGAAGGAAGGAAGGAAGGATCAGAGAGATAGAAGGAAGGATCAGAGAGATAGAAGGAAGGATCAGAGAAGGAAGGAAGGAAGGAAGGAAGGAAGGAAGGAAGGAAGGAAGGAAGGAAGGAAGGAAGGAAGGAAGGAAGGATCAGAGAGATAGAAGGAAGGATCAGAGAGATAGAAGGAAGGATCAGAGAAGGAAGGAAGGAAGGAAGGAAGGAAGGAAGGAAGGAAGGAAGGAAGGAAGGAAGGAATGAAGGAAGGAAGGAAGGATCAGAGAGATAGAAGAAGATGGATCAAAAAAGGCAAGAAGGCTCGTTTTGATCACTGCCAAAGAAACTTTCATCTGACTTTCTCACCCACTGCCAAAAGATGACGGTCAACCCTTCCAAATACGTGGAGGTGACATCTCCCAGGTTTCCTGGCCAGGATAAGGAACGGAAGCCCATTTTCGCTGGTAGAGCCCTTGGGCCCCCAACACGAGTGACATTGTGCTGGCCATGCACACACATCCAACCCCGCAAGGTCAAACACCACCCTGATGCGGCCCTCAATGAAATTGAGTTCGACACCCCTGCCCTAAACTATTCCAGGCGAATGCCTCTCCAGCCGCTTCTTAAGAACCTCCAGTGAAGGAGCCCCCACAACCTCCGGAAGGAAGCTGTGCCAGTGATCCACCCCCCCCTCCCCGTCCCACAGGAAAGGTCTTCTACTCACCCATGCGCAGAGAGGACAACAGCTCCAGGCTCTGGTGGGTGAAGCCAAGTATCAGCAGCAGCAGCAGCGCGGGCAAAGCCGGCATCTTCTACCCCTCCTCATGGAGAAAGTTCGGCCGTGGCCCCTGCGCTGCCACCTGCAAACAGCACAGAAAGATGCGCCCCCCCTTGCATGAGTACATGGAACAGGGAATGAGCATCTGACAACTAAAGGCGAATGACCTCATAGGCCAGTGGTCCTCAACCTTCCCAATGCCGCAACCCTTTAATACAGTTCCTCATGTTGTGGTGACCCCCAACCATAAAATGACCGGGGTACTTACGAGATCGCCTTCTGCCACCGAGAGCCTCCCACCGGCCCGTACGCTCCCATAGAGAGGGTCTCCTCATGGTGCCGTCAGCTAGACAATGTCGACTGGCGACACCCAGGGGGAGAGCTTTCTCCGTGGGAGCCCCTGTCCTCTGGAACGAATGGCCCCCGGAATTAAGAACTATCCCTGACTTACGCACCTTCTGCCGCGGTCTCAAAACCTTTCTCTTTCAACAAGCCGGGCTGGCATAAAGCATGATTTTTAAATTTTTAAATTTAAATTTTTATTATTTTAATCAGGGTTAGTTTGGGTTTTTTTCCACGTTTCGGCCAATATTTTAACTATGTCTTTTAAAAGCTTTCTTTTAACTTTTATATATTTGTTTTTATTCTGGCTGTACACCGCCCTGAGTCCTTCGGGAGTAGGGCGGTATAAAAAACCAATAAAATAAACTAAACTGAAATGGGTGTCTCGGTTCCTAAGACCATCGGAAATATATGTGTTTTCCGATGGTCTTAGGCAGGGGTCTGCAAAGTTGGCTCTTTTAAGACGGGTGGACTTCAACTCCCAGAATCCCCCAGCCAGCGTAGCAAAGCCAGCATCTTCTACCCAGCGTAGCTGGCTGGGTGATTCTGGGAGTTGAAGTCCACCCGTCTTAAAAGAGCCAACTTTGCAGACCCCTGGTCTTAGGCAACCCCTGTGAAAGGGTTGTTCGACCCCTCAAAGGGGTCCCGAACCACAGGTTGAGAACCACTGTCACAGAAGGAAGATCCCAGCGGTTGTAATTCGGTTCTTCTGGACATACTTGAAACCCAAGTAAAAGCAGGGAATTTGCTGATCGGGACTTAAATTGGGTTTAATACCCTGTTTCCCCCCAAAATAAGACCTCCCCAAATAATAAGCCCAATCGGGCTTTGGAGCGCATGCGCTAAAATAAGCCTTCTCCGGAAATAAGCCCTCTCTGAAAATATCGCAACACAGCAGCAGCCATGAGGTGACCACGCTCGCCGCCTCCTGCACCTCGAAAATAATAACCCTCCCCCCCCCCCCCAAAAAAGAAATAAGGCCAAGTGCTCATTTCAGGGGGCAAAAGCAAATAGGACCCTGGCTTATTTTCAGATAAGGGGGGTTGGTTGAACTTCCTCTTGCAAAAACTCTTTAAAAGGTGTTTTTTTAAAAACATCTATCATATTTCCCTGACAGGGTCTTATTTTCGGAGAACCACTGTAGATGTTTTTTAAAAAACCCTTTTAAAAGGCTTTTGCAAGAGGAGGAAGTTCAACCAACCCCCTGATCTGCAAATTTAGCTGAATCAAAGGAGATTGAGAATTGCCAACCATGCGCCGTCTCTCTCGGGGGCCTTGCAAATTGGCTTCAGACCACAGGTCCATGCTTCGCTGTTTCCCCCTGCATGCATAAAGCATCCTTAATTTCCTCCTACCGTTTATTGGTTCGTTACCTTTTTAATTAACCCAGGCAGAAATATAGGGTTCTCGCCACCATCGGTTGTGCATTTGCTTGGTTTGTTTACATCCTGCCTTTATGATTTCTATACTTAACTCAACTTCTTCAACATTCCTTCCTCCTCGTTTTCCCCAATAACAACAACCCTGTGAGGTGAATTGGTGTTGACCGAAAGGGACGGCCCAAAGTCCCCAGGCTGGCTTTCAGGCCTAAGGTGGGATTACAACCCACAGCCTTCTGCTTCCTAGCCTGGTGCCTTAAAACACGAGAGCAGTGGTAGTCAACCTGGTCCCTACTGCCTACTAGTGGGGCGTTCCAGCTTTCATGGTGGGCGGTAGGGGTTTTGTCCGATACTGAAGCACTTTCCTTTTTAAAAATTTAATTGACTTCCCTACTTTATAAATCACCATTCCTGTGGAACCGGTGGGCGGTTAGAAAATTGTTAGGATAATCATCCTGATGTTGGGCTGACAATATATATAATCTAGGATTCTTAAAGAGTATATGTAACTTTAAGGACTATGTGGAATCTGGTTGGCTGTGCTTGCCAGTTCCATCATAAAAGGCAGCTAGAAACACAGTTCATTCCCTTTGCTTCCTGATTGCCACTGAGGAGGAGCGGAACCTGAAGACGGAAGAAGTATCATTGTTTTTGAATTACTGTAAGATAACTGTGGTTTTGGTGAAGGACTGTTTATTGTTAGAGGAGCTAGTATCACAGTTTGGAAGAAGTATTTTAGTTACACCAAGAGTAAAGACTATTTATTTTTTCTACTATCAGTGTTTTAGAGTTTGTGTGTGTTTAAAGAAACGTAACTCCTCATCGCTTCTGGCTTCCAGAGGCAACGGATGGGTCTCTGACTCATCCGCTGCTCGTTTCTCCAGCGGCGCCTTCGGGGGCTTGGGGGCTTTGCAAAAGAACCCCCTAACCAGACGGACGGCTTGCGGGAGACCCCTACCCAGACATTCGAACCACTGAATTGCAATCCTTTCTGATTGACAAGCTCAGCCACTGAGCCACGAGAGAGAGAGAGAGAGAGAGAGAGAGAGAGAGAGAGAGATGGATAGACGGATAGATAGACAGAGAGAGAAAGAGATGGATAGAGATAGATAGATGATAGATAGATAGATAGATAGATAGATAGATAGATAGATAGATAGATAGATAGATAGATAGATGATAGATAGACATGAGATAGAGATAGACATAGATAGACATAGAGAGAGAGAGAGAGAGAGAGATAGACAGAGGGAGAGAGATAGGAAGAGAGAGAAAGAGAGAGAGATAGGAAGAGAGACAGAGAAGAACAGACTTTTATGCTTAGATTTTAAGGATGCTTTACTTAAAGACGAATGGGGACTATCTACCCGTAGTGATAAACATGAGTTGACCTATAATAAATATTTCTTTTGCTCCTTCCTGCAGGGTCTTCGGGCAAATGCTGCCCCCCACCCCACCCATTTCTGCCAGCACCACAGAGCCTCCCCTGCCTGCCATGCCGCCCTTGGTTACCCATTCGACACTCCCTGCCCTTCGCTTCAGCGCATCTTTCCTTTCGCTGTGAATCCTCATTGGGCCTCCAGCAAAAATGAGCAGATAAATGGAAGTGGTCCCATGGCCGAGGGCCAACCTTCCGACGGTGCCTCCTAGTGGCTGCTCACTCCAGCAATTCCCCCCCTTCCCTCTAAGCCTCAGGCAGCCTTCCAAGAGCTGATGCTGCAAAGGACCCACGCACACACACACACACACACACATACACAACACACCCCGGTCGCACATGACACCCGTCCTGCTTTGCACTGAGTCAGCAACACTCCCTTGTCCTAGGACTGTGTGTTCACCTTGAGCATTCATTTCTGTTTTCCATCCATCACCGGCAAACAGGAGGGGAAGGAAGATATTGGTTACTGCCTTTTTTGGTCCCTTGGTCCAGGCCAGGGGAAGCTTTAAGAAGGACCAGGGGAGACAGGATAGCAGTGTCCCTATATCTCAGGGGCTGCCCCAAAGAAGAGGGAATCAAGCTGTTCCCCAAAGCATCTGAATGCTGGAGAAGCAGTAATTGGATGGCAACTAATCAAAGGAGAGAAGCAACTTAGAACTGAGGAGGAATTTCTTGACAGTGAGAACCATTAATCCGTGGAACAGAAGTTGCCTCCGGAAGTTGTGAATGCTCCAACACTGGAAGTCTTTAAGAAGATGTTGAAGACTCTAGAAAGAGTGCAGAGAAGTGTAACAAAGATGATTAGGAGAATGGAGGCTCAAACATATGAAGAACAGTTGCAGGAACTGGGTATGTCTAGTTGAATGAAAAGAAGGACCAGGGGAAACATGATAGCAGCGTTCCAATATCTCAGGGGTTGCCCCAAAGAAGAGGGAGTCAAACTATTCTCCAAGGCACCTGAGGGCAGAACAAGAAGCAATGGGTGGAAACTAATCAAGGACATAATTATTAATTTTCCATCCAGTGTATGTGTATAAATGTCCGTCTTTTTCTGTAATTATTGAACAAGTAAAAAGAAAAGAAAACATTCTCCAAATGAAGACACATTTATTTCATGCAGCCGGCCTATCATAGCTTTGTTTTAATTGGGTTTTAATATTAGTTTTTAAATTATGGGCCAAATTATTTAATATATATTAATATGTTATTTTAACTTTTGTATTTTCTCTTTTTACTGTGGCTGTTCACCGCCCTGAGTCCCGAGAGGGAGAAGAGCGGTATATAAATAAAATAAATAAAATAAATAAAATAAATAAAATAAATAAAATAAATAAAATAAATAAAATAAATAAAATAAATAAAATAAATAAAATAAATAAAATAAATAAAATAAATAAAATAAATAAAATAAATAAAATAAATAAAATAAATAAAATATATTCCTATCTTGCAGCATTATTCTCAATTGTCTTTAGAAAATACATTACTACTATAAAATACATAAACACCCATGATATTTTCTCTATGTAAGACCAAGAATTTATCCAAATTTTCCGTTATATTTGTATCGCATTAATAATCTAGTCAAAATACAAAATATCTTTCTAGAATAACACAATCTCAGTTTATTACAATATCTACCAATTGTAACAATTGACTTCTATATCTAGCAATTCTTTTAAATATTATGTCTCCTGATTTCTTTTGTCTAACCATTGATAAAACATCCTCTTGTTCTCTAATTTCAAACGTCAGTTTATTCATTTCTGCAGGGCCACTGTAATTTTGAATGGTCACTAGACAAAACGATTGTAAGTCAAGGACTAGCTGTACCGAAGAGCAACCACAGGAATGGGGGAGACCTCAGGCTGAAGGCCCCACTTTTGAGCTTCCGGAGGGCATCAACCCTTTTGCTAATTCGAGGGGGGGAAACTCGGTTTTTTTCTGGAGGTGCCATGGCTGGATCCAGCGAGAAAAAACGACACGGTTTCCCCAGGACTTAAAGGTGGATTTTCCGCCACCGTTGCACCAGGCCGGGGGAAGCAGCACGCGGCAAATCCTTTCTCCTCTGTGCAAGGTTGAGCGTTCAGGGGCACCAGCACGAAACGGATCCGTAAACAATGAGAGGAGGCTGACATTTGCACAGACATCCTTGGCTTTAAAAGGTGAGGTGAGGATTTCTGGATTGGGCTCTTTCCAAGGAAAACGAGTGGGCTGCAGAGAAGAAGGGGAGCCGGAATTGGGACGCCTGGGTGGGGAGGGGGGAGGGAGAAGGAGAGAGGGGCTCCTTCTTCCTACAGCTGGGACCACGAATCGGGGGTCTTTTTTTCCGCTGCCGTATGGATTTTTGGACAGCCCGGCTTCTGGCAGCAAAATCGGTCGTTCTTAATAACACAATAATAATACAATAGCAGAGTTGGAAGGGACCTTGGAGGTCATCTAGTCCAACCCCCTGCCTAGGCAGGAAGCCCTATACCATTTCAGACAAATGGCTATCCAACATCTTCTTGAAGACTTGCAGTGTTGGGGCATTCACAACTTCGGGAGGCAACTTCTGTTCCACTGATTCATTGTTCTCACTGTCAGGAAATTTCTCCTCAGTTCTAAGTTGCTTCTCTCCTTGATTAGTTTCCACCCATTGCTTCTTGTTCTGCCCTCAGGTGCCTTGGAGAATAGTTTGACTCCCTCTTCTTTGTGGCACCCTCTGAGATATTGGAAGACTGCTCTCTTGTCTCCCCTAGTCCTTTTTATTAAACTAGACCTACCCAGTTCCTGCAACCGTTCTTCATATGTTTTACTCTCCAGTTCCCTAATCCTCTTTGTTGCTCTTCTCTGCACTCTTTCTATAGTTTCCACATCTTTTCTACATCGTGGTGACCAAAACTGGATGCAAACATTCCAAGTGTGGCCTTACCAAGGCATTATAAAGTGGTATTAATACTTCACGATCTTGATTCTATCCCTTTGTTTATGCAGCCTAGAACTGTGTTGGCTTTTTTGGCAGCTGCTGCACACGGCTGGCTCTTATTTAAATGGTTGTCTACTAGGACTCCAAGATTCCTCTCACAGTTACTGCTCTTTTGTGGCTATTGTCAAAATTCTCTTTTTTTCAATGGTCTAAGGCAGGCAGGAGTTGGCAAACTGAAACAATCAAAGAGCCACAAAAGTCCTAACTGGAAGCTCCCCCACCCCCCCATTCAATTCTAGAGCCGACCGGAAGTCCGGTTCCCCCACCATAGAGTCTCCTTCTAGCACGGCATCCTTTTTCCTCTACCTCTCCTAACAGAAAGCCCTATCAATTGTGGAGCCGACCGGCGACAGGGAGCCGCAGCAGAGGGATGAATGAGCCGCATGTGGCTCCAGAGCCACGGGTTGCTGGCCCCAGGCCTAAGGGGAAGAAGCAGGCACTGCTATTTGGCGCAAGAAAATGATCCCTTTCATGCTTCGGTCACAAAGGACGCCTCCCTGCATTCTGTCGCAGAAAAAGGAGACCTGGAGTAGCCACACACCCAAGCTAGCTTGTCCCACAAAAGACCAGGCGATGTTTTATGTCTTCTTCAATGCTCTCTCATCAACCCTAGGGGTCTAGACTAGAGATGGAGAACTATGGCCTTTTTATGACTTGTGGACTTCAACTCCCAGAATTCCCAAACAAGCATGGCTAGCTCAGGAATTCTGGGAGTTGGAAGTCCATACGTCATAAAGAAGCCATCATTGCTCACTCCTGGTTCGCTCAGGAATTCTGGGAGTTGAAGTCCACAGATCATAAAGAGACCAAATGTCCAAATTTTGATCGCATTAACATGGGGATGCTGCAATGGTCCCCAGTGTGAAAAATGGCCATAAGTCACTTTTTTTCAGTGCCATTGTAACTTTGGTCACTAAAGGAATGGATGCAAATCGATGGCTACCTTAACTACTATTCGAATATTTGCAGAATCTATATATATATAAAAGCCAAATACCACTCACTCATCACGGAGTCTCCAGAACTGTAAATCCTACAAACTTGGAATTTGGCACATAGGTTCCTCTTGGCTTCTGAGTACTCACTAAGAAAGGATTTGTCGAAATGACCATCAGATCATCAGTATTTCTTATACAGTATTATATTAACAAGCTTTGATGCTAAGGAGTTAGGCCTTCTACTCCCCCTCCCCAGCTGAAAAGAACTCTGTTCCAACTGCCAGTTGCCTTATATTAACACTGCGCTAATGCTATCTCTTCCTAAACCAGGAGTGGGCGTGGCCAGCACGTGACTCATCCGGCCTGCGGGCTGGGAGTTTAGTCATTCTACTTCCCCTCCCCACCTGAAAAGAACTCTGTTCCAACTGCCAGTTGCCTTATATTAACCAAGCCCGATCACATGGTTTCGTAGCGAAGCACAGGTATCCAGTTAGCAGTCTATCTTGTGATTATTCAACGCCAGCGCCAATTAAGGATTGTGCCTCCCAGCAGGGCGTTTACGCCGTTCAATAAATCCGTTCTCAAAAATGTGCCTCCAAAATTAATTAGAGATTCATTTTCACCACAGTCTCCGAACTGAATTCCAGAACCAACTTCCAGGAGTTTTCACACCGAGTCTTTTTTTTTTCCCCTTCCTTTTTTAATGATTTCTTTCATTTGCATGCTGAGTGAAGATGAACTCCTGGCAAAGCCCTTAGCAGAGCTGGCATCAACAGTTGGCATTGTTGGGCCTTCGCCAAGATGCATTGCTCAGCAGGAGCCCACTATTAAATCTCCCCCCTCCCGTGGCACCCCCCACAGCCCACCCACCCCAGGCTCTTCTGCTGCTTGATTTTGAGGCCTATCCACCTGGCCTCTTGAGTGAAGAAAAAAGATGGGGGGAAACCAGTTTGGTCTAGTGGTGAAATTAGAAACCAGGAGGCTGTGAATTCTAGTCCGGACGTTAAGCATGAAAGGCAGCTAGGTGTCTTTGGGCCAATCATGAGAAGACAGTAAGTTCTAGACCCGCCTTACAGTGGTGGGTTTCTGCAGCCTCGTACCTACTCGCAAGAGCCGGATGGTGAAATTTAGAGAGCCGGTGAGAGGGGGTTCCACTGGTGGACCCAAAAGTAAGTCTGGCCTGCCGCTGCCGGTAACCCAACGGGAAGGAAAGGAAAGGAAGGAAGAAAGTAAGAAAGGAAAGAAAGAAGGAAAGGAAGGAAGGAAAGAAAGAAAGAAAGAAAGAAAGAAGGAAGGAAGGAAGGAAGGAAGGAAGGAAGGAAGGAAGGAAGGAAGGAAGGAAGGAAGGAAGGAAGAAAGAAAGAAAGAAAGAAAGAAAGAAAGAAAGAAAGAAAGAAAGAAAGAAAGAAAGAAAGAAAGAAAGAAAGAAAGAAAGAAAGAAAGAAAGAAAGAAAGAAAGAAAGAAAGAAAGAAAGAATTTATCATCACAATTGAGTCCAAAATTTTGGTTGCTAAGCAAGAGCGTTGTTAAATGAGTTTCACCACATTTTACAAGTTGGCCACTCCCACCCTGTCACATGTCTGCCAAGCCACGCCTACAAAATAGGCCACACCTACAGAGTAGGTTCTAAAAAAATTTGAAACTCACCACTGCCGCCTTAGCTGTGAAAGATAGACGGGTGACTTTGGGACAGTTAGTCCCACCTTAAGCATGAAAAGTGGCTGGGTGAGTTGAGGTCCAATCACCAGGAGACCGTGAGTTCTAATCCAATAAAGATGGTTGAGTGATTTGGGGCCTGTCTCTCTTTCTCTGCCCAACCCATCTCACAAGAGTTTTTCTGGTAGGCAAAATATGAGGAGGAAGGAGATATCCACTTCCTTGAATTATTCATAAAAATAATAAAGGCGGGACTTTAAAAAAATTCTAAGTGCATCCAGTCATCTATCCTAACAGCATTTGCAGATCTATCCTAATAGAATTTTCAGGATGACTTACTATAATATATTTAAAGCTACCTCAGCGAATTTGCCTTCCCCAATTCTGCCTACGAGACTTCCTTCCATCCTTAAAGTGCTGCCTTCAGGTTGATGGTAGCTGAGCTCTCTTATCTGTCCACCAATTCAGCAGGTTCTGGCCGGTTCTGGAGAACCGGTAGCGGAAATTTTGAGTAGTTCAGAGAACCAGCAAATGCCACCTCTGGCTAGCCCCAGGAATGGGGAGAAAAAGGGGATTTTGCAGTATCCTTTCCAAAGGAGTGGGGAGAAAAGGGGGATTTTGCAGTATCCTTTCCAAAGGAGTGGGGAGGGAATGGGGATTTTGCAGTATCCTTCCCCCAGGAGTGGGGAGGGAATGGGGTTTTTGCAGTATCCTTTCCAAAGGAGTGGGGAGGGAATGGGGATTTTGCAGTATCCTTCCCCCAGGAGTGGGGAGGGAATGGGGATTTTGCAGTATCCTTCTCCCAGGAGTGGGGAGGGAATGGGGATTTTGCAGTATCCTTCCCCTGCCACAGCCACCAACTGCACCCACAGAACTGATAGTAAAAAAAAAAAAATGATTTTCACCACTGGCCTGGGATATTGCTGATTGGTGGGGTCTCCCTGACCACCAGTGACCATTTTCTATCAGTTTGTGGATGCCCCAAAATCTGAGAGAAGACATGGTTGCCAGGTGCCCCAAAGAGGGTGAGCGTATCGCCCATCCTAGCATTATCTAGGTCCAAAGCTTTAGACCAGGAGGTGTCCAACTTTGGAAACTTTGAAGACTTGTGGACTTCAAGGACCGTTGGGGAATTCTGGGAGTTGAAGTCCGCAAGTCTTAAAAGTTCCCAAGGTTGGAAAACCACAACCCACCCACCTACCCCCCCCCCTCTGTTCTAGGCCAAGGCAATAAGGAGGAACTGCTGTGAGCAACTTCTCCAGCCTGGCCGCGACTAATGAGGAAAACAGCCTCTTGGTACCACGTGAGTACGGTTGCCAGGCAACAAGAAGCTGCTAACAAGGATGCCACGGTTGCTAGGCAAAGCCATCTGCAGTGCTGCGGCCCTTCCCAACCGAGTTGCCCCTTCTCTCCTCCAAGGGAAGGGAGTTCCTTCAAAGAAGGAGCAACTTGGGCCCACCATGGAGTTGGGGGCCAGAGAGAAAATCGGCTCTTTATCTTCTCCTTCCACCAAGGTGGTCCTAATGGGGAAGGACGGGGGAAAGAACTTTAGGTGTGATTCTGGACAGCCACTTGTCTGAAATTGGTAGAGAGTCTCCTGTGTGAGCAGGGGGTTGGGCCAGATGACCTCCAAGGTCCTTTCCGAGTCTGTTATTCTATGTTCTGTTTTTCTCTGATCAGCCTTCAAATTTGGCCCAAATTCTAGAAGACGTTCTAGAGCAGTGATAGGCTCGGGTGTCGAAAGCGTGCGTGCCCATGCCCATAATCCACTTCCACCCCCCCTGCGCCCCCCATGTATGTGTACACTCCTGGGGAGGGCAAAAACGGCCTCCCCCAGCCCCTCCTGAGGCCCTTCGAAGCCCAAAAATCAGCTGGCCAGCTTATGCATGCGCACTGCAGATGACCTATGTCGGGGTCTGCAAAGTGGGTTCTTTTAAGACTGGTGGACTTCCAACTCCCAGAATTCCCCAGCCAGCCATGCTGGCTGGGGAATTCTGGGAGTTGGAAGTCCACCAGTCTTAAAAGAACCCACTTTGCAGACCCCTGACCTAGGGCAAGGGCTCACGTGCCCTCCGAGATGGTGCCACCTGTGGCACGCGTGCCATAGGTTTTCCGTCACCGTTCTTGAGCTTATTGGGAGTCAGAGGACCCATGGGTCCCCATTTGCACACCATGGGATACCAGACTCTCTTCTGTGTTTGAGATGTAGGATCCTTGGTCTGAAAAGAGAAGCAATATTCCCTCTTTTTCAGCAACGAACTCATTCCTCACAATTAATAAAGACGAGTCCATTTGAAGTACTGGTTAAGCAGGTGGCCTAGAAACTGGGAGACTGTGAGTTCTAGTGCATGAAAGTTAGCTGGCTGAATCTGAGCCAATCTCCAGGAGACTATGGGTATTAGTCCTGCCTTAGGCATGAAAGTCGGCTGGGAACTTTGGGCCAATCGCTAGGTGACTGTGAGTTCTAGTCCTGCCTTAGGTATGAAAACCTGTTGGATGATTTTGGGCCAATCACGAAGAGATGGTGAGTTCTAGTCCCGCCTTAGGCATGAAAGCCAGCTGGGTGACTTTGGGCCAATCACTAGGCGACTGTGAGTTCTAGTCCTGCCTTAGGTATGAAAGCCTATTGGGTGACTTTGGGGCCAATCATCATGAGACCGTGAGTTCTAGTCCCACCTTAAGCATGAAAAGCACCTGGAAGACTTTGGGACAACTGCCAGGCGACTGTGAGTTCTAGTCCCGCCTCAGATACGAAAGCCTATTGGGTGACTTTGGGCCAGTCACCCTCCTTCACCTCAACCCACCTCATAGAATTATACAATACAATAGCAGAGTTGGAAGGGACCTTGTAGGTCTTCTAGTCCAACCCCCTGCGTGGGCAGGAACCTTATACCATTTCAGACAAATGGCTATTTAACATCTTTTTAAAGACTTCCAGGGTTGGGGCATTCACAACTTCTGGAGGCAAGCTGTTCCAGAGGTTAATTGTTCTAACTGTCAGGAAATTTCTCCTTAGTTCTAAGTTGCTTCTCTCCTGGATTAGTTTCCACCCATTGCTTCTTGTCCTGCCCCCAGGTGCCTTGGAGAATAGTTTGACTCCCTCTTCTTTGTGGCACCCTCTGAGATATCGGAACACTGCTATCATGTCTCCCCTGGTCCTTCTCTTCATCAAACTAGACATACCCAGCTCCTGCAACCGTTCTTCATATGTTTTAGTCTCCAGTTCCCTAATCATCTTGGTTGCTCTTCTCTGCACTCTTTCCAGAGTCTCCACGTCTTTTCTACATCGTTGTTGTTGTTGGGAAAAGCAGAGGCGGAAGGAGTATCTGGTACGTTCGCCCCCTTGAGTTACTTATAAAGTAATAAAGTCCGGATAAAATTCAAACAAACAAGCCAATAAAATAAACATCAACAAGCAGGGAAGGGGGCAAAAATTTTGTGCAAGGAAAACAATCCGATTCAATCTTACTCTTCTTTTATCCTACAGTGTTTGGCGAGCTCTCATCCTAGGTCCCCGTGGTTATTCTTTTTTTTTTTTGTTTTTAGCATTTTTTTTTAAGTGATCGTCCTGTCCTTCCCAGGAGCTTTTTAGATTGGACTAGGCTCTGCAAATTTTCGTTTCCTTCTAAAGATTCGGGAGCCTTCTGCATACAGCGCCTCGGGCCAGCCTCTGCCTACAGCTTGAAAATTGGGGGCTCCGTTCTCAGGTGCTGCTTAACGGAATATTTAAATGCCAAGTTCTCCCTCATTGACTTGCATGAGCGTCATTCGTATTCACAGCACATTTAAAAAAAAAACACCACACACACACACACCAAAAAACACACAAAAAAACCACACCACCCAGAGTGTTTGCATCCAAAGTTCAAACAGCAAAAAGACCCAGTCGAATGCCTTCCTCACACTCACCCACACTTGGTCACAATCCTCCTGGCAGGTTAACAACCTTGAATGCTTTCTTAAGTGCATGTAAACAAGGTTACAAAAACGAAAAGAAAAGAACGAAAGGGTTGATGGAGCAAATCTAAATACTCCAACCTTCTAATTTGTGAATAATTCTGTCTGCATTTTGTTCTCCAAAGGTTTGAGAAAGGTACCCTTTGAGCAAGCTCTCTGGATCATGCTAATACCATTTGTGTGTGTGTGTGTGTGTGTGTGTGTGTGCGTGTTGCATTTGTGCTGATATAAATAAATAAAGGAAGACTAGTATAGATCTATTTCAAGCTATTTAGCTCTCATCAGCTAGCCATACCCTGACTGGGATTCGAACCTGGGTTGTTTTTACATGTTAGGCAGTTACATTAACCTCTAAACCGCAAGCTCTCCTCCCTTATCAGCTGAGCCAGGGGAATGATTAAATGTTTTTGTCAAAGCATCCGGTATGCCCAAATATGGGAGGGAGCATACTGCTTCCTCCCATATTTGGGCATACCAGATGTTTTGACAAAAGTATATGTGTGTGTGTGTGTTGTATTATTGTTAAATAAATAAACACACACACACATATATATACATATATAGTTATTAAAAAAGCCACACAAGTAGATCAGTGGTGGGATACAAATTTTTTTTACTACTGATTCAATGGGCATGACTTTGTGGGAATGGTAGGGGAAGGATACTGCAAAATCCTCATCCTCATCCTCTCCCCACCCCACTAACCTGCTTTCCAGCTCTCAAAAGAAGATCAAAAGAAGATCAACTGGGAAGCAGGGAGGCAGCAGGGGCGTGGCCAGCCTATTTGCTGGTTCTCCAAACTACTCTAAATTTCCGCTACCGTTTCTTCAGAACCTGTCAGAACTGGCCGAATACCAACCTCTGAAGCAGATGGATTCATGCAGCATGGTATGTTTGAGTCTTATAAACCACGATGGTTCGGTTCAACCAACAGACTAAGCCAAAACAAAACCAAATTAATTCTAGACCATTGTTTTGAAACTTGGTGATTTGGTTAAGGCATGACGTTAGAAACCAGGTGACTGTGAGTTCTAGTCCCGTTAGGCGTGAAAGGCTGGTTGCCTTTGGGCCAATCGGCAGGAGACTGTGAATTCTAGTCCCACCTTGGGCTTGAAAGCCATATGGGTGACTCTGGGTCTGTCACTCCCTCTCAGCCGAACCTACCTCGCAGGGTTGTTGTGGAGAAAATAGGAAGAGGAAGATGTGTTAGATATGTTCTCCCCTTCGAGTTATTGTCAAAAAATAATGAAGGTGGAATTATTATTTTTTTCACTTTACAATGGGTAAACAACTCTTCGGCTTTAACTTGTCTTTATTTTAATTTAGATTGTAGTTTTTAAATGGTGTTTTTATGTCATCTTTAATTATGTACACCACCCAGAGACACTGTACGGCTATATAAATGTAATAAATAAATAGCCAGAATTCCTCAGCCAGCATAGCGGCTGGAGAATTCGGCGGGAGCTGAAGTTCGTACATCTTAAAATCGCCAAGGTTGAAAAACACGGCTCCAGGTTGCAGCTTGATGCAGTATGTGACTTTCCACCCAGACAATTGTAGATTTAATCCCAGGAGCTGCAAGCAGGTTTCAAAACGCTGCCTGCCACAAACCCAGTGTAGCCATTACTGGCCAGTATGGGCGGCACTGGGATCAGACAGACCTAAATGCAGACCAGATACAGTTCTACAGAGGAATGGTTGAGTCTTGTCATCTGCACCTCTATAACTGTCTGGTTTGGTTCTGCAACCGAACAAGACAGGCACGGACTTCAGAGGATAATGGCTACCAACCTGCCTTCCACTGAAGACCTGTACATTGCATGAGTCAAAAAGAGGGCTGTGAAAATAACTACAGACCCCTCGCATCCTGGGCACAAATGTTTCAACTCCTACCCTAAAAACGACGCTCTAGGGCACTGCACACCAAGACAACTAGACACAAGGACAGTTTTTCCCCCATGCCATCCCTCTGCTAAACAGCTAATTACCACAAGACTGTCAAATTATCTACTAAGACTGTATTACTATTATTCTTCTCACTCTTCTTATTACCGATCTCCTCCCACTTATGACTATAACCTTGTTGCTTGTATCTTTACAATGTATATGGTTCTGTTTGTTTCCTAGAATGATTTGATTGCTTATTAGTATCCTTGACTATCATTAAGAGTTGTACCTTTGGATTCTTGATGAATGTATTCTATTTTATTTTTCTTTATGTACACTGAGAGCCTATGCACCGAAGACACATTTTTTGTGTGTCCAATCAGACTTGGCAAATAAAGAATTCTATCGATCTATCTATCTATCTATCTATCTATCTATCTATCTATCTATCTATCTATCTATCTATCTATCTATCTATCTATCTATCTATCTATCTATCTATCTATCTATCACCTACCTACCTACCTACCTACCTACCTACCTACCTACCTACCGTGTTTCTCCAAAAATAAGACAGGGTCTTATTTTCTTTTGACCCCTGAAATAAATCTTTAGCCTTATTTTCAGGGAGGTCCTATTATTTTGGAGGTGCAGGAGGCGGCGAGCATGGTCACTTCATGGCTGCTGCTGTGTTGCAATATTTTGGGGGAGGGCTTATTTTAGTGCATGTGCTCAAAAGCCCAATTGGGCTTATTATCTGGGGAGGGTTTATTTTCAGTAAAACAGGGTGTCTATCTATCTATCTATCTATCTATCTCTCTCTCTCTCTCTCTCCATCCATCTTCTCTCTCCATCTTATCTCTCTATTTATCCATCCAATCCATCCTATTATGTATCTATCTATCTATCTATCTATCTATCTATCTATCTATCTATCTATCTATCTATCTATCTATCTATCTATCTGATAGATCTATCTATGTATCTATGTATCTATGTATCTATGTATCTATGTATCTATCTATCTATCTATCTATCTATCTATCTATCTATCTATCTATCTATCTATCTATCTATCTATCTATCTGATAGATCTATCTATGTATCTATGTATCTATGTATCTATGTATCTATGTATCTATCTATCTATCTATCTATCTATCTATCTATCTATCTATCTATCTATCTATCTATCTATCTATCTATCTGATAGATCTATCTATGTATCTATGTATCTATGTATCTATGTATCTATGTATCTATCTATCTATCTATCTATCTATCTATCTATCTATCTATCTATCTATCTATCTATCTATCTATCAGCTGGCTAAAAGGAAGAGCAGGTGAGAAGGGGAAAGTGGCCATTTTTCTGCCCACCAGGCCTGCTATGTCTCCAGAAGCCGCCTAGCAAAAATAAAATAAATAAACCAACAGGCGTTCTTCATACCAGCAGGACACTGGCAGTGATGAGTAAAATGTTAGATTTTAACTCTTTGCCTATCTACAGGTATTAAAATACAGAAGAATCCCACTGAGGGAAAAGGGAAACAACTCCACTGGGCGTTAACAGACACCACGGCAGCTGTAGAATTGCATGCTCTATCCGCCATTGTGTTCTGAAGGCAATGTGGGGACGTAACAGGCAGTGCTTAACTTACGACCGGTTGCGCCCTACAGTCACCAGACCGCAATTTACACCTTTTTACCATAAAAACCAGCATTTATTTCTGGTTTCTCGCAAAAAAAGCAACCCCCCAACACCCTACATAGTGAACCATGAGTTAGCTTAATGAAAAGGATCATAAAAATGGATGCGGTGATATGGTGATCTGCTTAACGACTGAAGCTGTGGGCTCAATGATGGTCGTAGGTTGAGGACTACCTGGTTGGGACAGGGGAGTGCAGGTAGTCCTCAATTTGCAGCAGTTCATTTAGTGACCATTCAAAGTTAAAACATTACTACAGCTTTGGACTGTTGTCCACACTTACGACCGTTACAGAATTCCCACGGTCACGTGATCAAAATTCGGACGCTGGGCAACTGACTCGTATTTATGGCGGTGGCAGTATCCCAGGGTCAAGCGGTCCCCTTTTGCGACCTTCTGATGAGCGAAGCCAGATTCACTTAACAACCAGAGTGGGAAAGGTCGTAAAACAGGGCAAAATTCATTTCACTGTCTCCATGAGCTCTGTGGGCTTGATTGTTGTTGTAAGTCGAGAACTACCTGTATTACCCCACCTTTTGCCTGCACGTTGAAAATGTGAGATGCTTTCCCCGCTCTCTCTGACTTTTATTTGTATAAATTTTAATTCTTAGGGTTTTATAAGGGTTTTTAGCACGGGATATAATTTAATAGTTTTTTAATAATGTATTTTTTGTAATTTTGTATGGTTTTTTAATATTGCCTGTGCGCCGCCCTGGGTCCTTGCAAGGAGAAGGGCGGGGTATACATTTGAAAAATAAAAAAATAAAATAAATAATCACTAGGTCAGGGCTCTACAAAGTGGGCTCTTTTAAGACGGGTGGACTTCAACTCTCAGAATTCCCATGGCTGGTTGGGGAATTCTGGGAGTTGAAGTCCACCAGTCTTAAAAGAGCCCACTTTGCAGACACCTGAACTAGGCCAACCACAATCTCATCCCTATCTCCAACTTTCTGAATAAACTTTTCCACGGCCCTCCAAAACGGTGCATAAAACACTGGATAATTCATTGTCCTCAGACAACCTTGCAAATCCATTACTAAACCCTCCCCCCCCCTCCTTTAAGTATTCTAGGTTCGTGAAACAGAAGGGCTCCACAAGGGCTATATATGGAACGAAACTTAGCCATCTCCACTTTTCGGCTCCAATTTACACATTCAGCAAACAGTGAAGATTTAAACTGCACCCTTGAAAGGGGCAGGAAAAGGCTAAACATTTATTTATGGCTTGCTTGTATTTATTCATTTGTGCCCTGCCTTTGTTATTTTTTACAAATCACTCAAAGCGTTGAACATGCATATAAATCCCAGTAAAAGGGTATGACCAACTGATGAGAGCTAATAAGCTCGAAATAGATCTATCCTGGTCTCTCTAATTTATTTATTGATCAGCTCATAAAACTAACACACATATCTAAAAAATTTACACAACGGAATTCTTGGCTTGCTGTCTAGATGGTCTCTGGTGATGAGCCGAAAGGCAGGAAAGGAAACAGTATGTCTCCTCCCTTAATTGGGGCCTCTTAACAGGATGTTGTGAAAAAATTACCTATACTAAATACCCCTGTCTCAGCTGATGTAATAAGGGGAGCCAGCTTGGCTGAATTGCTAGGCTCCTGCCTCATATGCAATACAGCCCCGGTTCGAATCCCAGTAAAGGGTATGGCCAGCTGATGAGAGCTAATAAGCTTGAAATAGATCTATCCTGGTCTCTCTAATTTATTTATTGATCAGCTCATAAAACTAACATATGTGTGTGTGTGGGGGGGGGGGTGTTAGTTTTATGAGCTGATCAATAAATTAAATTAGAGAGAGACCAGGATAGATCTATTTCGAGCTTATTAGCTCTCATCAGCTGGCCATACCCCTTACTGGGATTCGAACCAGGGATAGATAGATAGATAGATAGATAGATAGATAGATAGATAGATAGATAGATAGATAGATAGATAGATAGATAGATAGATAGATAGATAGATAGATAGATAGATAGATATTCATTCATATCTCATATGTATGAAATATGTATATTTCTCTGCTCTGTATCGATTCCAGTGTATAGTTCTGTTTTCTAATCGTCTCTTGCTCAAGAAACATTGGATAGGCTGAAAATAATGTTAATATGGCTAAATACCATACCCCAGGCGACTTAAAGTCCTGTGGATTTCAACTCCCAGAATTCCCCAGCTAGGTGGAGGATTCTGGGAGTTGAAGCCCACAGGATTTCAAGTCGCCAAGGTTGACTGCCATACCCCCTCCTCCTCCCCCCCCCCCAAGCCACAACAGCCACCCTGTGAGGTGGGTTGGAGTGAGATACCGTGACTGGCCCAAAGTCACCCAGTCAGCTTCCCTGTCTAAGATGGGACTAGAACTCCCTGTCTCCTAATGATTGATCCAAGTCACCAAGCTGGTTTTCAATGCCAAAGCGGAGCTAGAACTCCCAATCTCCTGGAGGCTGGCCAAAGTCAGTTTTTGTATACAAAGCTGGACTAGAATTCCTACTCGACTAGTGATTGCTCCAAAGTCACCAAGCTGGGGTTATTCCCAAGTTGGAACTAGAACTCCCAGTCTTCTGGAGACTGGTCAAAATCAGTTTTTGTACCCAAAGCGGGATTAGCATTCCCAGCCTGGTAGGGATTGGTCCAAAATTGCCAAGCTGGTTTTCATTCCCAAGGCAGAACTAGAACTCCCAGTCTCCTGGAGACTGGCCAAAGTCACCCAGCCAGCTTTTTTGCCTAACGTGGGACTGGAACTCCCAGTCTCCTGGTGATTGGCCCAAAGTCATCAAGCTGGTTTTCATGCATCAGGCAGGACTAGAACTCCCAGTCTCCTAGTTTCTAGGCCAGCAGCTTAACCACTTAACATTCACCCATCTTTTAAAAAAATGAATTCTGCCCACCTTTTTTTTTTTTTAAAAGCCAGTGTGTCAGATCAAAGGATTCCATTCAATGTCCTGAGGGGGTCTTCTTCCCACATTCCACAGAGGCATAATCAAATTTGCAAACCTACCTCCTTCCTTCCACCCCCATCCCCACCACCATTGCAAACTTGGGAGAGTGAAACGATGCAAATTCGCACTCTAGGCTTTCCTACCGGAAAAGAAATATAACCCAGCCTCCATGCATGACGCACAACTACACCCAAATCAGAGAGATTTAATTCAGGCCTTGCTTGCAACTAATCAAGAGATATTTCACCACCACCACCACCCATTCAGGACGGCTGTAACACAAGCAACAGCCCTCCGTCGAGGCAGGCGGTGAAACCGAGCAAAAAATTAAAAATAAAGAAAGCAAGGAGCTGCTGCTATTTAACATGAGTAGGTGGGGAATGAATTAACAATCTTTGACATGTTTGTTTTCTATTTATAATGCACTCTTTGTGGTGCGCCTCCATGCCTCCGCCAAACCGTCCTGGTCTCTATTTATCCGCGAGTTTAGCCGTATTAACGGTACTTTCGGCATATCCGATGCTTCCTGGGCAAAAAGGGACAATTAGAAAACAGAACGGCACGCTCAGCCTCTGTGGAATCGATGCAGAGCAGGGGGAGGGAGAAAATATGAGAACGACATGATAATAAAGCTCAACGGATCAGGTACCCCCTCTCCATTTTACAACAAGACAGAGACAGATTTCAGAGGATATTTAGAACTGTAGAAAAAAACAATGGCTGCCCACCTGCCTTTCATTGAGGACCCGGGCACTGCATGAGTCAAAAAGAGGGCTGTGAAAAGATCTACACACCCCTCACACCCTGGACATCAATTGTTTCAACTCCCGCCCTCAAAACCATGTTATAGAGCACTGCACATCAAGACAACTAGACACAAGAACAGTTTTTCCCCCAAACACCGTCCCTCTGCTAAACAACGAATTCCCTCACCACCGTCAAACTATTCACTGAGGCTGCATTACTATTACTATTAGTCTTCTCATCGTCCCTATCGCCCATCTCCTCCCACTTATGGCTGCAGGACTGTAGCTTTGTTGTTTGTATCCTTTTGACTGATATTGTTTCCTAGTATGAGTTGATTGCTTATTTGTACTCTATGTTTATCATGGAGTGTTGTACCATATGATTCTTGACTAATGCATCTTGTCTTTTTATGTACACTGAGAGCATCTGCACCCAAGACAAATTCCTTATCTGTCCAATCACACTTGGCCAATAAAAAATTCTATTCTATTCTATTCTAGTCTAGTCTAATCTATTCTATTCTATTCTTCTCCTATTCTATTCTAATTTCTATTCTATTCTTCTATTCTATTCTAATTTCTATTCTATTCTTCTATTCTTCTCCTATTCTATTCTATTCTATTCTAATTTCCATTCTAATTTATATTCTATTCTTCTCCTATTCTTTTCCTATTCTATTCTAATTTATATTCTATTCTTCTCCTATTCTATTCTATTCTAATTTATATTCTATTCTTCTCCTATTCTATTCTATTCTTCTCCTATTCTATTCTAATTTATATTCTATTCTTCTCCTATTCTATTCTATTCTTCTCCTATTCTATTCTATTCTAATTTATATTCTATTCTTCTCCTATTCTATTCTAATTTATATTCTATTCTATTCTTCTCCTATTCTATTCTTATTTCTATTCTTCTATTCTTTTCCTATTCTATTCTTCTATTCTATTCTAATTTCTATTCTATTCTAATTATTCTTCTCCTTTTCTATTCTAATTTATAATTCTATTCTAATTATTCTTTTCCTATTCTATTCTAATTTCTATTCTATTCTATTCTATTCTTCTCCTATTCTATTCTTATTTCTATTCTATTCTTCTATTCTATTCTAATTTCTATTCTATTCTAATTATTCTTCTCCTTTTCTATTCTAATTTATATTCTATTCTCCTATTCTAATTTATATTCTATTCTATTCTTCTCCTATTCTATTCTTATTTCTATTCTATTCTTCTATTCTTTTCCTATTCTATTCTTCTATTCTATTCTAATTTATATTCTATTCTATTCTTCTCCTATTCTATACTTATTTCTATTCTATTCTTCTATTCTTTTCCTATTCTATTCTTCTATTCTATTCTAATTTATATTCTATTCTAATTATTCTTCTCCTTTTCTATTCTAATTTCTATTCTATTCTATTCTTCTCCTATTCTATTCTAATTTCTATTCTATTCTATTCTTCTCCTATTCTATTCTTATTTCTATTCTATTCTAATTTCTATTCTATTCTAATTATTCTTCTCCTTTTCTATTCTAATTTCTATTCTTCTCCTATTCTAATTTATATTCTATTCTATTCTTCTCCTATTCTTATTTCTATTCTATTCTTCTATTCTTTTCCTATTCTATTCTTCTCCTATTCTATTCTATTCTTCTATTCTATTCTAATTTCTATTCTATTCTAATTATTCTTCTCCTTTTCTATTCTAATTCCTATTCTATTCTTCTCCTATTCTATTCTACTCCCTCTCTTCATTCTATTCCTAGTCCTCTTCTCTTCTCTTCCTTCCAACCTCCCTGGGAGCCTAGAGCAGTCTCTCTTATCCCTGCTTGATGTCTGGCAGGTGTCCCCAAGGAGACCTTTTTCCAAAAAAAAAAAAAAAAAAACCCCGAAACCAAAATAGCTGATTTCATCCAGAGACCTTCAGAGGCAAAAAGGTTCCTTAACTCTGTTCCTTCTTGTACAATGAGCGGCTGGAACCGTTCCAGACTCTGAAGGTTTAGGACACGGTGAGGAAGCAACTGACGATGCTGGGAGGACTCCAAGGGGGCCCTTGGCCCCGGCCTTCACCAGCACACACACCAAGCAGCAAAACGGACTTTCTGGGGTTCTTCACACTGGCAGGGATGGACCAACGTGCTTTTTAATTAAAAAAAATGTATGATTTGTTTTTTTTTAATCAAAGGAATGTTTGACAAGATTAGGAGGAAACAAAATAAGGAAGAATTGGGGATATGGAAGGGGGGGGGGAAAGGGATCGGATAAGGAGGAGGAGGAAGAGGAGGAAAGGAAGGGGAGGAGGGGGAGGGGGAGGAAAAGAGGAGGATGTGGGACGGAAAAGGAGGAAAAGGAGGAAAAGAGGAAGAGGACGAGGAAAAGAAGGAGGAGGAAAAGAGGAGAAGAGGGGGAGGAGGAAGAGGGGGAGGGGGAGGAGGGGGAGGAGAACGAGAAGGAGAAGAAGAGAAGGAAAAGCAAAAGAGGAGAAGGAAAGGAAGAAGAAAAAGAGGAGGAGGAGGAAGAAAAAGAAGAGGAAAAGAAGAGGAGGAGGAGGAGAACGAGAAGAAGAGAAGGAAAAGCAAAAGAGGAGAAGGAAAGGAAGAAGAAAAAGAGGAGGAGGAGGAAGAAAAAGAAGAGGAAAAGAAGAGGAGGAGGAGAACGAAAAGGAGAAGAGGAGAAGGAAAAAAAGAAAAAGAGAAGGAGGAGGCATCTGATCTTTTTTACACTAGACATAAACACATTTATATTTTACTCCCTTTTTCTACGATTACATCACAGCTTCCCACAAGCCATCCCTTCTAACCTTGGTTGGGGTGAGGGGGGGGACACTCCAAAACCCTTCAGCTATGCAAATTATTTTTCTTTTTGTTTTACATTGGAAATTGGACTAAGCTCCCACACGACATAGTCCTCCGTTTACGACCATCTTAGCTTAGCAATCGTTCAACATTACAACGGAAAACGGGGACACGGACTTATGACCAAAGGGAGCAAACTTATTTAACGCCCGTTTCACTTAGCCAAACATAAATTCTGGGCTCCGTTGTGGGGTCGTAACTTGAGGACTACCCGTATCGCCGAACCTTCAACCGCTTCTGGATTTGGAAGGAATGAATTAGACTAAAATTGGAGGAGGCATTAAACTCCTCAGTCTTTGTTCAATGTTTATGTGAATTATCGTTCAATAGAAATTTATTTTAAGGGAAAATATATATATTAAGTTTGGATCGTTGAAACGCCACCCCAAGAACCCATCAGAGAAAATAAATAAGCAAAGGCAACAACGGAAAGAGGAGAGACGAGGAGGGAATGGAAGAAAGGGTAAAGGAGAGAAAGGAAGGGTGGGGAATGAAGAGTAGGAGAGAGGATAAGAAAGAAGAGAGGAGAGAAAGAGAGAGGAAAGAGAGGGGGGAAAAGGGAGAAGAGAGGAAAAATGAGAGGAAGGAATTCAGAAGGAAAATACCGATGATTGAGCAGATTCAACCCACCGGCCAGCTACTTAAGGTTGAGCAAACGAACAATGGTGCGTACCTCGGTTTCCCTGCCCTGCAGAGCAACCATTGGCCGTCCTATCGATTAGGAACTTGGATTAGTCGTACATTTAGGACCGAACTTGTATTACAGCCCCTTCTCCGTAGGAATCCCCGATTAGCTGCGGGCAAAGCCTTACTAAGAGTTTAATGGGATCAAAGAACTCCTGCCTACAAAGCCTACGATACCAGCACGGGAAGGGCTGCCGAGATAATCAGCTTACCGAAACGCCGGTGATGCCAGCTGCCGTAGCCTTTCCCAGATCCAACTCGTATCTTCCTCGAGGAAGACCGAGGCATGAGACTAGCGGAGTAGCTAACCGGCTTGCTGGACGTGATCTGCGTCCACCTGGGGTTTCCGCGAGGTTGAAGGCTTACCTGGGGTCGCTTTGGCTGTCCTATTTTTTTTCTCTTGTTTTTCAAGAGGCAACTGGACTTTCTTCTGTTTTGCCTCGAGGACGTTTTCGCTTCTTGTCCAAGAAGTTTCTTCCGTTCTTCAGTCAGAACGGAAGAAGCTTCTTAGAGGAGGAGCGAAAGGTCTTCAAGGGAACACAAGGAAGTCCTGTGGCCTTTGGAAAAAACACCTTTGGGACAACCAAGGCCTGGGTGGCTAAGAATCTCCACCGATCGCCTTCGCTTCCCCTTCCCCATAGGGAGAGGTGTCCCCTTTCTCTTGGCTTCCCAAAAGGGGTTTAAACATGGCTCTGCCCCCTGGCCTGGGGAGCCCAAGGAAGCACCCCATAGTGGGGTCGGTTGGTGTCACGAGAGTCCCCTCTTTGCCTTTTGCAAGCTGTTTTTTTAACAGGGTTTAATGACAGCACTGATGATGTTACCCAGTTGGGTCGTAAAACGTCTGCAAGAAAACAACCAAGCTCAAAGAGCTACCAAGGACCCCACAACAATTGAACTGATGCCATAGCAATTCGATAGCACCTCCCCAGCCTATTTTTGTTCCCAGGAGGCTTCAAGGAGGCCTGCTAGCACCAAAATGGGGGGCGCGCGGGGGCACGCCACATCCCCCCAACCCTGCGCAGGTGTGCACTTCTCCCAGCAGACGCCTGAAAATTAGCTGGTTGGCGGGGAGGTGTACGCCAGTGGTGGGTTTCTGCAGGCTTGCACCTACTCGCGAGAGCCGGTTGGTGAAATTTAGAGAACCGGTGAGAGGGGGTTCCACCGGCATACCTGGAAGTAAATCTGGCCCGCCACTGCCAGTGACCCAACGGGAAGGAAAGGAAAGGAAAGGAAAGGAAGGAAGGAAGGAAGGAAGGAAGGAAGGAAGGAAGGAAGGAAGGAAGGAAGGAAGGAAGGAAGGAAAGAAAGAAAGAAAGAAAGAAAGAAAGAAAGAAAGAAAGAAAGAAAGAAAGAAAGAAAGAAAGAAAGAATTTATCATCACAATTGAGCTCAAAATTTTGGTTGCTAAGCAAGAGCGTTGTTAAATGAGTTTCACCACATTTTAAAAGGTGGCCACTCCCACCCTGTCACATGACTGCCAAGCCACGCCCACAAAATAGGCCACACCTACAGAGTAGGTTCTAAAAAATTTGAAACCCACCACTGGTGTGCGCCCACGCGCAGTGGAGCCGACCTGGCCGACGGCTCGTGTGCCCTCAGAGATGGCTCCGCATGCCACCTGTGGCACGCATGCCATAGGTTCGCCATGGCGGATCTAGCAAGCCGAGCAGACGGTCTGCTCTTTTTAATCGCCCAAATGCTCCCGACACCCCCCCGGAACAGAAACAGATACTCAAGGTGAAGGATCATTGGTAGCTCCACCGTCCTGCAGGCATAAACCTATTTCTGAATTGTGCCAAGGGGGAGAATTCCAGACAATCTAGTTAACAGGAACAAACCAGTGATAAAGCAGAACAAACATTTGCTCAATGCTGCACAAGGCTAATACGTTCTGACTGATGGAGGAGGGAAAATGAAAATATCGGGGAAAACATTCGGTGCAGCTCATTATCCCCCAAGTCTTCCGTTCCTTGGCCTTTCCCACTGGAGGGGGACTTGCAGGGGCTCTTCAGACCATGCCTGCCCCACCCTGGGTCCCCTTCTGTCTTTAGATAATTCCTGACACCCAAGTCAACGGAGGAGCTTCCAAAAAAAGAGGGGTTGGAAATGGGTTTCCTCCCATTTGTAATACAACTCTCCAGATGGAGACCTGTCGCCTTCTAGAAATTACTCTCCTAAATTCCCAGTATCCCTCTTGGTCTAGTGCAGGGGTTCCCAAACTTAGCAACTTTAAGACTTGTGGTCTTCAACTCCCATAGCCAGCTATGCTGGCTGGAGAATTCTGGGAGTTGAAGTCCACAAGTCTTAAAAGATGCCAAGTTTGGGAACCCCTGGTCTAGTGGTTAAAGCACCAGGCTAGAAAGTGGGAGACGGGAAGTTCTAGTTTTGCCTTAGCCGTGAAAGGCAGCTGGGGGACTTTGGGCCAATTACAAGCAGACAGTGAGTTCTAGTCCCGCCTTAGCTGTGAAATCTAGCAGGGTGACTTTGGGCCAATCACCAGCAGACAGTGAGTTCTAGTCCCGCCTTAGCCATGAAAGCTAGCAGGGTGATCTTGGGCCAATCACCAGCAGAGAGTGAGTTCTAGTCCCGCCTTAGCCATGAAAGCTAGCTGGGGGACTTTGGGCCAATCACCAGCAGAGAGTGAGTTCTAGTCCCACCTTAGCCATGAAAGCCAGCTGGGGGACTTTGGGCCAATCACCAGGAAGTGTGTTCCAGTCCCACTTTAGATATGAAAGCTGATTAGGTGACTTTGGGCCAAGCAACAGGAGATGGGGAGTTCTAGTCCCGCCTTAAGCCAGCTGATGTCAGGCCTGGAAGCCATCTGACAGCTGAGTGACTCTGGGCCGGTCCTTCTTGAGCCACCTTGAGTTATTTAATAAAGAATGTGAACACGTAACTCTATACAGTAGTGATGGTGAACCTTTTTGGAGAATCCACGCTCATCGGGGCCACAAGCCAGAAGCGGAGTGGCCAAGGGGGCATGCGCGCACCGGGAAATGAACTTCCAGTTTCTGGCACATGCATGCACACCGGCCAGCTGGTCTTCCGGTTTCTGGCACCCATGCATGCGACGATAAGCTGGCCGGCTTATATGCACATACCAGAAACCATAAAGCCAGCTCTTCTGGTTTCCAGCAGTGCTGCACGCCTGAAGGCCAGCTGATCGTCGCTCGCGCATGCATGCCAGAAACCCAGAAGAGAAACATGTGACGCTGTACATGCCAGGCGACATAGCTCCACATGTCAACCTCAGGCACGTGTGACATGGGTTCACCATCACTGCGATATGGCAAGGGGTTCTGGGTATTGGAGGAGTGGTCTCACCTCAATGGGACTAGCCTGCCCCACTCCTGCCAGAGAAAGACACCTCCTACGGATCCCCTCTGCTAAAGAATTCTAATAGGCAGATTTAAGGAGAAGAGACTTTTCTGCTGTGGCCCCTGTCCTGTGGAACACCCCACCACTGGAAGTAAGGACTGCTCCCATCCTTTTTGCCTTCCCAAAAGGTATTAAAACTTGGCTTTGCCATTTGGCCTGAGGCCCACCACTGGAGGTCAGGGATGGAGTAAGAAGAAAGCGGCCTCAACTCATGACATTAACAGATTAACAGAGTTGGAAGGGACCTTGCAGGCCATCTAGTCCAAACCCCTGCCCAAGCAGGAGACCCTACATCTGTCTCTACCTAGGATCGAACTCACAACCTCCTGATTGGGAGGCGAGAGCTCCACATCTTTCTCTTAGTCCTGTTTTTTTTGTATACAGTGGTACCTCGGTACTCAACTGCTTTGAAACTCATTGGATTTGGTACTCAATGTATTTTGATGTGAAAATTTGGCCTCTGTACTCATCATGTGTTTGGTACTCAACGCACAAGGTAGAACTTGTCAGTGTTGCTTGCCTTGTGACTCCCTATGTTATTCCTTACGGGAAAAATCTGTTTGGTACTTGTCGTTTTTGATACTCATCGCGCCTCCTGGAACCAATTAATGAGGACTACCGAGGTACCACTGTAGTTTTAAATGTTTAATTAGAATTAAAATACTTTATTTGGCCAAGTAAGATTAGACAAACAAGGAAATTGTCTCTGGTGCAGAAGCTCCCAACACACGCGCAAAGCAACAGACCCACAATACGATACCAAGAAGAGAAGGTAGTAACGAAGATAAGGAGAATAAAAATAATACTACAGCCATACAACAGCCTGGAAAAATATATTCAGACATAGAACAATACTGGGAGGATTAGGTGCTCACAAGACCGAGCAGCTACGTTGCTTTATTTTAATACTTTAATTATTTTTGCCTTTTTTATAAATCTGTAAGCCACCTTATAAGGGAGTCACCTTATAAGGGAGATTTGTGGCATAAAAATTTAATAAATAAAACGCTAAAAGGAAATGCGCCTCTTTCCCAAGTGCCTTCCTCCGACCTCCAAACGGACCTAAGTGTACTTTGGAGTAGAGAACCCACCGCACAAAAATGTAATGTCCTAATTATTTCACTAAGTGCTTACTTAAACACGCATCGCCACTTCCTTACAGTCACGGCTGCCTGTTCCCATCCCTTCTTCCGGCCTTCCACCACGGATTTTCTTTTCGATTCACAGCCCACGGTTGCCTTGGCTGGCTCTCCTCAAGTGTGGTGTAGGACATACACCCTGCACAAAGGGAGGGCTCCTTGCTGCAAACTACTCCAGCCTCAGTGGCGAAAGACGGCAGCCATCTCTTAGTCCTTACTTTTCTTGGCTAAGGTCTAACGCAGGGGTCTGCAAAGTCGGCTCTTTTAAGACTGGTGGACTTCAACTCCCAGAGTTCCCCAGCCAGCTATGCTGGCTGGGGAACTCTGGGAATTGAAGTCCACCAGTCTTAAAAGAGCCGACTTTGCAGACCCCCTGGTCTAACGTTTCTGGTTTTCTAGAAAAAGAGTGAATTTCACACACACACACACACACACACACACAAACACACACACCCCAGTTACAAAGACACCCAACGCTCCCTCGGTGGGTGCAGCCCCTTGCAGAAGCTAAAATCAAAATGGCAGAGCAGCTAAAGGTTCTTTAATGCTGCTAAAGGTTCTTTAACTAGCTTGGTTTTCCACCCCTCCCCAAATGGTGTGAAGCTGGCTTTAAAAATGAGTCTCCGAGCGAAATGACACTTTTTAGAAGTGTATGGCCCTGTAATCTCCCGTCAGCCAGATACACCCCTCCCTTTGGGGGTTGTTTTTTTTTTGGCCTTCTACTTTTCAAGCCGTGTCACCGCACCAGACATTAAGCAACCACAACACCAGGCAGCCCAAAGGACTAGAGCAACCTCCCCTTCCCCACTCGGGGTTTCACTCTCCCGGAGAGCCCCGGGACAACTCTGACACCGAGGCCAGGCTCAATCTGCTGGAACTGTCACACCAATTTGGTCCCTGACTCGGATGCCTCCACGTCTTCTCCTCCGTGGAGCTGGCTGTCCTCCCCGGCGGGATAGAGAGAGACGAATCCAAGCTAGCAAGAACACAACGATAACCTTTCTGCTTCCCCCCCACCCCACTCCCACCCTTCATCTGACAACTGGTGGCCCCCACAGCTGCTCCTCAGCTGGATGCCCTTGGGGTGCTGGGTTCAAAGAGGAAGGTGCACAGTTTGGTCTAGGGGTCAAGGCACCAGGATAGAAATCAGGCAACGGTGAGTTCTAGTCCCACCTTGGGCATAAAGGTCTGGCTGAGGGGCTTGGGCCCATCGCCAGGAAACGGAGAGTTTTAGTCCCGACTTAGGCACGAAAGCCAGCTGGGTGACTTTGGGCCAATCACCAGGAGACAGTGAGTTCAAGTCCTGCCTTAGGCGTGAAAGCTATCCAGGTGACTTTGGGCCTATCACCAGGAGACTGTGAGTTCTAGTCCCGCCTTAGCCATGAAACCCAGCTAGGTGATTTGGGACCAATTCCTCTCTCTCAGCCCAACCCACCTCACAGGATTGTCGTTTTGGGAAAACAGGAGGAGGAAGGTGTGGTGGATATGTTTGTCACCTTGAATTATTTATAAAAATGATAGATAGATAGATAGATAGATAGATAGATAGATAGATAGATAGATAGATAGATAGATAGATAGATAGATAGATAGATAGATAGATAGATAGATAGATAATAGGATGGATTGGATGGATAGATAGTGAGAGGGATAGAATGGAGAGAGAAGATGGATGGAGAGAGAGAGATGATAGCATGGATTGGATGGATAGTGAGAAATAGAATAGATAGAGAAGATAGATGGATGGATGGATGGATGGATGGATGGATGGATGGATGGATGGATGGATGGATAGATAGATAGATAGATAGATAGATAGATAGATAGATAGATAGATAGATAGATAGATAGATAGATAGATAGATAGATAGATAGATAGATAAATAATAGGATGGATTGGATGGATAGATAGTGAGATAGAATGGATAGAGAAGATGGATAGATTGATAGATGGATGATAGAGATAGATAGATAGACAGACAGACAGAGGATAGATAGATAGATGACAGAGAGAGAGAGAGAGAGAAAGAGAGAGAGAGGATCCCTGATGAGAAGGTTTCCTGGTCAGCCATTCAATGTAACAAGGCAACCTTCCAATTAAACCAGGAAGAGGAGATGATGTGGGATGGTGTGAGAAATCCTCAATGCCGGGAAAAGCCCGATGGCAGCTGAAAGAAATGTGGCTCTTCGTTTCCACCCACTGTAGAACCTTTAAATTACCCATCATTTTCGTGGGTCCAGTCACGGCCCTTAATTGGCTGTTTTACACCAGCTTCAATAAAAGCCAGCTCTGCTCAGCGAAAGGGGAAATTACGTCCCACAAAGAAAACAAGCCTTGCAGAAAACGGCTGCATTTCCCCCCCCCCAACACACACACACACACACACACAGAGAAAGACCACAGCCGCCCCCGCGAGACGGTCGGACATCGCCTATCATGGATCAAATGTAACAGACATTGCAATGGACGGTGGCGCCTTCCCCCCCCCCTCCCCCATGGAGGATCGGAGGAGGAGGAGACAGGCAACGAGGATGAAGGGCTGGCTCACAGCAAAGGAAGTCAGCCACCGGATCCGGCTGAGAGCCAGAAAGAGATGGAATTAGGATGATAAGAACAGAACGGTATCTGGAGGAGGTAATGGGAAAATAAACTAGCATGGCCATTGCAAGAAAGACGTCCAGGGAAGGCTCGAAAAGATAGCTTATCGAGCGAGCGGCACGGCAAACATCCACCACTCAACGCAGGTGTGCATTGGGATGATGAGCCAAATGTAGAACAGGACATGGCCCCTGCTGTGCCTTTTAGCCATGCTGCCGAGAGGACATTCGCCCCATTGTCCTAGGAGAAAGCTAGGGGGGTTGGAAAAGCAGCAGCAAGCGGCAGCAAGCTAAGATTCTTCCCTCTTCCAGAAATTTAATTGTTCATATAAAAACCACAGCCACCGGAGCATGGATCCCCTTCAGGCAGATTTGGCGAGGTTGTAAAAAAGACCGGAGATGCACTTTTACAAGCAGAATAAAATCGAGAGAATGGTTCAGGTGGAGGACAAGAGGTTATAGCTGACAAGGGAAACGGCCAGGATCTCTGGTTGAAAGAGAGATCTGGTGGCTGGGGTTGTCCCCAAGAGGCTTGACCTTCCTAAGGATAGAGATCAAGCTGAGTTCAAACGGGCAGGTAATCTGTTCAAAGGATGCCAGGGATTTGTGCAGGCAAAATTCCGGGATGCAGCTGTCATTATTCTTCAGCGGGAGATTGAGGAGAGCAACAAGTTGCACTCCGAGTGTTTGGAGAAGGAGTGGAAGAGCGTGTTTATCTGCGGGCATGCTGTCTGTCTGTCTGTCCTCTCTGGAGCAGAAAGAGGAATTGTAACGCAACAACAATTCCAGGGGTTTTTTTTTGTTCAATCGGAAACGCGGAAAACAAAAGGAAAAGAAAAGAAAGACTGGCATGCTTAAGAGGAAAAGAAGGAAGCCAAGACTTGAGCAGGAGTGTCCAACCTTGGAAGTTTTAAGACCTGCGGACTTCGACTCCCAGAATTCCCCAGTCAGCCATGCTGGCTGGGGGAGGGGGGTTTCTGGGAGTTGAAGTTCCACAAGTCTTAAAAGTTACCCAGGTTCGACACCCCTGGAATAAGGCAAGGGACTTGAGAATAGAAAACATACCCAAAGCCCTACTGATCTAAAAAGGCCATTCCTGTACTACTGTTAGTAAAGCAGTGGCAGAGTGGACTAAGGAGCCCTGGGAGACAAAGTCCACGCATCTTGAAGTCGCTCAACAGGAGAAACGCTGCCTTATAGTGTGACTGTGAAGACTGCCACAAATAACAGAATCTTTTTCACCTATGGCAGGGGTCTGCAAAGTCGGCTCTTTTAAGACTGGTGGACTTCAACTCCCAGAGTTCCCCAGCCAGCATAGCTGGCTGGGGAATTCTGGGAATTGAAGTCCACCAGTCTTAAAAGAGCCGACTTTGCAGACCCCTGACCTATGGAATATTGTTTAGAAAGGTTTTAAGGACATAAGAAAGAGTCCTATCAAATTGGCCCGAAGGGTCCCTAAAATCCCGCTTTTTTTAATTAAAAAAAATATCAACACTATGGTTTTTGAAAAGTCTATAAGCAGAATCTATAACCCTGAAGGTCTCCAATATATAGCTAATATGAACCTCCCCCCACCCCAAAAAAATGTTTATCAGCCTCCCATTCACAGAGGAACACGAAACTAAGCATACTTTATCTAGAACAGGGGTCGGCAACCTTAAACACTCAAAGAGCCATTTGGACCCGACAGAAAAGAAAACACCGGAAGCCACAAACCCCTTCTGATCCTCACTATTTCCTCAGCAGCTACAAAACTAGCATCTGTATTTGAATTAAAGGTTCTTTTTTCTTCTGAAACTTTTCTTTTCTTGGATTTATCCATGTTTGGCCTACTAGGGGGTCGAAAAGCTCAATAAATCATGTGCTGTCGGGTGTCACACATTGGCAGTTGTGAGACACATATTGAGCGACAGGGAGCCACAGCAGAGGGATGAAAGAACCACATGTGGCTCCAGAGAGCCATGGGATGCTGACCTCGGATCTAGAAGGCTCCCAGGGTTGCCTCTCTTATTTTTATTACGCAAGCTAAGTGGGTGGCTATCTGTCGCATCTTGTATGTGTGGCCATTTGTGGGAAGGGGCAAGTGACCCTCTGAACCTCACAACTTCACTGATCCCGTGGCCCGAACCCTGTCATTTCCATCACGTGTGTGACGGTATCCTAATACATGTGGTTAATACTGGTTCACGGTTAATATGTTCATGGAAATAACTTCCTTGCCTTATATAGGCAACGCATGATCCAATCCTTCCCTTTCATTAATTAACTTGAAACCCTCTCATTTAGATTGATTGGATTAGCCCGTTTTCTAATATTTTGGGGAAAGGAGAACATCTTTTCTGCGTCCAGTTTCTTCATGCATCATTGCGCACATCTTTATCAGGTCCCTTCCTTAAATAAGTGACAAATATGAACAACTTTCCTAAGCACAAAATAAAAAATAAAAATGTTGCTGCGGGCCCTGAACAAAACTCTCTGGTGGATTTGTTAATACAGAGACCGACTTCTCAAATCTGTTTAATCATGATTTGCCAAATAAACCAGAACCAGATTCAAAACAATACACGGTCATAATATTGTGGTTTAGAAACACACAGATTGAACTCTTGCAACACAAGGACATCGCACAAACGGCCTGAAAGCCTTAATGGGATGAAGGATCCCAGAAAGATTCCCAAGAGGTACAAAAAAAAAAAAAAGATAAGGGAAGCAGGAATACACAGGCAGCAAAAAAATGCGGGGAGAGTAATTCTCCTAGGCCAGGGTGGGAAAAAACTTCTAATCTAGTGGCTTTGGAAGGAAAGTTTTGCAACATGAACTCTCTCTTTTCCTTCTAAAGCAGGGGTCTCCAACCTTTGCAACTTTAAGTCTGAAGGACTTCAGCTCCCAGAATTCTCCAGCCAGCAAAGCTGGCTGGAGAAGTCTGGGAGCTGAAGTCCTTCAGACTTAAAGTTGCAAAGGTTGGAGACCCCTGTTCTAAAGCTTTCCAGATATATTAAGGACTGGCCAAGGGAGAGGAGGGGGGATCAAGTGAAGCCTTAAAACAACACACTCCCACCACCCCCTCCCCAAACACAGCTAGTAACTTATGCTGATTTGGGGGGGAGGGAACGGCAAATAAGGAAGATAAGGATCCAAGAATTGCAAAAGAGCAAAGCCTCGAGGTGGCAAAAAGTAGGTTTTTTGAGGGGGGGGGGAGATTTGAATGAGGACTGGTCCAGCAAATGGGGCTATTCGGCACTAAACTTTAGGCCCCAAAGCCTAAATCCGTTTCAAGCATCCCTTCACAGGAAACCCGATTTATATCCCCCATCATCTCAGTCTTGGGAGTCTCGGAGTCTGCAACCTTTCTGACTCCGGTGGTCAGAGGATGGAGGCCCAGTTCAGGCTGGCGGTGGCACCGAGGCCCCAGATGAGGCTGGCTGGAGCTTAGGCCAGGATGGTGGAGGAGAGAAGAGATGGGGGGGGAGGGGAGAGAATGGCTCCTTGGCCTTGATGGTGGAGCCGGAAGGCAGGGCCAGGTGTTGCAAGGGAGGAGACCTAAGGAGCCCTTAGGGTGGAAAACGCCAGGACAAAGCAGGTCCTTTCCCCGACAGTGAGCCTTATGGCTTAAGGATGCCCATTGGCAGTGGTGGCTTCCCTGGGGCAGCTCGGCTGGCAAGATGAGGAGGGGATGGGGGAAACCGAGGCACGGGAGATGGCGCAAGAGGGTGGCCAGGCCGAACGGCCTCTGCCAGGCTCCCCTTCCACCCTGCCATTTTTCTTCTCCCTGCAAGAAATCATTTTGCCCACTGCCACCCCCCAAACCCTTCCCTCACTTCCTCTCCTCTTTTCCCCCCTCCTCCAGAATCGCTTCCTAAATCTGCCCCCTCCCCACTTCCACCAGGAGGAAGTCAACCCTCACTTCCTTCCCATCGCCTCCCTCCCTCCCCCCCCTCCTTCCTTCAGCCCTACAAGCAAAACCTCCCTTAGTTTTAAGGTGCACCTGCACAGCCTGTTCGCATCCACCGGAGTCCATCCACAGCCCAGGCAGCTTCCCCATCCTTCACCCCCTCCCCAACCCCCCCCCCACACCCCAAATAAAGCAAAGTATGCCAGACTTACGGAATCCGTGAACTGCGCCGCCCCCTCCCCAGCCTCCTTCTCCTTGCAACTCCTTTCTTGGATGGGGGGGTGATGGGGGGGTGGGGGAAGAAGCCCCCTTTCCTTCGCAGCTGGATTTGGAGGAGGGAGGGTGAAGCCAAGCGGTCCGTCTTGCCTCTGTCTTTTTTTGGGGGGGGGTATTTTGGGGGGTGGGGGTTTGTGCTTTCTGTGGAAAAGAAAGCTGTAACGGGGGGTGGGGGCTCCCACAGCCAGCACACTCACTCACTCACTGGCACAGAGAGAGAGAGAGAGAGAGAGAGAGAGAGAGACCCACGCGAGAGCCCACGCGGGCGGGGGCGCGCGGCCGCATCCGTGCACGGCCCTCTCTTCAATGGGGAATCCACGAAGAACTCCCGGGTTTTTCCTCCATCTGGGAAAGTGTCGTCGTCGTCGTCGTCCCCCCCGACGCCGCAAGGCTTTTGGGGAGGGGGGAGAGAGAGAGAAAAAAAAGGGGGGGGGCTGAAGGAGGTCGGCTGGAAGAGGGGAGGGGGGGCAGGCGAGGGAGACTCGGAGCGGGGGCCGGCGGCTTCCTCGGATCTTCCTTTCCAAAGCAGCCCCCCCTCCTCCTCCTTCCAGGCCGCTTAAGCAGGGCCGAAGTCCGTGGGGCGCAGCGAGTTCGGGGGAGGCGGAGGGAAAGAGGCGGGTTGGGGGGGGGGGTTGTCTGTTCAGATGTCCACGGAGTCAAAGCGCCCGGAGCCCCCTCCGGTCCAGGGGGGGGGAGAACTGTCCGTAGAAAAGGAAAGTCTCCATGTCCGACGGTCCGGAATGCTGCATCGCCTCCTTTTTTCCTAGGGAGGGAGGGGGGCCCGGCAGACGCCCCCCTCCAACCCCGCCGCCTCTCCCCTGGCCCCGAAATCAAGGCGGTCGCCTTTTCTCGCCCCCTCCCCTTTCCGCTGGCGAGAGCAAATGTTGATCTTCTGCAAATTGGGTGGGGAGCGACGCAGCGCCCCCTCCCTCTCCCTCTCTCTTTCTTTCTTTTCCTTCCTTCCTTCTCTCTCTCTCTCTCTCTTTTCCTCCGCTCCGCCGGCCAGTCTCCCCCCGGGTCCTTCCTTCCTTTCTTTCGGCGGCTTGGCGAGCCGATGGCGAAGCTGGTTAAAATCCGCGGCGGCTCTCCGCCCCCCCCCTCCCCTCCACGTCGGGCTCGCCCGGAGCGGCTGGCGGGAAGGAAGGAAGGAAGGAAGGAAGGAAGGAGGGAAAGAAGGACGGGGAGGCTGCTGTGGCTCCGGTCGCCCCTCCTCCCCTTGCCTGGTCCTACCCCCCCATCTCCGAGCCGGGCGGGGGAGGACGGAGGCTGGGAAAAAGACGACGACGGGCTGCCAAAACCGCAGCAGCCCCGGTGCTCCTCGCTTTCCGACGCCCCGCCAGCAGCATCCGCGGCCAGCTGCGTCCCCCGGGGAGAGGGGAGAGGGGCGCGCGAGCGGCGGAGGGAGGGGGCAGGCGAGGGAGGGTCCCTGCCCGGGAAAGGAGAGGGGGCGGGAGAGGGGAGAGGCCGGCTTGCAAGAGGCGTTGGCCGGCGGCAGCCTTGCTCTTTTGCATCCGGCTCCCGCGGCGGGGCGGGGGGGCGAAGGTGGGGGGGGGGGAGCGCGGCGGTGGTGGCGGCGGCCGGAGGGGAGGCGGGGAGGGCGGGAGGGCGAGGAGAGGAGCGCATTGGCATGCGCTGCGGTGCTTCGCCGGCGCGCACAGAATCCTGATGAGGAGCCACCTCCGCCGCCGCCGCCGGGCCGCTGCAATCCGGAGTCACTCCGGCGGGACTCCCGAGAGCGGCTCGGGCTTGGGGCCAAGCAGCCACCTGTCGGCTGGCCTTCCCCGAAGAGCGACGAGCGAAGGAGCGTTTTAGACTTTATAGAGCGCTTTTCAGGGCCGCCTAGAGCAGGGGTCTCCAACCTTTGCAACTTTAAGTCTGAAGGACTTCAGCTCCCAGAATTCTCCAGCCAGCAAGGCTACTTCCCACATACTCTCCAAAGCTGGCTGGAGAATTCTGGGAGCTGAAGTCCTTCAGACTTAAAGTTGCAAAGGTTGGAGACCCCTGCCCTATAGGACATAAAAGAGGAGCGAAAGGGGAGGGGGCTTTTGCAGGAAACAATTCGGTCGGTCGGTCATTATATTCGTTTCAGGAGTGTGAAGATCTGTCCGTGAATCTGAGAGACTCTGTGCCCAGTCTTTCCTTGCACAGCACCTCCTTTGGAAAATATTAGCAAATATTAGCAAACTAGCAAAGCTGGCTGGAGAATTCTGGGAGCTGAAGTCCTTCAGACTTAAAGTTGCAAAGGTTGGAGACCCCTGGCCTAGAGGATTATTCAGTACTGGAACAAGACTAATATGGGCCCCCTCAGCTGTACACACAACACACAGACACACATACAATACAATAGCAGAGTTGGAAGGGACCTTGGAGGTCATCTAGTCCAACCCCCTGCCTAGGCAGGAAACCATATAGCAATTCAACCAAATGGTTATCCAATCTCTTCTTGAAGACTTGCAGTGTTGGGGCATTCACAATTTCCTGAGGCATATTGTTCCACTGATTAATTGTCCTAACTGTCAGGAAATTTCTCCTCAGTTCTAAGTTGCTTATCTCCTTGATTAGTTTCTGTCCATTGCTTCTTCGTCTTGCCCTCAGGTGCTTTGGATAATCTTTGTTTTTTATTTTATTTTCCATTTTTGAGCGCCAGACTTTTGAGATGCCCCTTCGTTAAAACCGAAAGGAAGATTAAATATATGCGTCAAGGAAATGAAACTCAACTTGCAAACTTAAATCAAGGAGGAATGAAATTAAAATTCAGTCAATGACACCCATAACTGTTTGGAAGCTTCACTTAGGTCAGGGGTGTCCAAACTTGGGAACTTTAAGACTTGTGGACTTCAACTCCATGCTGGCTGGGGAATTCTGGGAGTTGAAGTCCACAAGTCTTAAAGTTCCCAAGTTTGGACACCCCTGACTTAGGTCAAACAAGGCCACTATACACACAAAGTATGGAGCATGAAATATATAGCCAATATTGTTTTTCTTCTTTAAAAATTGGTTTTGTAATATATATATATATATTTAATTCCCCCTTGTGGGCCGCGTTTGAGCTCCATGGGCCCCGGAACAATGTAGTGGCTGCAGCCCCCCTCTCTCAGGCCTGACTGCTATACAGCCCTCTCTAAGCGGTTGGTAGAGTCAGCCTGTTGCTCTCCCACCCACCCCCACTTGGGCAACGATCTGGGTCCTCGTTTGATCCACCTCAGAAGGATGGGATGAAAGTTTGGCCCCTAGAGATTCTCAGTCATCCAGCTCATGGTTGTTCCCCAAAAAGCACTTTAGGAATGGATTTCCAGAGGGGGAAAAATGGCAGACTACAGGAACCATTTGCACCACTCAGGTGACCCCGAGGACACAGATAAACCTCTAAGTGGCATCAATGACTCTCTAAAAAGGATGCAAAAGGACCAGCTGCCTGCAAGGTATATCAATACTTCCATTCCCCAGTATCCTGTCAGAACTGAAGAAGCTTCTTGGATGAGAAGCGAAAGGACAAACAAGGAAGTCCAGTTGCCTCCTGTGGGAGGAGGAATGGAGGGGAAAAATGGCAGGCTACAGGAACCAGGAGCATCACTCCAGGTGACTCTGAGGACGCAGATAAACCTGCAAGTGGCCTCAAGGACCCTCTAAAACAGTGTTTCTCAAGCATGGCGACTTTAAGTCCTATGGACTTCAAGGGCTGGCTGGGGAATTCTGGGAGTTGAAGTCCACAGGACTTAAAGTCGCCAAGGTTGAGAAACACTGCTCCACAAGGATGCAAAGGACCAGCTGCCTGCAAGGAATATCAATCCTTCCATTCCCCCCCTATCCTGTCGGAACTGAAGAAGCTTCTTGGAGGAGAAGCGAAAGGAAAAACAAGGCAGTCCAGTTGCCTCCTGAAAAAGTATCTTTGGGACAACCGTCACCTGGATGACTGGGAATCTCCACAGACTTTTAGACATACAATTTGGGATGAATATTTTTGGAATGGTGTGGAAATGGATTTCCAGAGGGGGGAAAAATGGCAGACTACAGGAACCATTCGAACCACTCAGGTGACTCTGAAGACACAGATAAACCTCCAAGTGGCCTCAAGGACCCTCTAAAAAGGATGCAAAGGACCAGCTGTCTGCAAGGAGTATAAATCCTCCTGTTTCCCAATGTCCTGTCAGAACTGAAGAAGCTTCTTGGATGAGAAGTGAAACATCTTCCAAAGAAAGAAAAAAACAAGAAAGTCCAGTTGCCTCCTGAAAAAGCACCTTTGGAAAGTTGGGCCCGTTTCTAGAGAAGGATGGAGGGGGTGGGGAGAGAGAGAAGAGGCTGGAAGCAGAGTGGGCCTCTGAGCATGGACAAAGCTTCCCGGCGTGGCTTTGCAGAAGTGCCTTGGCAGGCCCGGTGGGAAATCTGCAGGAATAAAGAGCAGGAGAGAAAGAAATAAGGGTTCTACTCTATTTCATTGAGGGCCGCGTCAGCGTTGTGTTTGACCTGGAGGGGGGGGGCATGGTCGACGTGGCCAGCTCATCGTCACTCGTGTCGGGGATGCCTGTGGAGGCCCAAACACTCTGTCAGGGGCACCTATGGTGGCCCGAGACTGCTAGTGAAAACGGGCCCCTAAGCTTCGTTTCGGCTACGACAGCCTCCTGCAACCCTCTGCCAGTAAAAACAGAGCTTGGGAGGGCTGCCCTCATCCCCTCACAAGGTCGGTTTTCGGCTGCAACAGCCTCCTGCAACCCTCTGCAAGCAGAAATTGAGCTCGAGAGTTTTTGCTGGCAGAGGCACTGCTCCGTCCTTTGCTGTTTCCAGGGCAGCCTTGCAGGCCAGATCTAAGCACCCAACGGGCCAGATCTGGCCCTTGGGCCTTGAGTGGCTCCCGAGCTCCGTTTCTGCTGCGACTGCCTCCTGCAATCCTTTGCCAGCAAAAACAGAGTTCCATTTTCGCTGGCAGAAGCATTGTGGCCCGGTTCTTTTATTGTTTCCAGGGTGGCCCCGTGGGCCAAATCCAGCCCCCCCCCCCCTCCAGGGACCTTGAGTTTGACACCCCTGACATGGGAGAATCAAAACCCACACCGGAAATGGTCAGATTCAGTTACGAAGCCTTTATGGCTGCTGGGTTTACACCATTTTCGCTAACTCCGTGGTCCAAATGAAGTGTGCAATTGAACGTCTCCTGGGGTCTGGCAAATAGCCTGCTCCATCACTTTATGCTCCAAGGCCTCTCAATGTACTATTAGAAAAAAAAAAAATTCAGTTCGGTGGCTTTGGGCCCTGATCACAGCAGGACTCTGCTTGGGCTTTCTGTGCGTCTGCTTTATAAATTGCTACTTGGCTAATCATAATGAGAGGGATCCAGTTACCCCTCAACCACCCATGGCATCGTGCGCAGTCTAACTACATATTATGGGAGTTACGGGTTCAAACGGCAAGAGAAAGGGAATTAGGTAGAGGCGGCAGAAGCTGAAATCTAGCCAACGTTGACCGTGGTTTTTTCATCGTGTGGGTTTATATCTACGGCCCCTTTTACAATTTTAACCTCTTGCAATCCACCCAAGGGATGTTGAGCCGGGCAAGTTATAAAACCTGTGAAATCCCTAAGAGCCAGGGGCTGCGATCTATGCACCATTTGATCGTTATCCTTTGTGATCTTAGATCAGCCATTGGTGGACATGACCCCTGCCTTTCCTGGCTGGTCAAAGGGAGGGGACAAGGAGATGGGTCTAGGCCAGGGGTCTCCAGACTTGGCAACTTATGGGCTTCAGTTCCCAGAATTCCCCTGCCGGCATTATTTGTTATTGTTGTTAGTTGAGAACAACGTTCCTCCAGGCCTTCCTGTCCTCTCCCATCCTCTGGAGTTCATTGAAGCTCATGCTTTGGTGACTCCATCCAGCCACCTCAATCTCTGTCGTCCCCTTCTTCTTTTGCCCCCAATCATTCCCAGCATGAGGCTCTTCTCCAGGGAGTCCTTTATTTTCCTTAGGTGGCCAAAGTCTTTGAGTTTCCTCTTCAGGATCTGGCCTTCTAAAGAGCAGTCAGGGTGGATCTCCTCTAGGACTGACTGGTTGTATGGCCTTGTAATCCAAGGGACTCAATGCAGGAGTCTTCTTCTCCAGCACCAGAGTTCAAAGGCCTCCATTCTTTGGCGCTCAGCCTTCCTTATGGTCCAACCTTCACACTCATCCATTGCAACTGGGAAAACCATCGCCTGGACTAGACGCACTTTCTGCCAGCATGCTGCTGGGGAATTCTGATAGTTGAAGTCCACAAGTTGTCAAGTTCGGAGACCCCTGATCTACACCATCCTACAGGCCCATCCTAGCCTGCTCTTCCTGGTTAACTACCATCCTATATCTAATGTCTCCTTTCTGAGGAATATCAGGGGGGAGGGGGGAATGTGGTAGGGTAATAATTACAACAAGAGAAGACTATCTGGGCCTACTGTGATCAGGTTTCTGAGCCAGTTCTAACTCCACTGGCCTCCTGGATGGTCTTTGATGGGGCTTCGAAGGAACATTGCCACCTCTGCACTACTGAATCCTCCAGGGCCTTGAGGCTGTCATTCACAGCATCCTTCTGAGCCAGTTTTGAACACGGAGAGGAAATGGTGCTGAGTTACGGCAGTCCTGCTGCTTCCTTTGTGGGCCAACCCAAGCAGTGATTACCGGAGGAAAGAAACCTGTCCTCCAGGCGTTGCTTTGTGGGGTGGTGCAGAGCTCACGTCTTCTTCTCTTTTACACTCCTTAACGTCTGTGTGAAGCAACTGAGAGAGGTCATCCACCAGTTCAGTGAAATTCAAGATGCCATCTATCAAACTGTCTGCCCTGGAGAGATGCTGCCCACGCAGCCTCAGCAAATCCTGAATGCCCGCTCAAAGTCCACCCACAAGAAATAAAATGCAGAATCCAGAAGAACAGAGTTGGAAGGGACCTTGGAGGTCTTCTAGTCCAACCCCTTGCTCAGGCAGGGAACCCTATGCCATTTCGGGACAAATGGTTGTCCAGCCTCTTCTTAAAAGCCTCCAGTGATGGATCACTTACGGAGGCCAGTCCATTCCACTGATTAATTGTTCGGACTGTCAAGTAATTTCTTCTTAGTTCTAGGTTGCTTCTCTCCTTGATTAGTTTCCATCTGTTGCTTCTTGGCCTGCCTTCAGGTGCCTTGGAGAATAGCTTGACTCCCTCTTCTTTGGGGCAACCCCTGAGATATTGGAAGACTGCTATCATGTCTCCCTTAGTCCTTCTTTTCATTCAACTAGACATACCCAGTTCCTTCAACCGTTCTTCATATGTTTTAGTCTCCAGTCCCCTAATCCTCTTGGTTGCTCTTCTCTGCACTCTTTCTAGAGTCTCCACATCTTTTCTACATTGTGGCGATCAAAGCTGGATGCTGTATTCCAAGTGTGGCTTTACCTAGGTATTATAAAAAGGTAAAGTTTCCCCTCGTACATATGTGCTAGTCGTTCCTGACTCTAGGGGTGGTGCTCCTCTCCGTTTCAAAGCTGAAGAGCCAGCACTGTCCGAACATGTCGCCTTGGTCATGTGGCCGGCATGACTCAATGCCGAAGGTGCACAGAACTCTGTTCCCTTCCCACCAAAAGTAGTTCCTATTTTTCTACTTGCATTTTTATGTGCTTTCGAACTGCTAGGTTGGCAGAAGCTGGAACAAGTCACGGGAGCTCCCTCCATTACGTGGCGCTAGGGATTTGAACCACCAAACTACTGACCTTTCTTTCTGATCAACAGGCTCAGCATCTTACCCACTGAACCACCATGTCCGCTTTATAAAATGGCATTCTTTCACGTGATCTTGATTCTATTAAGTATAATCTTTATTGTCATTGCACCTCAATACAACGAAATCGGTTTTCACCTGATTTTGATTCTATTCCCATTATCTTGATTCTATGGAAACCGGGTCCAGAACAGGTAACCCCCCCCCCACTTTCCCCCCTTCTTTGTAACCCACCTCCCTTCAAAGGCAAAGGTGCCTCCCTACCTGCCTGCCTGCCTGCCTGACACGGCCCTCAAAGGCTGCTAAAAGCGGCTGTCCAGGAGGCCATTGAGAGTTGTCTGCCTTCCACGTGTTGGTGCCAAGCATGAGTGTTATTATTTCCGCTGCATAAAGTTATGCTTTGGCTCTGGCGCCTAGGATCCTTGAAATAAAGGGTAAATAAATAAATCGGGGGGGGACCCCCCAGAGCGGTCCGTGTCGAGAAGATGGAATGTTTAATCATAAGTGCGCTGTTCAAACAAATGACAAATAGAACAAATAGCAGGGCTCAGAGTAATTTGAAAATCCTCCCCTTGTTCAAGGCTTTTTGTATGCCGCCAGAGGAGCAGGTAAGGAAATAGGGGGGTTCAAAGGTTAGCAAAACACGGCTTTTGAGATTTAATTAGCCAGGTTGCTGAAGGGGGTAGGGGACAAATGAATCAGATTCGAAGCCGAATTGTAGCTTAGGGTTGAACTGCGGCAGGGGTCTGCAAAGTTGGCTCTTTTAAGACTGGTGGACTTCAACTCCCAGAATTCCCCAGCCAGCTAGGCTGGCTGGGGAATTCTGGGAGTTGAAGTCCTCCAGTCTTAAAAGAGCCAACTTTGCAGACCCCTGAACTGCGGGGTCCTGGGTGCTCTCTGAGCTTGGTGGTTTCCTGCAGACGTTTCGTTACCAAATGTGGCCAGCTAGTAGCCGGTGAAGCTGGCGGTGGGGAGGAGCTTGGGCCAGTCCTGGAGGCTGGGGAAGGCTCGGACGAGGGCTCTGCATTGGAGGCAGAGATAGGGCCAAAGCCGTCTGGCAGTGATCAGGTGCCTTAGGCGCTAGACAGCAGTGAGGCAGAGGAACAGCTGGAGCCTGTTCCCAGTGTGAGCATACGCAGAGCTGACAGAAGAAAAGAACAGCTCAGAAATGAGGGTCAATTTGGGAGTAAAGCCACAGATGGACAGTGAATGGCCCCTCCCATAGGAAATAAAAAGAGAAGCAAAAGGGGAGTGGGCTTTTGCAGAAAACAATTTGTCCGTTCGTTTCAGGAGTGTGAAGATCTGTCCAGAAATCTCAGAGACTCTCTGCCAAGTCTTTCCTTGTACAATACCTCATTTGGAAAAAAAAATTACATGGCAGCTTTCCCAGCTAGATAAGGTCTGTGGTCATAAATTTACCTTTGAAAAACTGTTTACCAGGCCTTTACAGAATGTGAATGAGAGGAATTCTTATTTGTTTAATAAAAGGGGTTTTGTCAGGACCAGGAATCTGCTTCGTGCTTTTGGGGGAAGAACTAGGTCAAAACACCAAATTAAATGACATCATCAGTTCTGATGATGTTACCGAGTTTGGTAACAAAACGTCTGCAGGAAAACCACCAAGCTTAGAGAGCATCAAGGACCCCACAACAATTGAATTGATGCAATAGCAGTGTTTCTAAGGGGGAAAAAAATCTAGGCGAACCAGGTGCGGCATTTAAAATGTTTGGCTGAGACACCCAGAGCTAAACTGAGCTTTCGGGAATGAAATTTTTATTCCAGCAGCAAACTGTCACTTCAGACAAGCAAGTGACAAAAAAACGACATCGTAGTGTAGTTTAGTCTGACCCTAGAGAAAAACCAGTTTTATGGTTGGCAGATGGGCAGATGATTACAGAGGAGTAAAACAACTGCCAGTTTGCTGTATTTTTGCGAGGGAATTATAAGGCTAATAGAGCACAAGAGTTAAGACATGCAATGATTTAATTGTGCTTTTGCAAGTTCTTAAGTATTCGACTGTATTTGATGTACATCAAACCGAGAGTTTAAGGCAGGGGTGTCAAACTCAAGGCCCGAGGGCCAGATCTGGCCTGTGGGGTGCTTAGATCTGGCCTGCGAGGCTGCCCTGGAAACAGCGAAGGACCAGCCTCAAGAGGCCTCTCCAGCTCCATTTCGGCTTGCAGGGGGTTGCAGGAAGCTGCTGCAGCCTAAAACGGAGCTGGGGAACCCATTTTCGCTGGCAGCCTTGGGGCAACGATAGGTGCCCGACAGGAGTGATGTTGAGCTGGCCACGCCCCCCAAGCCACGCCACCCCTGCCTCCCCAAGATCAAACACAATCCTGATTTATTTATTTATTTATTTAATTTGATTTGTATACCGCCCTTTCTCCCATAGGGACTCAGGGCGGTGCACAGGGAAAATAAAAGGTACATTTAAATACAGTCAATAGATAAATGTAAAGTTAAATTAAATAAATTTAACCTGAGTTAGAATAAACCTAAGAAACCCTATTAAAATGATAGTAAAAACAAACTATGATGAAGCCCTCAATGAAATCCAGTTTGACACCTTTTCTTAAGGGAAGGTGGATTGCACATCCTGGTGTTTTTCAAACTCGGTAACTTTTAAGATGAAGGACTTCTCTCTCAGAATTCCTTAGCCAGCATGTATGGACTTCAACTCCAGAATTCTTTAAGCAGTCTTCTGGCTGGGGAATTCTGGGAGTTGAAGTTCACACACCTTGGGAGTTGCTGAAGTCGAGAAATATTGATCTAAATTAATAAACGTGCAGAAAATGCAATTCCCGAGAGAGGTTTTAAATATCCTATCGTCAACCTCTTGCTTACTTGTTCCTGACGAGGCTTAAATAGAATGGAACCAGTGATAGGGTGCCGATTTCCTGATGTTCATATATGCAAATATTTGTGTGGCCATGTATATTTGGTCCTAAATAAGGCTCTTTAACAATGGCTAAGTGGAAGGGAGGAAAAACTGTGGGTTGTTACCTAGGGTTACAGTGTGTGAGCATTTTTCATTTAACCAACTCGGTGTAGCTTCCCAAGAGTTTCACATCTAATTAAATTCCAGAGTCTAGATAGCCCTCCTGACCAACTGTTTTGTCCAGCAGGGAGAGTGTTTTTACTTTTTAATCTTTAAATCATACCTTTGCATAGAGTACCAAGTGGCATCCTTCCACGGAAGAGGCAAGCACGGTACCCATCCAAATTAAAATCTGTACGTATTTACCATCGAGCGTTTTACAGCTGGCGCAGTTAACCTGTGCCATTTCATTAGCATCATTAATTTAATAGGTGGCACAAAGGCAGAAGGCTGGGGAGATTTAATAAAAAACAACCCATCAGCCTTCGTCGGTATATAAGGCCTTTAGATATACAGGCAATTTCTGTTACTGTGCAGGTAATCCTCAACTTACGACCATAACGGGGGCTAGAATTTCTTCTTTTTAAAAAAAAATAAATTTTATGAGTTTTCTATTACTTTACATTTTTTATGGCTTAATAAACATCGTGTTGTCTGGGTATTTAATTTGCTTAAGATTCCTGCCGTAGAGTAACCCACATCTTTGACAGGCAACGTGAGACCACATGGTGAGGAAGCCCTTCCAAGATCACTCTACACTCAGTGGTATTTTCCTGTCCTTTTGAGGCAGGAAGCACATGAAAACTGATGTGTAAATCCGAAAAGAGTTAGTAGAGCATTCCCCAGATTTGCTTGTAGGGAAGCTGCTGTAGCCTAGAGCAGGGATCTGCAAAGTCGGCTCTTTTAAGACTGGTGGACTTCAACTCCCAGAGTTCCCCAGTCAGCATAGCTGGCTGGGGAATTCTGGGAATTGAAGTCCACCAGTCTTAAAAGAGTTGACTTTGCAGACCCCTGGCCTAGAGGTAAAACCCTTTGCCTCACAAGCAGGAGGTTGTGAGTTTGATCCTAGGTAGAGGCAGATGTAGGGTCTCCTGCTTGGGCAGGGGGGTGGACTAGATGACCTGCAAAGGTCCCAACTCTGTTAATCTGTTAAATTTACCAATTTTGCATCCTCAATTTGCCTTTTGCAGCCCGCCTCCTCTCCCTCTCTCTCTCTCTCTCTCTCTCTCCAAATGGCATCCGGCATAGCTACCACCCAGGCCTATTCGTTCCCTAATCCGAAGGAACGACAGGAAAAGTCAGCTTGCCTGCCTGAGAAAAAAAAAAAGAGCATGTCATATTAGAATTCTGCCTTTCATTGATCTGGGTAATTAAAGCCAGTTGCAGAAAGGTTGAAATCCATGTTGTACAACATCTCTGACATGTGCAAGCAGACGCCACCTGGGGATACCGCATTAAAAGACCAGAGTTCTCACTTCACTATTAAGTCTTTCCACCGCTATTCATGCTGAATGATATAGAAACCCAAAGTCACCGTGGTTCTGAACAGTCCCATTTTATCCCTGCCTTCTCCCGATTTGCTTCTTTGATGGAAAAAGTGTTCTGACTGAGGCTTTCCGAGAGCATGAAGCAGACTCCTTGTCCCGACAAAAACCCCTTTTATTCATTGACTGTGAATTCTGCTCATTCACATCCAGCGAAGTCTTTCGAGGGAGGATTTACGGTCACAGACCTCATCTGGCTTGGAGAGCTGCCAGGCCGATCTCTGCAGAACTTGGCAAGGAGTCTCAGAGAGTCACGGACCAATGAAGCGAACTCATGGTCTCCTGCAACTCCACTCCCCTTTCGTCTTAGCCACTGAGCCCCCACGTCCCTTTGCTGCAGAGTAGGTCTCTCCAAACTTGGCAACTTTAAGACTTGTGGACTTCAACTCCAAGTCATTCATTTAGCGACCGTCCAAAGTTACAATGGCACTGGGTAAAGGGACTTGTGTGAAAAAGAGTCACAAACGCCATTGCTCGCTGGGGAATTCTGGGAGTTGAAGTCCACACATGTTCAAGTTGCCCAAATTGAAATCCACTGAATTGGATTTTCTCCAAAGTCCCTTCACGGTTAGATTCAATGATTTCTCTAAGTTACCAAGCATATTGCCTCATTTGGAGGAATAAAGAGTACTTCAGCTGGATGTTTGAAGAATCACAGGTGGACCCAACATCTAAAGACCCATTCCTCTCATGTTCTCAATTATGTGATCAAAAGGAAAACATCATGTACCGTCTGTGTGTGAATGTAATTAATGCACACAGTCAAAAAGAAACCTAATGCATTAAAAGAAAACTGTATGAAGAAAGAAGAAGAAAATGTAAAGTCCTCAGAGAACAAACAGAATCTTTAAACAAAGAGATTTTTAAAAAGAAAACAACGAACGAAACGAAAGGGAAATCTCATTCTTAAATAGAAGTGGGGGGAAAAAAACTATTTAAAAAACAATTTAATCGTTATTAAAATGAAGTATCTTCAATTTTCAATGTAATTTAGCTTTTAGACAATGTATTGAACCCAGACGAAATGGAACCATGTTGTCCAGTCTTGCATTTAGGACAAAACGTATTCAAAGCCTCCGAGAGCTGGCAAATTTGGGGAAGAAGCCAACATTTCAAATATGGAACACCTGCGTTCTGCCAGACCATAAGTCACCTTTTTCATAACAGTTCAGTCTTCATCTAAAGTCTTTCACAGTCTTAAGGCGTCTCTGGAATACTTTTTTTAAAAAAATTAACTTCTTCAACCCTTGAACTGACAAGGTTGAACAAGTGTGGAAGAGCTGCTACCTTCCTTGAAACGAAAGGAAGAAAGTTCTCTCCCCAGGCCCTGAACATATTCATGGAAAACTTTGCTTCAGTGTCTGCTTCTAAAGCCACTGATGATGTTACCTAGTTGGGTAATGAAACGTCTGCAAGAAAACAACCAGAGCACCAAGGGCCACTACACGTCTATTTCTTTCATAACCTCATCTATCGTCCAGCAAAGGGAACCTTCTGATGCCCTAAAATCTATCTCAATACCCGTTTTATTTTTGGGGAAATAAGACCCTGTCTTATTTTCTTTTGACCTCTGAAATAAGCACTTAGCCTTATTTTTGGGGAGAGCTTATTATTTTTGAGGTGCAGGAGGCGGCGAGCGTGGTCACCTCAGAGCTGCTGCTGTACTGCAATATTTTTGGGGAAGGCTTATTTTTTGGAGGGCTTATTTTTGGAGGGAGGGCTTATTTTAGCACATGTGCTCCAAAGCCTAATTAGGCTTATTATCTAGGGAAGCTTTATTTTGGGGGAAATGGAGTATTAGGACGCACAGTATTGTAGTATTGTTTATTTATTTAATAGCCACTCACATGGGGATTCTGAGCAGCCTACAGCATTACAAATAAACAGTATAAAGACGTTAGAAGCGTGCACAAACACACACACACCAATCCATGGCACCAACAAACACAACTGTATAAGCCACTTGATCTGCTCTACGGTCCACTGAGAAAACAACGCCTTGATGGTTCATTATTATTACATTTACTATGTTGCTGTTATGTGCGGTACTCAGTGATTGGGTATAAAACTACTACAGCATCCTTTCAGATGTAAGCAGGCGTGCGTACACAACATGCCTTGGTGTGTGTCTACATGGAACATATGTACGTTTTATGCACAACCCTTAAAAAAAAAGAAGCAGCAGCTTCTTGGAGAAGAGAGTCCTTCCTTCCAAGCTCAGTTAACATCTGCTCCAAGGCATTCCTTCAACAACAAAAAAATGTTAATGTGTTCCACTGAAGTGGAAGATTCGCAGGCAAGTGGAAACGCACAGAAGCATCAGCTTAGGGAGCAAACAGCAGGAATGAGAAAAATCACCAGAACAGAATCCTTCCAGCGGATTTGTGACAAAACCAAAAGTGTATCATCAAAAAAAAAAAAAAAAAAAAAGCACAAGAGGAATTGCTCTGCCACCCTGAGAGAATGGAATATTTGCTATATGGAAATCCAAAGGCCAATGTCATTTGATCAGATCCATATTTACCAGACTGGGCTTTCCTATCTGGAGCCCTCAGCACCATGGCCAGCTCCTTAGCCGGCCCAACCACTGAAGAGGAACTGGTCAACCACTAAGATTTCCACCTTAGGCACAGGGGTCTGCAACGTTGCCTCTTTTAAGACTGGTGGACTTCCACTCCTAGAATTCTGGGAGTTGAAGTCCACCAGTCTTAAAAGAGCCAACGTTGCAGACCATTGCCTTAAGGGCATCTCCTGGCATGAAGCTTTCCCTACTATTCTTGCCATGCAAGAGTCAGAGGTCCTTCCCCTCCCACCTCCATTCACTCATCTTGTGTGTGGAAACAGGAAAGGGTAGAGGGAGGGGGGACTGCTCCAAAAGCAACATAGCAATCTTTCAATATTTGAGCGGCCGCGTCAAAGAAGAGGAGGTTGTTTTCCAAAGCACCTGAAGGCAGGACAAGAAACAATGGAAATTAATCAAGGAGATGTGCAACCTGGAATGAAAGAGCAGCTTCCTGACAGTGAGAACAATTTATCAGTGCAATGACTTGCTTCCATAAATTGTAGGTGCAAAAAACACTGGAGGTTTTCAAGATGAGATTGGAGAACCATTTGTGTGAAATGGTTTAGGACAGGGGTCGACAATCTTAAAACACTCAAAGTTCCTAACCGGAACACCCCCCCCCCCCCCGGTTCAATTCTGAAGCCAACTGGAAGTCCGGTTCCCCCACCATAGTTTCCTCCTAGCACTGGGTCTTTTCCCAACCGAAAGCCCTATCCATGGTGGAGCTGACCGGTGACTGGGAGCCGCAGCAGAGGGATGAAAGAGCCACATGCGGCTCCAGAGCTGCAGGTTGCTGATCCCTGGTATAGGTTTTCCTTTTTGAGCAGGGGGCTGAACTAGAAGACCTCCAAGGTCCCCTCCAACTCTGTCATTCTGTTAAAGGAATTGCAGCCGGGATTTGTCTGCTTCTGTAGCAAGATGAAGGAGGATAATGATAAGACTGGAAAGCTAGATTAGAAGAGGGAAAATTGGAGAAAGGGAGCCAGGATTTAACCAACAGTAACCAAAAGTGCTTTGCAACCTAGAGCAATTCTCCCAAAACTATTAGGTTGTGAAGGAAACAGGTTTCCGGCTGTATTTTGGACTTTTATTTAGCCATGTCATCTTACTGGCATTATGGCTGGGCGTTTCCAATTTAAACTCTGTCTCTGTTTCCCATTTCAATCAGGGCCCCTATCTTTCCGTTTTCTTTAGGAATGGCTATGGTGTTGGCATTTTCAGTGGGACAACCAATAGCATGAATGGGAATTTATATCCCAAATGAAATTCCCACCTTCCAAGTTCGTGCCATTGGGGAAAGGCACCAGGCCATGCCTGTCCTGCTTTTGATCACCTCTGGCGGACTAAAACTCAGGCGGACTAATATTGGAAGCAGATTGCTGGGCCCAACCATTTCTTAGTCAAATTCGAGGAGAGAATTCCGGTCTACAGACCCACCTAGTGGACGTTATGCCAAACTGCCCTCCTCCCCAAATGAATAAGGACGGACCCTCAAGGTGCATTCACACATTTTTTGCCAGTCTTAAAAAAAATAATCAATCTTCACAACAACTAGACATATCCTTTACATTTGCCACACCTCTGTACTTTCTGGCTAACTAATTAACATTTGAGCAGACTATACCAGGAAAAGGGGGAGAGAGGATAAATTGTTTCATTCCAAATTTTGTGACACATTTTAGTGTTATCTTAAACTCTGAAACTCTATATTATTTCCTTCTCAAAGTTAATGACAGTTTTTTGTTTATTGTTACACTCTTTAAAAAAACATATTTAAGGCTGAATGAAATTTGTGCAGCTGGAAACCTTTTATTTGATTAATCGCAACCAAGGATATCCTCCTGTTTAAATAAATGTTATGACAGGCACTATCTTTCAAGAGAAAGGTGCTTTTCAAAATGCTGTGCATTTAAGATAATCAGTTATTCAGGTACACTTCCCTATTTAATGAAGCATTTCTCATCAAGTAACTAATCAGATAAATGTATGTGTCTGGGAAAATTTAGGTGATCAGTTAACATAGATGATTACCAAATTAACTCAAAGGTTGGTAGTTTCATTTTATATTCAACCTTATTCGTTCTTCATTACATTTCACTCACACCGGGATCTTCTTCCCAAACCAGAAAAAAAAACCTATAGTGCTCCATTGAGGGGGGGGAAAAAATCACAAGTGCTTTCATTTCTATTTTATTTTAATATGAAATAACAAAATGTTCCCACAGCCATGGGAATGAGCCCAGTTAGCAAGAAACAAAATATAATAATTCGTATCATGGATCATGAAGGGTATCTTGAGAGCAGGAAACCAACAGCAAAACAGAGAGCGAATCCGATAGCGAACGGAGCAGGTATTTACAACCTAGTTCAATCCCAAGCAAGAAGAGGATCAACAACAACAACACCCCACCCCCCCAACACACACCAAAAAATAGCATTAGAAGGGTTCAACTGTAGAGAAGGTTGCCATGGGTGTTGCTAGGACCAAAGGTTGGAAGAGACAATTGGTTCGTTCTGCTGGGCGGGGGGGGGGGGGGGGGGGACAGCCCAATACCAACCAGAAGGGAAGGGAAGCATCAGACCACAGGATGGCATGGAGTGTGCCCAGCCATCACTACGGCTATCTGAGTGGGAAGTGGGTAGGACAAAGCGACACCTGGCTCATTTAGAGAACGGGTGGAAAAATAAAAAGGATGCGATCACATTCCAGGAGTGCAGAGAGCAGCAGAAGTGCGAAGAAGAGGAGGAGGAGGAAGAGGAAGCGTTTCGGCAAACACCAGAGCCTGCGAAGGGGGAGCCAAAGAGCAGCAGCTTCCAGTCCACCTCAAGAGACCAGCTGCCCCTCTTCACTCCCCCCAGCCTGACTCAAACGCCCCCAATCTGGACATTTTCCACCTGGATGTTCTCAAAGTGAACACCCCCATCCGTTGGGTAGATCTCGATGGTCTCCACCACGGGGATGGTTTCCATAATGGTCACCGTGTTGCCATAGACGGGTTCGCTCGAGACCACCGAAGCTGAGGATGTTGCTGTCGCCGCCGCGGCTGCGGCAGCTGCAGCAGCCGCCACGGCCTCGGCCATGACTTCCTGCTCATGCTGCAGCCGCTGCTGCTGGTGCATTTTACGATGCTTCCAGAGGTTGGAGAAGGAGCGATAGGCCTTCCCGCAGGCATCGCAGTGGTAGGGGCGTTCCCCCGTGTGGATGCGCTTGTGCTCGGCCAACCGCACCGCGATCGTAAAGGCCTTCCCACACTCTTCACATTTAAAGGGCTTTTCCCCGGTGTGCAAGCGCCGGTGATCCTTGAGATGGGTGGACTGCCGGAAGGCCTTCCCGCAATCCGGGCAAGGGTAGGGACGCTCCCCGGTATGGATACGGCGGTGGACCTGCAGGGACGTCTCTGTGCTGAACAATTTCTTGCAGTCGGTGCACTCAAAGGCCTTCGGGCAGGAGGGGCGGCGAGGACGGGGTGGGGGCGGTTCCAGCACCGGCAGCTCCTCCTCGACCCCTTCAGGGATCTGGATGTCCCCGTGCAGCCGTTCGTGGGCCCTTAGCTGCACCGTCGAGCCAACCTTCTTGCCGCACACAGAACACTCGAAGTGTCGACTCATCTTGCCACACTTGTGTTCCTTCAGCTGCTCGGCCGTGACAAAGGCAGCCCCACAGCCGGAGGTGCAGCGATGCGGCTGCTGGCCAGTGTGACTCAACTGGTGAACCTCCAGCAGACGGCGAAGCAAGAAAGAACGGCCACAGGTCTGGCACTTGTAGGGATACTCCCCGGTGTGGTGATAGCGGTGCATAAGCAGGCGGTAAGGCCGGTGGAAGACACTGCCGCATTCCTGGCATTTGTAGGGATAGTGGCGACTATGCACCAGGAGGTGCTGTTGCAGCGTGGACGACTGCGTGAAGCACTTTTGGCAGATGTCACAGCGGTAGGGACGCTCGCCCGTGTGCGTCAAGCGGTGGCGCTGCAAGTTGGCCGGGGAATTGAAGCTTTTGCCACACTCCTTGCAGTGGTACGGCCTTTCCCCGGTATGCGTCAAGAGATGGTTGCGCATGTGGGACTTCTTCTTGAACATCTTGCCGCACGTCAAGCATTTGTGGCGGCGCTCCATCTTGTGGGCAAAGCGCTGATGGCGCGACAGCTGGGTCTGCTTGGGAAAGGCCTTGCTACATATCTGGCACTGAAACTCGACAGTTTTTTTCTCCTGGGCTCCGCCCTCCACAGAGGCGACGCTGCTGCCCACAGAACAAATGAGGGCCAGAGGGACGATTTCTTGCTTTTCTTCCGCTTGTTCGGAGGCTTCCGGGGGCTCTTCCTCGAGGGGCTGGTCCTCAGGGGGAGAGGAAGGCAATTCGTAGATCTGTGCTGAATTGGCGCTGTGGGAGCGCCGATGATAGAGAAACTTGGTCATGTTGATGAAACTCTTGCCACAGGTGCAGCGGTACAGGGGGTTTGACGAATGGGTGCGCCGATGGGACAGCAGCACCGCCTCAGTGCCAAAGCCCAAGCCGCATTCCACGCAGAGGAAGCGCGACTCGCCGCTGTGCTCCTCCCGATGTTTCTCGAGAGCAGATGGAGACGGCAGCACCTTGCTACAAAGTGGGCATTTGAAGGCACCCTGCCGGTGACTCCTCATGTGCAACTGCAGCTTATGGGCTGATGGAAACAGCTGGTCACACTCGGTGCACAAATACTCCTTCACGGCCTGCTTCGTTTTACGGGGTGGCTGCTCCCCAGGGTTGTTTTTCAGTTCGTAACTGTGATCCGTGGCTGTGACGCTAGTCTGGATTTGTGCCGGCACAGCCCCGTTTTGTACGCCCGTTAAATTTGGCGGCAATAACTCTTTTGGCTCTGCAGGGCAAGAAGCAGGCAACTCCCTAATCTGTGCCCCTGGGGTTGGCTGGATGACTTGATGTGAGGCCTGATGCTCTAGGAAGTCTGTGGTTGACTGGAACAGCTGGAAACACTCGCCACACTCGTAGAGCAATAACTGCACAGTTCCACAGGAATCCCCTCCTTCCTCTGGCTTACGGTAGGAATGTTCCAGGTTTACAAGGGCCTGGCTCTGAGGAGGAGGAGGAGGAGGGGGTGGTGGTGGTGGAGGAGGAGGAGCAACAGCAGCAGCTGCTGGTTCTGGTGGCTTGCGGTGGGTCTGACGGTGAGCAAGCCACACATCCTGACTGGTAAACAGGGCTTTGCATTCTATGCACTCGTAGTGGATTTGACTGGAACTCAGAGGCTTGACCAAAGGTTCTGGCTCATGAGTAACCATCTTCAAGTGCATTTCCTGATGTTCAAGCAACTGACTTGGAGACATGAGAATCTGTCCACACTCCAAACATTGGTACTGGCTTTCCTGCACAGTCACTGCTTGATAGAGACCAGTCTCGCCACCTGCCATCAACCCAGCTTCTGCCAACCCGACTACTTCATACTGCTGCTCCTGGGTGCACATGTGGCTCTGCTGGTGCACCAAAGCATCCTCTAAGGAACTAAATTGCTGGCTGCACTCTGAGCAGACATAGCGGTGCTCTACATACAACAGAGTTTCTTCTGCTGATTCGGCCATCGCGAAAGATGGCTCCCAGTGTACTGGGAAGAGAAAGAGAGAGGGGGAAAATTATTGGTTGAGACTGGGCTTGGGACATCTGCTTGATGGATGAGAACAAACACTTAAGTTATTTTAAAAGCGCCTTCAGACTTTTTAAAAGGGCCATTTGTAATGCAAGCACTTTCAAATCCATGGGTGGCAGGAAGCCACTCAGAAGCGTTCTTTTCAGGCAGAATTGCAAAGTGCTGTGATAACAGAGCCTATCCTTTTTAAAACAAAACGATAAACCTTTCTGTTTAATTAATAACCATTTTTTTGAAACGAGTAACACCCGTCTCCTACATCAGAGGTCTCCAACCTTTGCAACTTTAAGTCTGAAGGACTTCAGCTCCCAGAATTCTCCAGCCAGCAAAGCTGGCTGGAGAAGTCTGGGAGCTGAAGTCCTTCAGACTTAAAGTTGCAAAGATTGGAGACTCCTGTCCTACATTATACCTATCATGAAACAGACAGTCAAAAGCTCATTGGCAAATTCCGCAGCAAGAAATTTGTGTTGTAAAGCAAAAAGTGCAAGCAGCACCGTCCAATGTGGACTGTCCCACTGGAGATTACTGTCAAATAAGGGTGTACAGAATTCTAGCCTTCATCAATCAACTACAGGCTGCAACTTGGTTAAAAGAGAAAGTATTAATTATCACCTGGTTTATTTGAAAGGTTTGGTTTATCTGATTAGGTTTGAAGGCTTACTCCTACTCATTATTGCTTCAGGATATGAAAAATTAAATATTAAAGATGTCACTTCTTTCTAACAACAAGGACTTTCTAAAAGTAACCATGCAATTAAGAAAAGAGAACATTGATTCCTGTTCAGATAATTTGTCTGCCTTCTCCCACATTATCTACTGAGACTGACACTGCCTATCTCTTTCATTAAACGTATTATTCTTTAGTTTGGGATTCTCCCACAATATTTGATTTCTACATCCACCCGCTTTACTAAGTAACTTGTGTACACATGAAGCACAAAGCAAGTAAAACAATATAAAATAAATATTCATGGCACCAAGTAAAAAATCAATCTGAATGCCAATCGGATTTCAAGATGGTACTAAATTATTCAGGATGATAAAAACTCAGGGAGGGACTGCAAAAAGCTGCAAAAGGAAATTTCTAAACTGGCAAATGAATTTAAATAGCTCCATTTAAATGGACTACAAGGTTCTCGCCTTCCCTCTTCTGTTTTTATTTTCTCTAGTCTCAGAAAATTATACACTGAAAAAAAAGTTATTAAATCATCTAAGACAAGTAGGAGTCCCCATTTGACAGCTACTAACAAGGAGGTCCCTAGCACTGCTCTGGAGTAGACTAACTTTTCTAAACACTTCTTACAACACAGAAATTATCTCTAATATTCAGCAAGAATCGAATTTCAGCCCCTTGGTCTTTCTCCTATTCTTATTTTCTTGGACATTGCATCCTTTAAAATATTTGTTCACCACTACCTCATCTCCTCTTACTGTATGTAGTATTTTCTTCCAACTAAAGCAATCCAATTCCTTTTTAATGTTGGTGTCCAGATCCTTATCAACTTAATAGCAATTCTCTGGCAGCCCCCTTCAACTTCTCTATGCCCTTGTACAGAACAATTCCCAGGCACCATGCCCAATGCTCCAATGTGGTTTAACTAACCAATACAGTTTATCTAGTTTTCTCTCACATACCTTTCAGGCCTAAATCCAAGGACCTTAGGCCTCAGAAACTCATCCAGACTGGCCTCTGTCAGCCACATGCACGGCGTTGGGGAACAGAAGATCCTTTTCTGAAAGCTTAAAGGAGTGTAAAAGGCTACAAAGAGGAAAAAGCAGAGAAGGTTGCAGATCATTTCATCCACCTCAGGTCCCAAGTTTTGAGCCACCCTTCAGAAGGGGTTACCTCTCCTCCTTCAAGCCCTTAATTCTTAAGGTACAGGATGAGGCAGAGGTCCTACCCCAGGCGTCCCCATCACCCCCCATTTTTCCAGACAAATCTTCTGGCTTCCTCTGCAACCAAGATTCCCCACAGATCCCATACAATGGAGGTTCCTTCATTTCTGGCAGGGAAAATTCCAGGGATCCTCAGATGCAGCACCCCCCACCCCCATTGCACCCCCCACCCCCATTGCACCCCTTTCCTGGGGCCTGTAGCCCCTCCACCCCCCACCCCAAATACACCCCAATTTTTTTTCTCTCTTTTTCACATACCCCTCACGGAGGTCGGCCCCTCCCATGCGCCAGGAAGGCCTCCCCACCCACAGCACTGCAAGTTGGGAGGGTAGCCCCCCTCCCCCCCTTTATCTCTCACATCCTCTCACGCTGCGCGCTCCGGACTCCCCTCCCCCACCCCGGCGGGAGGGGGGGTGGCTGCTCCGCCGCTCCCCCCCTCCCCCCCGTATAAGGGTGGGGAGGGCTCCAGCCTCCCTCTTGTCTCCCTCCCCCCCTTTAGCTCCCCCCTGCACTAGGGGCGCTCTCCCCCGGTCCCCCTCCCCTCACCTTTTTTTCCTCCCTTCTGTCCCCCACAGCCCAACCTTCTCTCTCACCCTCCTGGTCGAGCAAACCGTCTCGCTATTGGGCGTCAGGGCGCAGCCAATCCGGAGGCGGTTTACTCAACCGCCGGCCAATCGGCGGCCCCCTTGGTGCGCAGCGCGCGAGCCCTTGCCCGAAGCCGTCGGGATTCGCATAGGGCGACGTCACAATGACGTCGCGACGAGGCTCGAGCCGGGCGGCTCCCTTTCCCCTTGAGAAAAGGGGGCGGGGCGAAAAGGAAAAGCGAGGGAACCGGCCGGCTGGGCTGTACCAACGTGAGCAGGCGGGGGGGGGGGGAGGCGTAAAAAAGGGGAACGAGAGTGGCAGTTGGACCGAACCAAAGTGCTGGGAGAGCGTAAAGGGGCTAATGGCTGCCTCAGCGATGGGAGGAACGATTGAGCGATGAAGGATGGATTGATTTTCATTCAGGAAATTTATCTCACCTCAGAAATTCACCTCAGACCTCCGACACCTACATGCGTCAAACAATAATGTTTTATTATGAATTACGAACTTGTTTATTCGTCTCGGAAGGCATACTATATATGAATATAAAATACAAGAATAAAATAGGTACAAATTAAACAGATCTTGAGTTATGAACGGATGAATCACTACATCTGTACTGTGCTGCCTTGGGGAACTGTGGAAGTCTGCACATCTTCAAGTTGCCAAGCTTGAGAAACACTGGCTTGAAGGAAAGAAGATAAATTCCATACAGAAGACCTTTGGACAGATGTTTCCCCCTTATATTCTCCAGCTGCAGATCTGAACTTGGGGGGGGGGGGAGGAAAGAAGATTGATTCAAGAGGGTCCTTGGGAAGATGTTGTGCGCCTCTGAATTTGGAGGAAGAGGGAGAAGGAAAGGAAGAGAGATTCCTCTGCAATATTTTTTTCTCCCAGCTTGGTTGCCCACCCAATCATCCATCCGAAGTCTTCTTGATAGGCCTCATGAGAAAGATGTTGAGGCAACCAAAAGAGGAAACAAAAATGATGAGTGAAAGAGAAGACGAAAGGAGAGAGAAAAAAGCTCATTCTCAAAAAAGAAGGGACGTGATGTCTAAGACTCTGAGCTTGTCGATCAGAAAGGACGGCAGTTCAGTGGTTCGAATCCCTAGAGCTGTGTAACGGAGTGAGCTCCCGTGACTTGTCCCAGCTTCTGCCAACCTAGCAGTTCAAAAGCATGTAATAATGCAAGTAGAAAAATAGGGACTACCTTTGGAGGGAAGGTAACAGCATTCAGTGCACCTTTGGTGTTTAGTCATGCCAGCCACATAACCATGGAGACGTTATTGGACATAGCTGGCTCTTTGGCTTTGAAATGGAGATGAGCACCACCCCCTAGAGTCGGGAACAACTAGCACATATGTGCGAGGGGAACCTTTTATCTTTACCACAAAAAAAAGATGGAAGGAAAGTGAGCAGAGGGACTGTTTAGAGAAGGAAAGATTGGGAAGGGAGATCCGAAGAACTGCCGTGAAGAAGAAACACCATGAGGTTGTCCTAATAATTTCAGACTTTCTAAGGCAGAGAAAGAGATACTTTGCAGTTGTTTCTTGCCAATCAGCTAGGATATATTAATATATTTCTTAAGTTTATTTGCTATTCACCTTGTTTCAAAAAGCCTTTGGGCACCTAGATACTAGATTCATTCCCCTACCTCTTGATAGTTTTGGGATTTGGGTCCATCGTCATGGCCACCATTCTGACTTTTTTGACCCCTACCTGGGGGCTACTTCCGAGTGAGTCGACAAGAAAACTTCCACTTACTGAAACTTTGCAGCTTAGCTATTAACATCTTCTTTCTTTTTGTGGGAAGTTATCACCATCTCTCTCTCAGAAAAATGAAATGCACTAGGAAATATTGAAAAGGCAGAATACTATTCTACCCCAGATGTGAAAAGGAAGAAACATGTTTTGTCTCCTGCAGCCTCCTGCCCCCCCCCCCCCTTTGTCAATGGGCCATTAAGCAGCCTGGGCTAGTCCACTTTACATCATAAAGACTTCTCCCCTTCAGCTCCAGAGTCATGGGATTAAAGGTAAGACTTGCCTTACCAAACCTGGACTCAGCCCATGGGAGCCTGGCAACCAATCAGAGTACACTTCTTACACAGGAACAAGAAACAGATAGGTGGGGCCAAACAGTTGATAAAAAGCCCTGCAAGCCCCTTGCTCAGCCCTTCTCTTCCTGTCCACCAACATTGAAGCATGTAAGCACCTTTTCTGGTCAGGACTCCAGCCATGTGGTCCTGTCCACCATTAAACCATCTTTCCAAGCAGCCTCCATGTCTCCAGTGTCTTCTTCCCCACTTGGAGCCAAACCCAGAAGGACATTTCCTTACAACATTTTGATCCAAACCATCCGTCTATATTTTTGTTCTTTTTGGAGGAGTAGGAATAGTATATCCTTCATTGTTTATATTTTTGGAAAACAAACGTTCTCACTTCGGTACAAATATTAAAGATGCGAGCATCTTGTGATTTTGGATCAAGTGACTATAGGTGGAGACTGACATTTGTTATTGCAAATATGTAGTATTAAAATAGTAATGTGGAACAGAAGTTGGATCTACACACGCATTGTCATTATCAGTGTGTTAACTATCTCACTCACTCCTGGTATAGATGATGCATGCTCCAACTTGTCCTCCTGACACTGCGGTCTACCACACCATCACACTACTGTGGCTCTGCTGCTAAATACACGCATTGCAGTTACAAATCTCCATTAGCAAGCCAGCATAGCACTTCAGAAACCACAGGAAACATCAATTTCCGACACAGCAACCTTATTTCTATGCTCTCGTTATATGCTTCACAAGCCAGTGGAATGAAATTTCCCGTGCATTCCTCCCATGGTTGTAGATTGTTTCAACTGGAGAATTTGTCTGTCACATACCCTATTTCCCATCTCATTCTCAAGCCAGCCTCTAGAAAAACAGTAACAGCAAGATTTGAAACTGCTGTTACAACAGACTTAGAATTTGTTGGCTGAACAGATAAGGAGTCTTGTCTACCACGGTCCTCGCCAGCTTCTCTAGCGCCTTGGCCTCCTGATACACAACCCAACCCAACCCGTTAATCCTCTGTTGGTGAGAACTGTCTATAAAAAAAGCACATCGGGGGTGGAGGATTTATGAATAACTTGCAAATTACACGCACGGGGTGTGACGGTGTTGACTCCTTTCCCTCCAAAATCCATTTTTCTCTTCAAGTGCTTTTATGATGAGCGGTGCACTTGATCATCTGTTCCCCTTTGCATACTGATTCAAAATGTGTGTCTCCCTGTATTCTCAATCTCAAGCAGATCCTAAATGCATCGAGGTCTTATTTGGTGGTGGTGGGGAGATGAAATAGGGAATGATTGCCTGCACTTAATCAGCAGTCCCTAACCTCTGCAGAGTGGCAGTGGTGGCAAGAGTGGGAGAGAGAGGCGATGATTTTGCACACGCAGTAGCGCAAATGCAGCTTTGTGCACTCATGCTTGCCCACTGCTTATGTGGCCGTGCTTGCCCACTGCTTGTGTGGCCGTGACCTGGCATTGGGCCGTGGACTAGGCATTGGGGACCCCTAGTTTACATCCGATCTGCCTCCAGAGCATCAGAACACAAAATAGTAACAGGTTCTCCATGAGCCACTAGGACTGTTTATTTAAAATTGCCCCCTAACCAGACAGCATCCAGTAAAGCAATGTCAGAGGTGTGTCCAGCATGAAGTGTGGCACCTGATCACTGTCCGTCTGGTAGAGTTCAGTAGTTCTTTCTGAGAATTAGAACTTCCAGACGCTGCAGAATATTACTTAATTGAAATCAAAGAAAGAGAACTGGCAGAAAGGATAGGAAACCGTGTTAGAAACCCTGTAAATTTTGTTTTTGAAGCCAGGCAGTTGAACGCCAAAGCCCTCATGGGCAGACATACTTAGGGAAAATGTCTGACCTGAGTTGCTTTTACAACCAGTTGCAGGTTGAATTAAAAAATGACTACATACTCCCAGCCTTTTGAGTACCAGTTTTGTGGAGAGAAGTTTTTCCGAGGACCGGAGGGGGCCTGGTTTTGTGTGTTGCCTGCATCCCGTGGATGGGGCTTTGATTGCTTGCAAAGCTTGGTTTCTGGCACGCCGGGGACCAGTGTTGGTCCATGGGCCAGGAGTTGGGGACCTCTGACTACAGGATTTAAAATCGTTATCATGTTAACCTCCTAATGTTGTTCCACAGAGACAAGATCTATTTTTTTAATGTTTACTCATCTGCAAGCAGTTCAGCAAAGGTTCCCTGCAATTAAGTTTCCCCCTTGCAGGTTGTTCCTGTTTCATTTTACTCTTCTGCTCAGTTTGTTGAGGGATTAGTGGTGATTTACCACTTAATTAGAGTACTTCTGTTCTCCACAAAGGGGGAGATGGCAGCTTTAATTACTTGTTTCTCTTATTTTTTCCTCTTTGTTTTATAATGAAAAACTGCCTTTTCACAATAAAGGGGGGGGGGGAGTTAAAGGAAGCCAGTTATTAATCCCCAACCCTCAGCAGGAAAGAGAAATTGACTAATAGATAAACAATGAATTGCTAATCTCTACCTAAGCAATAAAACAAGAAAAGGGCTAACTATCTAAGGAAGAAACTTTTAAAATTAAACACGGACTAATCCTTGGTACGACTTTAATTCAGACTATAAATGCCAATGCTACAAATTGGAGCTTACTGTAAAAAATTTTTTTTTAAAAAGCTTATAAAATACTGCCATGCATTTAAAGATTTAGCAGAGTCACTAACTGGGTTTTTCTTTCGAAGGCGAGTGACCAAAAAGATGGTAGGTCAGGAATAATATGAAAGCCTTTGTTATGCCCTCAAAGGTCAGATGAAGGCCCTGGAAACCACCGAAACTGCAACTAGAGTTAGACGTGGGATTGAAAAGATGATTGTTCAGCACAATCTTTCCTACAACAAGAGACAGAAAAAAATGTCCATGCTGTACATAGAAAGCTCTGCCTTGATTTTGTACGAATCCACTTGTACGCTTTGCATAAAGGACATTTTTAAAAAGTTAATATAAGGGCATAGTAGTGAAGTATGCACATGATTTTAACACACACACACACACACACAACCTTTGAATCAGTTTTGACTCCCAGCAATTAGTTTTCCTGGCAAGATTTTTTGGAACTGGTAAGCCATTGCCTCCTTCCTAGGGCTGAGAGAGGGCTACTGGCTGAAGGTCACACCCAGATATGACTAGAACTCACAGACCCCTGGCCTCCAGCCTGATGCCTTTAACCACTACACCAAACTGGATCATTTAATACTCCCCAGTTCTTGAAACTAAGTGTATGGCTAATGGAAACTGTCTACAATATAACATATAAAACCCAGCAACCACAATTTGGGTTTGTAGAAACCGGGATATGTAACTTATGACAAATGATTTAGAACTGGGTGAGAGGGTGAATTACAAAACCTGTCGAGAGCCCTGCAGAACAGATAAAATGTTGGTGTTTGTATGCTTGTTAAACAACTTTTGATTTTGTCATACACCAACATGGCATCTATATGCCAAAATGGCCTGAGTATAGAATTTGGTAGAGATTTAGGGAAATAATTAGGTCCGTTTTTATGTATAAAAGGACACATTTTCAAAGCTCATTCCCTTCAGATCCAATCTGAAATATCTGGAACAATAACCAAGAATGTAGACCATAATTTTATTTCTATTTCTGTTTTCTATTGTGGCCAACAGCTGTCCTTCTAAAATTTTAAATTCTTTTTTTTAAAGATTTTTTTTTTAATTTTAAATGTAAAAAAAAATTTTTTTTTTAAATTCTATCTCTGGACATTTTTACAAAGTCACAGTTGTTATATCCTAAATGCCAAGGCCCCTTTGCTAAGGTCTACCCTTGTCCCACTACAGCTGTTGCAAGAACTCAGAATAGCCAAAGAGCCCTCTCTTTCCTTCCTTCCTTCCTTCCTTCCTTCCTTCCTTCCTTCCTTCCCTTCCCTTCCCTTCCCTTCCTTTCCTTCCCGTTGGGTCACTGGCAGCAGCGGGCCAAATTTACTTCCAGGTACGCCGGTGGAACCCCCTCTCACCGGTTCTCTATATTTCACCAACCGGCTCTCGCGAGTAGGTGCGAGCCTGCAGAAACCCACCACTGCTCTCCAGGTACCCAATACAGGAGTGCCAAGGCAGCCTCCACCCTTCAGCTCCGCTATCTATCCTCCGTTGGCTTTGCAGCAAAAAAGGAAAGAAACGTCACGCAAAGGGTTAGGGGTAATGCTGCCGAATGGCTTAATGAGAACATTGGGATAGAGCAGCATAGCAACGGAGGACATCAATAGTCAATGATGGGAGGTAAGACTGGCAGCCTTTCCCTCCCTCTAATACTTTTGATCTTTTAGAATAGGGGTCCAGAAGAGTTTTGGACAAGTGACCACATTTGGAATGTGGAGACGTTATAAGCACTATTGTTCCCATGAAAAGATCCATCAAAGTAATGGAAGTGGTAAATCACAATATACAGTATGGAGGTAGTCCTCAACTTACAACCATTCATTTAGTGACGGTTCAGTTATGACAGCACAGTCCTCGTCCTTACAACCGTTACAGCATCCCTGTGGTCACATGATCAAAATTCGGGCCCTCGGCAACTGGCATGGATTGATGACAGTTGCAGCATCGACACTTGTGAACTTCACCACCCGCCTCTGAAAAGCAAAGTCAACGGGGGCATCCAGATTCATTTAATGACTGTGTGATTTGAATGATTTGCTTAATGACTATAAAAAAAAGGTTGTGAAATCGGCACAACTTATTTAACTTAGCAACGGTCTCAATTATAGTTATAAGTCAAGGACTACCTGTAGCCTTATCTTAGAAGGCAAAGAAAGCAATTGGCTGTAGATCGCATTATCTTCCAGTAATATCTTTGGAGCCTAACTGGGTGGCAAAGACGCACCAGCAGGGAGAACACTGTTTTCAGGTGCCAGGTTGCTGATCCACAATTTTTACCTTTCCTCCTGTGGGTCTGCAAGTTCTGTGCCATGAATGAGTCACCATAACAGATTCTCAACTTCTTTTCAACTCATCTTTGGTTGCAAGATTTTTATTTTGTTTTTTTTTTGTTTTTAATTTTAAAAAAAGACAGGGAAAAAAAACACAAAACCACGACAGAACAAAATGAAAGAACAAATTAAAAAAGCACTCAGAATATTTGTTACATTATCATCATCATCATCATCATCATTTTTTTTTCAAGTCACTTCTAAGCCCCACAGTTACAAATAAATTAACAAGACAGGATCAGACCCCGGAAGATTAAAAATTTAAAAAAAAATGAATACTAGGAACTAACTACCTTTGGCAAAGTTATCACACGATTTTCCCACTGCTCCCAGGTCGGCTACAGCAACAGGCCAGTCATGTTGGGGTGGTGTCGGCAAGAAACTGGGTTCTAGTGCAGCATCCTTCATGCAAAAGGCCAGCCCATTTGATCCACTCCTCTAGGCGCTATCAAACTGACCGACCTTCCTGGGCATATCAACGAGATTCCATTTCTTCACATTAACCTCAACACTGGTCAGAGTTGATAAGAGAGCAACCCGGAGAAGCCAGTTCAACGGAAGGCAGAGGAGGACCTTCCAATTAGACCCAGACGTGGTCCCGGTCAAGGTTTCTAAAGGAGATTCGTGTTCAACGAGAAACAAAAAGCCCAGCTTCAACTTTCGATACAAAAAAAAATGCTCTTGCATCACAGCTGAATTCCAGCTATCCTCCAATTTAACCCTGATGTACAAAGTGCCAGTTACATCAGGGAAAGCGAGGCCCTTAATGTCCAGTCCCTCGCACGTCTTTTTTAATTTTTTAGTTCTCCTCCTCTCTCACGTCTTTGTGGATGCAGTCTTCAGTCCTTGTCACGGGTCCATCCTAACCACGTCGTTGTCCTTTTTCCAGATAAAATGTACCCCCTGGAACCCTAGAAGCTTATAATAGATCAGATTTCATTGGACCTGGGCTGTCCTACTGATTTCCCTCCACGGGGGCGAGAGGAATGCTGCGCCCGATCCCCCACTGCCCCAAAACAGACCTGTACGGCACGCACCCTTAATAAAGCTTTTCTATTTGGTTTATCATTAAAGTATATGAGGTATATGGCGGGCTATCTCCAAAGAGCCTTGTGGTGGATGTCTTGGCACTGTAAGGAGAGGGAGGGGGTGGCTAGCCTGTCTCCCTCCCTCGTGCCCTCCCCCCAACCCTGGGACAGGCACTGGCACGGAGGCATGTGAGCAAATATTTGGTTTGACAGCTTTGGTTTTACTTTATTTCCTTCCTCTTTCTAAAACTCCTAGGAGTGGGAGAGCTCAGCAGAACAGAGAGATGCAGCTATTTTTCAAGCATCATCCTCATCATCATCATCTTCTTAAACCAGCCAGTTGAAGAAGTATGTGGACTAGAGAGGTACAGTTGCTTATGGCCTTTGACCTATCCATAAAATCATCGGCCAATTTAAAACTAAAGCTCTGGCTCCATCAACCTCAAGCATCCCTATAAGCAAAATTAATTTTACTTTTTACATCTTATATCATCAGCAATTTGGGAGGGAAGGGGAGATGATGCCTCTCCCACATCTCCTTCCCGAAAGCTAAAGCCAACCTTCAAAAGAGGCATCATCCTATCTACAACCTGCTTGTGTGTATTTTCTTCTGTCTCATTCCGGTCAAACATTTGGCTGGTTTTTGAAGGCTAAAAGAGGGAGCAATAACCAGCCACCCCCTTTTCCAGACCTTTTTCATCTTTCTGAAAAAGCTGCTCCTCCTCCTCATCTCCAGATTGACAGCAATCTAACCTGCTTCCCAACATCCTTACTTGCCCTATAAAATCTTCCCTCCACGCCATTCAGCCACCACTCGGCTCCATGCATGGAGATAGGGTCATTTTTGGTCTAGAATCAATTCTTTTTTTTTTTAAATAAAAAAAACACATTTTGGTTTTTGGTATTTTTTTGTGTTTGTTTTTTGTTTCCTTTTTTTCCCTTTTTATCATTTTTTTGTTGCAAACCTTTAGCGTTTGTTTTTTTGTCTTTTTTTTTCTTAATACAGTAAGAAGCGATAAAGCGGAACATAGAATTTGCTCTATTAAAAAAAAATAGATACCCCCCCCCAAAAAAAGTAAAAATGAAAGGAAAATAACAAAGATCACTAAAACAGTTACATTCCACCTAGAAACACGTTCAGTAGCACATGAGAGAGAGAGAGAGAGAGAGAGAAAGAGAGAGAAATCGAGAGAAATGTTTCTTTCCAATGTTTTTTCTCTCCCTCAGATGTCCACCATTATACCATAACTGAAATCTGAATAAATACTTGGCAGTTCTCTCTCACTCACGCACAGAATGGGATGAAAACTTTTTTTTCCTTTCAAGTCAAGTCTTTTAAACTAGGTGTTTCCTGGGTTTTTGTTTTTGTTTTTTTGTTGTTGATTTGTTTGTTTTGGAAAGTTTCACAGTATTTTTTTTCTTTTGTTATCTCAAACCCACCTGAACGTTAGAGCACAGCAAAAGCAGGAGATAAAATGAGGTTGAGGTTTTTTTTTTTGTTTCTGTCCTTTAACAAAGGTTCAAAGTCCTTTTTTTTTTTGTTTGCTTGTTTATCTTTTTTTTTTTAACTCTGTCCTTTTGTTTTGGTTTTGGTTTTCTACCAGATCGCAGTATGCCATGGCTAACTTCCTTCTCTGCAACAGCAAAACTTTGGTTCGCAGGAGTTGAAAATAAAAGACAAACATTCAAAGAGCCCCCAAAACATCGATTAACCCACCCAACGTATTTTTTTTAAAAAAAGATCCCAAACCATCCAGTTAAAACGAAACCAAAGAACAACAAGAAAAGAAATGTACAAAAAAAGTTTAAAAACAAAACAAATAAAATAAGTGTTTTGAGAAGCCATTTTTAAAGCTTTCCAGACTTCCAGGAGAAAGTCACAGGATCTTCTGATCTTGCCCTCCCACTTCAGTTGATTTGGTTTACTTATTTATTTGTCTCTTTGCCATTTTATAAAATCTTGGCTTCTCAACACAACTTTCCATGAGGTATTTTTTTTTTTTCAGGACAGAGAAAGACGGTTGAGCCATTTTTGTCTTAACCAGAGAAAGTCAAGATGTCCCCTTTATTCCCACACATTTTCATCCTTTTTTCTTCTTCGTTTAAAAGTTTCTTGTGGTTATTTCTTTTAGCTTCTTTATGTTCGCTTGGTTGGTTCTTTTTGGTTAAAAGTTTCTCTCGCCTCTGAGTCTCTGTGATACCCACTTTCTGAGAAGATTTTTTTTTTAATCCCTCTTCTTCTGTCTTTGCTTTTATTTATGTTCCCCAGTGGTCTTCGTTTTGTTGTTTTCTGTAGTGATGTCTATCAATTTTTGGTTTTTTTTTCTGAAAAATGTAAAGAATGCTGAAATTCCCATATATATATTTTTTTGTTTTGGTTTTTGTCAGGCACTGGAATATGAGTATTTATTTTTCAGAACACAGCTATAAAAATAATAATAACAATAAAAATAAAAAACCACACGTCCCATTTTCAGAAAAATAACCCCTGATACTAACCCCAGGCAAAACCAATTAAAAACAATTCCCCCACCCACCCACCCCCGCTAAGCTCAATAGAAAATTAAAGCTGGCAAAGAAAAGGTTCAAGCCGATAGAAAAAAAGCATAGATTTAGTGCTACCCATCCTTAAAAATTTGAAGACTGTGACTTTCAATAATGCCTCTTGTCCTGCAGAAACAGGCATTGCAAATATCTGGGTTTTGATGCACCAAATATTTGCAACATATCCGTATCTCAGGAGGATCTTCAACAATGAAATTTAGCAAAATGGTTCCCCACCTCCTCCTTGCTTCAAGCCCCAGAGAACTACTGATAATATAGATTTTGGCTGGCAAGTAATCCGAATTTTGTGATCACAAGCTTCTTTGGTGGAGCCTATCCCCGGGGCCGATTAATCAAATAACCTCTTTGCAAGCAAGAAGCAGCAGAAATAATGTTTAAAAAAAACCAAACAACTCATTGCAGGACATCAATCAAGAAACCAGTTTCCAAAGTGGGAATCCGGTGTCTGATATTCATTATTGCCTTTGAAAATCCTAGCCTTCATTTCTTATAAGAATCCCCCTATTTGTATAAAGCTTCGTATTTGTTTCGTTTAAGAAAAAAAGAGAGCAAAAAAAAAAAAAAAAAAGCAGAAACATTAACCATTTAAAAAATAAAGAAAATATTTATAGGAAGATCCTGAAATTAAATCAATCCATTCTTTTCCTACCCAAACCCTTTCCGGATCCAAGGAAAAGAGAAAGAATAAATAAGAATAAATAAAAGCATTTTGAAAGACATTCGACCAGACACTGAAGATAGAAAAGTTTGTAAAAAGCTTTGGGTGAAGCTAGAACTGGTGATTTTTGGTGTGAGATCTGTATTCCCCTTCAGGATTTTTAAAGGTTCTTTTAAAAGTATTTTTTTTCTTTTTCTTTTTTTACAAAAAAAAAAAATATCCCCATTTATTGGTTTCCTTTCTGATACTGTCCAGGAAACGAGCGGATGAAAAAAAAGAAGAAGAGATAAATCATTAAAAAAACCAAACAGACCATCGACTGTCAACCTTTTGCAGAGGGGAAAAACAAATGAATGCCAAAGGTTTGGGGAACTTTTTTGTTTTTTTGGTTTCTTCCTTTTTTTCCCTTTTTGCTTTGCTTGTTTGCTTAATTTTTGGTTGTTGGGGTTTTTTTTTTCTTCGTTTGGCTGTTGCTGACATTTCTATGTTTGGTTTTGGTGGTTTTGGTTTGCTTGGGGGTTTTTTTGTTTTTGTTTTTGGTTTCATGTGTCGGTTTTGTACGTCCACTCCTGGCTACCCCCCCCGCCATGTCAGAAAAGGCAGCGTGGATGCGCTCGAGTCCTCACTCCGTCTTGGCATCCGGTTCGGTGGATCCTGGTCCAACTTGCCCCATTGTCTGCGCCATGTCACTGGAGGAGCTGCATGAGGAACAAGAGGAGGAGGAAGAGGAGGAGGAGGAAGTCAGGGTAGGGGACTTGCTAGGCATAGAAGCAGCTACGGCAGCAGCTGCTGACACCAGCCCTACGCCTCCGGGGGCAGCACTCAGCAAAGGCAGGCCCGCGTGGTTGAGGAAGAGCTGCGAGGTCACGATGCTCTGGCTTCCAGTTGTGCCTGCAGTGGTACCCAAGATTAAGTTACCACTGGCATCAAGGCTGGTAATTGGCAGGCTTCCACCACTGGCCAGGGCTACACGAAGAGAAGAGAAAAAAAGTTGGTTAGACCACATCTGCAATAGCTTCCCGTCCTTGGCCTTGGGATCAATATAGAATTGGTCCAAAGGAGAGACAGTGCCAAGATTGCCCTCTCGAAGGATCATCTTGCAGGAAACCATTCTTATCATCGTCTTCCAACGACCCCATCATCCCTTGCGGAGTGGAGTCTGGGCAACTGAATGGAACTAGCAGAGTGTTTTAATGGCCGGATGCCGTTCCCTGTCACCAGGACGGAATTTTGTCCAGCAGAGATATTCTCATTGTGCCCAGAGAGAGAAATATCTGCCTCTGCCTAGGATCGAACTCACAGCCTCCTGATGGTGAGGCGAGAGCGCCACCTCTAGGCCATCGCACCCCTCACAGGAAACCATTGTTATCTTTGTAAAGAAAATATTTTTAAAGGCTTCCTCTTCTCTCATGTCAAAAAGACAGGTATAATTGAAGTGGCTCTTCCTTGTCCCCCGACAGCTCTGTCATTTCTCTCCCCCGATATGATTCACACGGAAAAGACGCACGGTGTGGGAAGACAGGTTGCACAATCAATGGTTAGCATATATGATGTGAAGGATGCATGTAATGGAGCGTGAAGGTTTCTGCTAGGTGCAAATTCAAGATGGAATGGAGAAAGGCCTCAAGATGAATGAGAGGAGGTTGTGAAGGACTCCACCGACTGGCGGCACTCTCACACACTCTGTATGACACTTGCACACCAGCTCACAAGCAATCTCGCGTCTTAGGTCAGACCAAGAGGCGGGGAAGAGGCGTAATTCAGTAACTGCTTCCTTGAAAGAGGGAATGGCATGCTCTCTCTTGGTTTAGACAATTTCTATCTGCAGGGTCACAAACAACTGCCAACAATCTTAAGTGAAGCAGTTTATCTGGGTTGTTTTCGATCAGGATTCACACCAAGGTCCTGGCTGAAAAAAAGAACCCAGATAATCAGCTGTCCCACCCCAGGGGTGAGGGTGGTAGAAATGGGACTGGTCCCTCTTGTGGATGATACTGTCATCACTTTTGTCTTGCTAAGCCCAACCTCCAGCCATCCCATAAGGATCTCCAGAGCCTCTCCTGTTTAATTCCAGGGGGAGAGCCACAACTGGGATCATCCCTGTTATTGGTTCATTTGATTTAAGGATCACCCGATTCCAAAACGACTCTGGTGGTTTACAATTATAATAAGGGAGGGGGGTGGGGTATTAAAAAGGACCGACGGGTTTGGATAAGCTACACATGTGGAGGATACCTTACTCCAAACTGATAGGTCACCTTCTCCATTGGCTTCTTATATGAGGTACACCTTAATTATGGGTAGTATTTGTGCATTTTCTTTTGTCCTGCATGTTTCAGCTGCTTCTGACATCCCTGTCTATTCTATTCTTCTAGGCTGGTGGGGGGATAAACAGTCAAGTCTACGGCCCCTTTCACAAGGCCTGGTCCTTACAGATGGTCCTCAAGTTACGACCGTAAATGAGCCCAGAATTACACCCATAAGTTGTTGCAGTCGTTAAGAGGATCCATAGTTATTTTACACACACACACACACACACCAACACACAAACAGGTATCTTCCAAGCTTCGCCAGACATGCAGCAATCTGCAGATGCTGTGCGCCCAACATGCAACCTCTACAAAGTCACAGCCGTTCCTTCGCATCCTTTTTCTCTCATGCCAGCAAGCCAGTGGAGTGGATGGCAGCCACAACACCATGGGTTGTTGGGTGGGTTTCTTTTTTGTCTTTTCTTTCACAAACCTTGTATGGTGGCCAGTGGGTTGGTGGCCATTAGCGCTGGGTTTAACCCTGCATTCACCCCTAGCACTGTGCTTCTGCAATCAAATCAAAGGCAGCGGGTTAAAGTGGGGGCTTTGGGGTGGGAAAGATGATCATGCTCTTGCCCCCCCCCCGCCCCCCCGTCCCCATTTCCCCCCCTCTCCGGTGTGTCCAGGAATGTATCCGTAGGATCCAACTGACAATAGTTGAGTCAATGTAGATTTTATATCTTATCCTCTAGCACAGAGGTGGGGAAGTATGGTCCCTTTATGACCTGTGGACTTCAACTCCCAGAATTCCTCATTCAGCATGGCTGGCTCAGGAATTCTGGGAAATGAAGTCCACAAATCATATAAGGCTCATAGTTTCCCTCCCTGCTCTAGGGTAAAATCTGCCCCCTCCTTTCTACCTAAAGACCTGGTTCTGCCAGTTGGCCTGGGGTTCAAATGGCTGGCTTTCATTCTGGAGGTGGACCTCAAAAAGGGCCTTCACGGTGGAGGCCCCTTCTCTATGGAATAGAGTGTAGTTGTATAGTTCTCCCACACCCTGAAAAGCCCTAAAAACATAGTTCTGTCAGTGGAAACAGGGCCGACCAACTTGATTTGATTGTATTATTGCTGTCATGCGGGATGGGTGGGTTATTTGATGGATTTTTAAATGTTGTAAGCTGCCCAGCACTATCTATGTATGAGTCGGGTGGCTATATAAATGTGTTATAGCAGGGGTCTGCAAAGTTGGCTCTTTTAAGACTGGTGGACTTCAACTCCCAGAATTCCCCAGCCAGCTGGCTGAGGAATTCTGGGAGTTGAAGTCCACCAGTCTTAAAAGAGCCAACTTTGCAGACCCCTGTGTTAAAGAGAGAAAGAAACCCCCATGACTCAAATGATAGCCGCCTTCCAATATCTGAGAGGCTGCCTCAAAGAACAGGGAATCTGTTCTCCAATGCCCCTGAGGGAAGGGCAAGAAGCCACGGATGGAAACTAATCAAGGAGAGAAGCAACCTAGAACTAAGGAGAAATTTCCCGACAGTTGGAACAATTAACCAGGGAAATGACTTGTCTCAAGAAGTTGCAGGGTGCTCCAACAGTAGAAGTTTTTAAGAAGAGATTTGTCTGAAATGGTATAGGGTCTCCTGCTTGAGCAGTGGGGGGTTGGACTAGAAGACCTCCAAGGCCCCTCCCAACTCTGATATTCTGTTAAGGGGCCCTTAAAGAAGTTCCACCAAGTATTGAAGTCCAACCTCTATGGCAGTGTTTCTCAACCCTGGCGACTTTAAGTCCTGTGGACTTCAACTTCCAGAATTCCCCAGCCAGCATAGCTGGCTGGGGGATTCTGGGAGTTGGAGTCCACAGGACTTAAAGTCGCCAGGGTTGAGAAACACTGCCCTCCGGAAACTCAACCCTCCAAAAGCATTTCCAGTCTTGCCACTTACCCCGTACTGGGATTCAGGCCTTGCAAGCTGAGAGCTGGATGGTTGCTGCTCTGAGGACTGGGATTTGTGCTGTTGCTTGGGGGTGGCGTGATCGAGTTGAGGGTGGTGCCCCCTGCTCCAACCGCTGTCCGACTGGTGGTTAGGGAGCAGATTGCTGGGGACAAGGTAGTAACTGTCCCAAAATAAGAACAGGAAGTTAAAATGAGAGCTTCATGCAGAGGAGCCCAGAAAGCTAGGCATTCTGTCTTCACAGGTTATGGCCACAATGGAGCCCAACATTTCTGTTGAGAAGCAAGATGGTTGTTAAGTGAGTTATATGTCCCTTTTACAACCTTTCTTGCCATGGACCCGATATTGTAATACAAAAAGCAGTGATTAATTAACAGTTTCATTAGGCATTTCTTATTCGCAGCCATCATTTTTGCTTTCTTTATCTGCTTCTGAACTTTGCCTGTGTTCCTGTCCTCCCTTCAGTCTGTGTCATAAATCATGTTACCCAATAGCTTCATCCATCTCAATCCAGCTACTGTAATCTGAGATCTGGGCTGAAGCTCTGCATGGAATGTCAACACAGAGAGTTGACAGGCGTCCTTGCAAGTTTTTTTTGCTAATAACACAGTTGTGAAGGGAATCTGGCTTCCCCACTGACTTTGTGAGACAGTTGCAAAAGGGGATCACATGATCCCAGAAGACTGCAGCCAAGTGCTCCCCTCCCCAATTTCAGGCATCCAATAGGATCAATTTCTGATGTTGCCCTCGTATCACCCAGAGTCCCAACAATCTCAAAAATCCCTCAACCAACTTTGTGGGTGAAAGATCAGTATGTTCTTATATCCCTGGGCTTAATGACTTCAATTTAAAGCCCAGTCCCAACAAACTCTCCTCACTCCACCCCAGTAAACTATTCCAAAGGGAAATAAAGGAAAATAAAGGGAGGTGGGGATGAGCGTGTACCTGTTGTGCTCAGACTACTGGAAGCCTGGGAGAGGGGCAAACCTGTGCCAGTGCCTGGGCTGGTCACCTGAGGAACAAAAATATAGAGGCAAGAATCGGTCACCCGCATGATGGATGTAGACGCAGGTAGCATGCTTTCTCTCTTCCACCACCAGGGGGCAGGAGAGGTTTTCCCAAAAGGCAACTTAGGAACTTGTTGAATGGGGGAGATGGCATCAAGACATTAGTGCAGAGCAGTGGTGGGTTTCTGCAGGCTCGCACCTACTCGCGAGAGCTGGTTGGTGAAATTTAGAGAACCAGTGAGAGGGGGTTCCACCGGCGTACCTGGAAGTAAATCTGGCCTGCCGCTGCCAGTGACCCAACAGGAAGGAAAGGAAAGGAAAGGAAGGAAGAAAGGAAGGAAGGAAGGAAGGAAAGAAAGAAAGAAAGAAAGAAAGAAAGAAAGAAAGAAAGAAAGAAAGAAAGAAAGAAAGAAAGAAAGAAAGAAAGAAAGAAAGAAAGAAAGAAAGAAAGAAAGAAAGAAAGAAAGATAACAATTGAGTCCAAAATTTTGGTTGCTAAGCAAGAGCGTTGTTAAATTAGTTTCACCACCTTTTAAAAGGTGGCCACTCCCATCCTGTCACATGACTGCCAAGCCACGCCCACAAAATAGGCCATACCTACAGAGTAGGTTCTAAAAAATTTGAAACCCACCACTGTGCAGGGGTCTCCAACCTTTGCAACTTTAAGTCTGAAGGACTTCAGCTCCCAGAATTCTCCAGCCAGCAAAGCAAAGCTGTCTGGAGAAGTCTGGGAGTTGAAGTCCTTCAGACTTAAAGTTGCAAAGGTTGGAGACCCCTGCATTAGTGGACAGTGTGTTGGGGACAACCGACTGTATCTCTGAACCCCTGGCTGACCAAGAGATGCTGCCAAGCCTTGGCCCAGGGCCTGGAAGCTGTTGGAGTCTGGATGGAGAGGTACATTTGGCTCAGCCACTATTTCAGCATGATTAAGTAGCTGTAAGTTCATGGACCAGTCAATACTGAGGATTTCCCAAGCTTAATTCTCCAAGGGGTTGCATTTCCTCAGATGGAATGGGCATGCAGTTTGTTTTGGGGGGTGGGGGGTGGGGGGGTGTTACCTGCACTGGTTTACTTGCTCAGTGTTGAACGCTGTATGTCTATAATTTGAACATGCTGACACAAATACAGAACCTGCACTGATAGGTCCTGCTTTATGACCCTGTAGCCCCTAACTGGGGCAGAATCGTGGCGACTGAATGGAGTTGCGCATTCACTGGCTGGATGCCCTTCCTGACACCTCCAGAGAGTTCACAGCAGGTATTTTTCCTTCGCACCTTAGGAGAGAAGTATCTGCTGCTACCTAGGATTGAACTCTCAGCCTTCCAAGTGGGCGAAAATAATGTGTCCCTCAAGGGACTTTTTGCCAGTGTCAGCGTCCCCAGGGGAAAGCCACAAGAGAGGATCAACGGAGACAGACGGTCACCGACGAAGGAAAAGCAGGCGTTTACCAAGTGAGGGCTGTAGCCAACAGGCTTGCTCTGGGCAGGCAAAATGGGAGCAGAGCTGCAAGGGTTGATCCGTTTCTCCTTCTGGCGGCGGTTGCAGAACCAGACACGAATCACCTCCTTCTCCATGTTCAACTGTTCGGCAATAAGTAAGATCTCCTCTGAGGTAGGCTTCTGGTTCTGTCGGGGGAGATCGAAGTGTAAGAACAACACCTAGCGAGAAGTGAAGAGCAAAACAGCAGGACGGGGAACTATTCTTTGACAGTCGGACAAAATGGATAAAACGGACTATACAGCCACCTGTAGTGGGTCACAGGTAGTCCACGACTTACAACCACAATTGAGGCCCACAATGTCTGTTGCTAAGCAAGACAGTTGTTAACCAAGATTTGGCCCACTCTACGATCTCAATACAATACAATACAATACAATAGCAGAGTTGGAAGGGACCTTGGAGGTCATCTAGTCCAACCCCCCTGCCTAGGCAGGAAGCCCTATACCATTTCAGACAAAGGGCTATCCAACATCTTCTTGAAGACTTCCAGTGTTGGGGCAATCACAACTTCTGGAGGCAACTTCTGTTCCACTGATTAATTGTTCTCACTAACAGGACATTCCTCCTCAGTTCTAAGTTGCTTCTCTCCTTGATTAGTTTCCACCCATTGCTTCTTGTTCTGCCCTCAGGGGCTTTTGAGAATAGTTTGACTCCCTCTTCTTTGTGGCATCCTCTGAGATATTGGAGCACTGCTATCATGTCTCCCCTGGTCCTTCTCTTCATCAAACTACACATAACCCATTTCCTGCAACCGTTCTTCATATGTTTTGGCCTCCAGTCCCCTAATGATCTTTGTTGCTCTTCTCTGCCCTCTTTCTAGAGTCTCCACGTCTTTTCTACATCGTGGTGACCAAAACTGAATGCGTCCCTCAGGGAGGGGGGGTTGCTTGGTAGGGAAACTTTTTTTTTTTTACCGCTAGAAAGCTTTTTTCCAATGCAAAGCGGACGTTGGTCTCAATGCTAGTCCGTTTCTTGCGGCGTCGGCCCGGCAGTCCATCAAAACCAAGGTTGGGACTGTTCAGCTGGTTGGGGCTGGGAAGCGTGGAGTCCACGGACATTGTCTCTGTAACATGTGGAGGAGGAAGGAACTCGTCAGGTAAGGCTCCTCAGGCACATCCCCTAGACCAGGGGTCTCCAACCTTGTGCTTTGGAAAATAGGTTGACCCTCCTCTTCTTTGTGGCAGCCCCTTAGATCAGTGTTTTTCAACCTTGGCCACTTGAAGATGTCCGGACTTCAACTCTCAGAATTCCCCAGCCAGCATTCGCTGGCTGGGGAATTCCGGGACTTGAAGTCCAGACATCTTCAAGTGGCCAAGGTTGAAAAACACTGCCTTAGATATTGGAACAATGTTATCATGTCACCCCCAGTCTTTCTTTTTCCTAGATTAGACAGATCCAGTTCCTGCAACAGTCCTTCATATGTCTTAGCCTTCGTCTCCCTCATCTTTGTTGCTCTTCTCTGCACTCTTTCCAGAGTCTCCACATCTTTTTTAAAAAAATTGTGGTGACCCACAATTGGAGCAATAGCTTACGTGTGAATGCAGCTGGCTCTTTCCTGTCACCTTCACTGCAACTTCCACACTAGTCTCCTTGCCCAAATTCTCTTTTCTTCTCTGGGGATTCTTAACATTATCCCACTCCCAGGCTGGTCATCCCGAGCAGGACTCAGCTTGACTCCCACTCCAGCCTCTCTATCCTTACCAGCGTCATTCAGCCATTTCTCCAGAAGAGGCTTGAGTTTGCACATGTTCTTGAAGCTGAGGTTCAGTGCCTCAAAGCGCGAGATGGTGGTTTGGCTGAAGTCATTCCCATAAAGCTTCCCCATAGCCAGCCCCACATCACCCTGCGAAGGATGGAAGGAAAAAAAGGGAGAGAAGCAATTACGGAGAGAATCCCATGGCTACGTGCATTTCACCATGCCCCACACATAACGCTTCTCGTTTCATTAAGGAGAGAGCGGCATCTCACTCTTCCTCATCTGAGCCCAGCGTTCGGAGGTGTACCTGCGTGAAGCCCAGTTTGATGCGCCGTTGTTTGAAGGTGCGGGCAAACTGTTCCAGCTCTTCCAGGTCGCTGGGCTCCTCGGGGTGAGAAGGGGTCTCCAGGCATTTGGGCGTCTGCGAGTGAGTGAGGTGGGACTCGGGGAGGCCAGGCCGAGTCACCTGCTGGAGAAGAGGGAGAAATGGGAAGAAATGGGAATCCGAGAGACCCAGAAGGACCACACACAAGTCCAGGCAGACTGTGTTACCAAGCTCGAGTTTTAGTTTTAGTTTAGTTTATTTATATTTTTATAGTGCCCTACTCCCGAAGGACTCAGCCAAAATAAAACACAGATATACAAAAGTTAAAAGAATTTAAAAACACATTAAATAATTTGGCCCATAAGAAGATTAAAAACCAAACAAACCCAATTAAAATTAATAAAATTCGTATTTACACCAGCCCGGCTTGTTGAAAAAGAAAAGTTTTAAGAGCACGGCGGAAAGTGCGTAAGTCAGGGATAGTTCTTAATTCCGGGAGCAATTCGTTCCAGAGGACAGGGGCTCCCACGGAGAAGGCTCTCCCCCTGGGTGCATGGTGTTTATTTCCTTCTTTTACCTCAATGAAGGTTTTACGCACGTTCTTTCTTTTTTTACATGACCCTCCTTTCCTTCCTTCCTTCCTTCCTTGCTCACCTGTGCTGGGAGTCCTGCCCGAGGCTGGTTCGGCAGGAGGCTCCCTGGATTCTGCTGAGGTAGCTGAAATAAATTTGGTGTCGGAAGCAGCCCTGTGGGGAAGGGAGGGAGGAAAAGACCGAGTTTATCTCTGAAGAGACCCAACGTATTTTTGTCCTTTGTGTGCCAAGTTACAGCCCAGTTAAGCCACAAGCAGCAACAGCTTAAAGTTTAGCCCCGCCTTAGGCATGAAAACCCGGGCCAATCAATACAATACAATACAATAGCAGAGTTGGAAGGGACCTTGGAGGTCTTCTAGTCCAACCCCCTGCGTGGGCAGGAACCTTATACCATTTCAGACAAATGGCTATCTAACATCTTCTTAAAGACTTGCAGTGTTGGGGCATTCACAACTTCTGGAGGCAAACTGTTCCAGAGGTTAATTGTTCTAACTGTCAGGAAATTTCTCCTTAGTTCTAAGTTGCTTCTCTCCTTGATTAGTTTCCACCCATTGCTTCTTGTCCTGCCCCCAGGTGATTGGAGAATAGTTTGATTCCCTCTTCTTTGTGGCACCCTCTGAGATATCGGAACACTGCTATCATGTCTCCCCTGGTCCTTCTCTTCATCAAACTAGACATACCCAGCTCCTGCAACCGTTCTTCATATGTTTTAGCCTCCAGTCCCCTAATCATCTTGGTTGCTCTTCTCTGCACTCTTTCCAGAGTCTCCACGTCTTTTCTACATCGTGGCGACCAAAACTGTATGCAGTATTCCAAGTGTGGCCTTACCAAGGCACTATACAGTGGCATTAACACTTCACGTGATCTAGATTCTATCCCTCTGTTTATACAGCCTAGAACTGTGTTGGCTTTTTTGGCAGCTGCTGCACACTGCTGGCTCCTATTTAAATGGTTGTCCACTAAGATTCCTAGATCCCTCTCACAGTTGCTACTATTGAGTAGCAATCACCAGGAGACGGTGAGTTCTAGTCCTGCCTTAGGCATCAAAGTTGGCCGGGTGACTACCCTGTTTCCCCCAACATAAGACTGGAAAATAAGCTTTAGCGTGATTTTTCAGGATGCTCATAATATAAGCCCTACCCCCAAAATAAGCCCGTTAAGATCATCAGCCAGACGGACGCAATTAGAACCATATTTTTTCCCAAAATACGATCTAACCAGAAAATAAGCCCTAATGCATCTTTTGGAGCAAATAATAATAATATAAGACCCGGTCTTATTTTCGGGGAAACATGGTAGGAGACAGGGAGTTCTAGTCCTTAGACATGAAAGTTGGCTGGACGGCTTTGGGCCAATCACCAGGAGACGGTGAGTTCTAGTCCTGCCTTAGCTGGGAAAGCCAAACGGGTGACTTTGGACTAATCTTCCTCGCTCCGCCCAACCCACCTGACAAGAGTTGTTACGGTGTGGGAAATAGGAAGGGGGAGAGGCGTTAGGTATGTCTGCCACCTCGAGTTTTGAATTAAAATAACGAAGGAAGGAGGCTTTTCTTTTTCTTTTCAAGGGTCTTCTCACCTTGCTGTCCCTGCTGGGCCTGTGGCAGGAGGAACTGTGCAGGTGGCTGGAGAGGGTGCCCTGGAACAAGGACTAACTGCTGGAGCTGCAGCAGCTGCTGGATATCCTGGAAGAAGGAAAGGAATCGGGAGGAGAACTAGGGTGAAAGTCTCTCCACGCGGGGCAGGCAGAGGGACCCGGTTTTCAAGGCGGTTGAACTTCCTGAGAGATTCCTGAGAATTAGACCAGCCCTGAGACCACTGAGCACTTTTCTCCCCTGAAGCCATGGCTGCCCGGAAAAGAGCCGATGCCTAGGGGGCCAGTTTCAATGGACAATGCAAGGCAGGCCGTATCTCAGGCCATCCGAGAACCAGGTTTCCCTTTGAAACATCCCCCCAGGAGGGTCCGCCTTCCCTTCCAAGGGCAAGTGGCTTGGCAATGGAGAGAACCTCTGGTGGCCGGCCCTGCAAAGCACCCTGCTTGGTGGCCAAGCCCTTACCTGTGCCGTGAGCTGGATTGGTTGGGACAAGGCCAGCTGAGGTGCCTGGGGCTGGCTCTGTGGTGCGGGCAGTTCAGCCCCAGGTTGCTGAGAGGAGGCAGCGGCGGCGGCGGCAGCATTAGACTGCTGGACGGCAGCCGCCAAAAGCTGTGCTTGCGCCTGCTGCAGGAGCAGCTGCTGTTGAGCGGGCATCAGGGCAGTGAGCTGTGTGAGAGAGGAAGCGGCAGGGCGGCAGCAAGCAGGAGGCAAAGGGAGAGGAAGGGAAGGAAGGAAGGAAGGAAGGAAGGAAGGAAGGAAGGAAGGAAGGAAGGAATGAAGGGAAGGGAAGGGAAGGGAGGGAGGGAGGGAGGGAGGGAGGGAGGGAGGGAGGGAAGGAAGGAAGGAAGGAAAGGAAGGGAGGGAAGGGAGGGAGGGAAGGAAGGGAGAGGAAGGAAGGAAGGAAGGAAGGAGAGAAGGAAGGGAGAGGAAGGAAGGAAGGAGAGAAGGAAGGGAGAGGAAGGAAAGGAAGGGAAGGGAGGGAGGGAGGGAAGGAAGGAAGGAAGGAAGGAAGGAAGGAAGGGAGGGAAGGGAAGGGAGGGAGGGAGGGAGGGAAGGAGGGAGGGGGGGAAGGAAGGAAAGGAAGGGAGGGGAGGGAGGGAGGGAAGGAAGGGAGAGGAAGGAAGGAAGGAAGGAAGGAAGGAGAGAAGAAAGGGAGAGGAAGGAAAGGAAGGGAAGGGAGGGAGGGAGGGAAGGAAGGAAGGAAGGGAAGGGAAGGGAAGGGAGGGAGGGAGGGAGGGAAGGAGGGAGGGGGGGAAGGAAGGAAGGAAAGGAAGGAAGGAAGGATCAGGAAAGGAAGAAGGAAGGATCAGAGGGAAGGAAGGATTAGAGAAAGGAGGGAGGGAGGGAGGATGGATCAGTGGGAAAGAAGAAAGAAGAATCAGAGAAGAAAGGAAGGGGAGGGAGGGAGGGAGGGAGGAAAGGAAGGAAGGAAGGATCAGGAAAGGAAGAAGGAAGGATCAGAGGGAAGGAAGGATCAGAGAAGGGAGGGAGGGAGGGAGGATGGATCAGTGGGAAAGAAGAAAAGAATCAGAAAGGAAAAGAAGGATCAGAGAAAAAAGGAAGGGAAGAAGGATGGATGGATCAGTGGGAAGTAAAAAGGAAGGATCAGAGAAAGAAAAAAGGGGGATGGAGGAAGAAGGATCAGAGAGAACAGAGGGGGAGAGGGAGGGAAGGAAGGAGAAAGGATCAGAAAAGGAAGAAGGAAGGATCAGAGGGAGGGAGGGAGGATGGATCAGTGGGAAGTAAAAAGGAAGGATCAGAGAAAGAAGGAAGGGGAGGGAGGAAGGGAGGGAGGGAGGGAGGGAAGGAAGGAAGGAAGGAAGGAAGGAAGGAAGGAAGGAAGGAAGGAAGGAAGGAAGGAAGGAAGGAAGGAAGAAGCAAGTTAGTCAACTACATCCCCCGCCCTCAGCAAAAAGCCAGAAAAGTTCTCAGGTAGGCAGCCATGCAGTTCTTTTTTTGCCAGCAACTGGACTCCCATGGCCCAAGGAGACCTTGGCCAGGTGGGAGAGAAGCAGGTGTGTTGCTCCTTGTCATGTGTGGAGGTTGAGGGAAAGGTGTACCTGTTGGATTCCTCCTTGTCCACTGGAACAAGGGCCGGGAGGGAGGGAGGGAGGGTTGCTGCTAACAGGGGAGCAACCACCGAGTTTTACTCTGCAGGGTGGAATTACATCTCCTTCTGCAGGGCCCTTGGGGGCAGAGGCTGAGACCTCGCCATCTGCTTCCCCAGCCTCCATCCACCCCAGGAGAGCCCTAACAGGCCCAACCGAAGAGAATGGGGGGGCTCCAAAACTACCCCTCTCCTTCCCTTCCTTGCGTGGGCCAGGCAACCCCTCCCAATGGGATATAGACCAGTTGTCTTGGCGGATTGCAAGTGCTCTTCGACTTACAACCACTTGTTTAGGGACCAAAGTCACAACGGCACTGAAAAAAGCGACGTAGATGACCGTTTTTCACACTTATGACCGTTGCAAGCATCCCCTACAGCAGCGTTTCTCAACCTTGGCGACTTTAAGTCCTGGGGACTTCAACTCCCAGAATCCCCCAGCCAGCACAGCTGGCTGGGGGATTCTGGGAGTTGAAGTCCCCAGGATTTAAAGTCACCAAGCTTGAGAAACACTGCCCTACAGTCTCATGATCAAAATCCAGGCACTTGGCATCTGGCTCATATTTATGACGGTCACAGCGTCTGGAAGGTCACCCGATTCCCTTTTGCGACGAGCAAAGTCAACGGGGAAACCCAGTTCCCCTCACAACCCTGTGACTATTTCTTTTATTTATCTATTGGAATTTGTCAAACAAAAGCCAAGAAGGAGGATAAGAGAATGAAAGTACAGTGACAGGGACCATAGGCACGTCGCCTCTACTGACTCCTTAAGTATGGAGTAAAGTCCACGGAAGTCAACGTGCGACTGGTAATGTCTTGAACATTTGTAGCTGAGACCAACTGAATCAGGGAGGGCGTTCCAGACTTCGACAACTCTAACTTACCAACGGCAGAGACTCACTTCACAACTGTGACGAGAAAAGTCGTAAAATGGGGCAAAAGCCACTTAACAAATGTCTCGCTTAACGGCAGAAATGGTGGGCTCGATTTCTACTTTTAGGAACGTCTGTGTAAGTAACGTCTAGATAACAATAAACTACTTAAGTACACACGTACTGTACACAGTGGTTAGAATGCAGTACTGCAGGCTAATTCTGCTGACTGCCAGCTGCCAGCAGTTTGGCAGTTCGATTCTCAGTGGCTCCAGGTTGATTCAACCTTCCATCCTTCCGAGGTGGGTCAAATGAGGACCCAGATTGTTGGGGGCAAAAGACTGACGTTGTAAACCACTTAGAGTGGGCTGTAAAGCACTGTGAAGCGGTATATAGGTCTAAGTGCTATTGCTACTGCTAATCCTAGAGTGAATGTTTGAATTTTGCCAGCACGGATTGCAACTTCCCTTCTTCCCTTTCCTGAACCTTTGATGGAGATACTCAGGGTAGAAATAATTCAACAAGTTTCAATCCCGTTCAGTTCCACCTCTCACCTCGCTGGTGAATTGCAGAAACTGCCCTGTTGCACTTACCCCAGCAAGTTGGCTGCCTGCTAACATGAGCTGAGCCTGGGGTAGGTGCGGCTGCTGAGCTTGAGGGGCTGGGGGTGGGGGTGGGGCTGGAGCTGGGGCTGGAGCTGGAGGCATTTCTGTAGAGTCTTCAGCTTTGATCTGGAAGGGAACAATAATAACCTTGAATCGAATTATCCGCCAATTATTAATTACTATGCATTGAGTTGTTGAGCTTCCCACCCGTCTTAGACTGTGAATCTAACTGCGGATTACCCATGTAGAGTCATAGCAACAGGCACCTTGCATGCAATTATAACACTTTGAACTTCATCCGGCATTGACAAAGTCACCATCAGTCAATTGCAAAAGGCAGCTTGACTCGTAACAGCTTCCATCCTGCGACGATCCCTCTAACACCGGTCAAACATCCATATCTGCCTATCCCGGACGCTTGGGAAGAACCCAATGGGCGGATAAAAATGTCAAATCCAGTCTGAACATCCGGCCGAGTGTGTGATCAACCATAATATAGATGGTCCTTGACTTACAGCAGTTTGTTTACTGACCGCTGAAAGTTTCAACAGCGTTGAAGAGAGTGACTTAGGACCATTTTCACACTTACAACCGTTTCAGCAGCTTCATGGTCACGTGATCAAAATTCAGACGCTTGGCAATTGACTCTTATTTATGACGGTTTCCGTGTCCTGGGAGTCATGTCATCAACTGGTTCTCTGCCCCGTTGCTTGGTGGGCGTGGCCATGGCCTACTTGGCCTCCTGCACCACGGTGGGGAGTTGTTTTTGCCCTCCCCAGGCTCCGGAGGCTTTCCTGGAGCCTCCGGGAGGATGAAAACGGCCTCCACTGGGCTCCGGAGACCCTCCAGAGGCTGGAAACACGCCTGTTTCCAGACTTCCAGAACTTCCGGGAGGCCTGTTTTTCACCCTCCCCCAGCCTCCACATGGGCCCTGCCCTTACTAGCATGATGAATGGGCCACATGGAAACTCCTGGTATGGAAGGGGTAGGCGGGGCCAGCCAGTCCTTCCAACTACCAGTTCAGCAAACCAGCTGCAAAATTAGTATCCGGTTCACCTGAACCGGCTGAATCCCACCCGAGATGGCTCCTTTCTTGAATTTTTTTTAAAACCCTGAAGCTCCCTTGCCTGAACCGAGTAGTTACGTCTCACACTAGGACCAAGCTGTCGAAAGGATCCTGTACTGGAGAGATTGAGCCCTCTGTCCCAGCAGGGAGATGAAGGGGGTGATTCAGTGGAGACCCTCAGCTGCAGCCAAGATCCTGTGCGGTTCGACTTGAGGGATTCCGAGCAACGGGATCCAAACCAGGGGTGGGTTGCTGCTGCTAGTTTTACTACCGGTTCGCAACCCTCACGTGCGCCAGACGCATGATGCTCACCTGCGTGCTGTTTAATGTAAATTGTTCTTCGCGCACCGGCAGAACAATTTACAGTGAACTGTGCACACGCAGTCACTATAGAACAGGGATGTCCAAACTTGGGAACTTTAAGACTTGTGGACTTCAACTCCCAGAATTCCCCAGCCAGCTATGCTGGCTGGGGAATTCTAGGAGTTGAAGTCCACAAGTCTTAAAGTTCCCAAGTTTGGACATCCCTGCTATAGAACAAAATGGCGGTGGAACAGCAGCGGCAAGGGAACCAGTTCAGGGGCATGGCAAGCCTGGGTCGTTGCCGGTTCTGTGACCCAGGCCTGAATTCCACTTCCAGTTCAGCCGAACCGGGCCGAACCGGGAGCAACCCACCTCTGATCCAAACCCTGCAAACTTAAATCTGTGCTACACTGCAGATATTTAGTAAGGAGTTCTTTGTAGGGATGAGAAATAATGCAGTACAATACATTCATATCCCGCCCACTGACCAGTGCAAGATGATTTATCGTTACTTGGCTTCCTGTTTTTCTGCCAGAGTTGGGGCGCAGGGAATTCCCCCCTTAAACCAACCTTGATTCACAAGTTCCTATCAGGTTGATAACAAAAGCGCAGAGCACTTCCCATTTGGGGGGGGGGGGGTGTTGTCTTTCTTTCTTTGTCAGCGTGATTTTGACCTGCAATGACCGGCTCTGGCCTTTGTTGGGAGGGGGAGTTTCAGGATTTCTAGGGGGGGGGGGCAGCCTGAAGGGCCACCCAGAATCGTTTGCAATATTGCAGAAAGTGCAACTTTTAAAATTATGTTAAGAGCTGAGCTGTTGAAGTTATCTAATTCTATGTCTCAAAAAAAAAGAGAAAGAGAGAGAAAAAAAAGGGAACAGATTGTGGTTTGGGCAATATGCAAATTTTTTCTGTGCAATCAGTTAATCAAAAATGCAAGTGATTAATCCAGCTAAACAGACACGCAGAGAGAGAGTTTACAGGCTTCTCATAGCATCTTTCAAGCTGGCGTCAAGAGTTTTGGTCCTGTTTCAAAGCTAAACCTAAACAGACCAGGATAAAGACGCAGTTTAAAAACTGGGGTGCTGAATTATAGGCTACGACCTCCTTACATCATACCTCCAAGATTTTTTTAAAAATTATGTATACAATCCTTGACAAACAAGATGTTTGTTGAGCTGGTCATCAAGACTTAGTACACAGTTACAGTTTTAAAGCATTAGCCTACCAGGGGGTCTGCAAAGTTGGCCCTTTTAAGACTGGCTGGGGAATTCTGGGAGTTGAAGTCCACCGGTCTTAAAAGGGCCAACTTTGCAGACTCCCTGGCCTAGACCCAGAGGTGGCATGCAGAGCACTCTCTGTGGGCATGCACGCCATTGCCAGCTGCTCTTCTGGGGCAACTGATCTTTGTGTGTGCTGGAGGGCTGGAAACCCGAAGACCAATTAGCATGCACACACTGGCCACCTGGTCTTGGGGTTTCCGGGACTCCGGCATGCGTGAAGATCAGCTGGCCTACACGCATGCACGCACTGAAAACCAGAAAACCAGGTGGTTGGCGCATGCTGGAAACCCAAAGACCAGCTGGTCTTCAGGTTTCTGGGACTCCGGTACGCATGCACATTCCGGTTTGGGCACTCGGTACTAAAAAGGGTTGCCATCATTAGCCTAGACCAATGTTTCTCAACTGTGGCAACTTGAAGATGGGTGGACTTCAACTCGCAGAATTTCACAGAACAAAAGGTGACCATTCCTATTGTCTGGTAAGAAATGCTGGTAAGGAATTCTGGGAGTTGGAGTTCCACCCGTTTGAAAGGAGTCAAAGGTTGAGAAACATTGGGAATTCTGAGAAGAAATGACACTCCCTTGTGGTTCCGTAGCAGGGCTGGGTTCCTGCCAGTTCTAGCCTCTTCTATAGAAGAGGTTCCACAAATCTATTCAATAGCTTTGTGGAACTAAATAAGTGCTATTTAGAACCGGTTCCAGCTCCTTCCCCCTGCCCGTCCGCCCATCATCAAGATGAAGAGCGAGAGGAGGAATTCTGGGAGTCAAAGTCCACAAGTCTTAAAGCTGTCAAGTTTGAACACCCCTGGGGGGGGGTTTCCCTAAAGGGTGAGGGGTGCAAGGGTCTTGTAACTCGACAGCTTTAAGACTTGCGTGCTTCAAATGCCAGAGTTCCTGAGCCAACATTTTGGTTGCTAAGCAAGAGCGTTGTTAAGTGAGCTTCCCCACATTTTACAAGTTGGCCACGCCCACCCAGCCACATGACCACCAAGCCACTCCCACCCAGCCACATGGCTGGCAAGCCACTCCCACAAAGCAGGCCACACCTACAGAAGAGGTTCTAAAAAAAATGTTGAAACCCACCACTGTTCCGTAGGTAGTCAAGAGAAAAGGAGGGGCTTACCTTGGTGCCCGTGATGGTTGGGGATGGGGAGAATGGGGAAGGTTTGCTCTGCTGAGTCTGGAAGGGAGAACACAAAGCAATTTCAGCACTGGCAACCTTAAGACTGTGGCCCACCTCAAGATATAACCATTTCCTTACTCCCACTGCTCCTGCCCAAATGTCCTCACCTGGTGGTTCGTGTCAGGTCCATTTCTTTCTGTATCTAGAAGCAAAAAAATTAAATTTACCATCTGGAGTCCATACTAAAAGAGTCTCAAGAACCTCCACCTTGATCTGAACAATCCACCCATCTCCCAATCTCCGCAATAGATCCTCAGAGGGTGATCCATTTACCGTATTTTTCGGAGTATAAGACGCTCCGAAGTATAAGACGCACCTAGCTTTTGGGGAGGAAAACAAGGGGAAAATCTCTGCCTCTGCCTCCCAGCAATTTGCCTCCTTGCAACAAACAGCAAACAGTACAGACAATATACACTTTGTAGTGTTACCTTTCAGACTATACTGGTACAAATGCTATTAAAATTGACGTGCTTTCTGGAAGGATAGTTATTCTCTGCTATTTAAAAGACACAACAGCACTGGGTCTCTTCAGATCAAGCATTATTTTAAAAAGCTTCTTCATTTTGTTGTCTAGAATAATAATAAAGCCGTCTGTAAAAAATAAGCCTAATAATTTGAGCATTCTATAGGCATTTATAGTTATTGACTTACCTCCTTGCAGAAAACAGCCTGATTAGCACAAGAAAAAAACAATCTGCTGCTGCTTCCCAGCAATTTGCCTTGTGGAGCAAACAGCAAGTTTCACTTTCAGTTTCTTCCGATCATCAGCTGTTTCAGGCTGCAGGGATTACTACAGCCTATTGCAGGCTTGCAAACCCCCGTTTGCTGCAAGGAGGTAAACGGCTGGGTGGCAGAGGCCAAAGGGTTGGGGCTGGTGGGTGGGGCTACATTCAGTGTATAAGATGCACCCAAATTTTCACCCTTTTTAAGGAGGAGGAGGTGCGTCTTATATTCCCGAAAAATACGGCGTTTCTTTTTCATATTCCTTTATGGATCCTGTGCCTACTTCTGCAGCTTATAGTGACTGGAAGAATTCCATGTCTAGTGAAGATGTTTCTACAATTCTCCAGTGTTATCTCAATATCTGAATCATTGGCTCTGGGCCATGGATAACCCCCATACATTGGGATAGATAACAGACTCCAGAGCGACACATCCAAAAGGAATAAAAAATGAGGAAATATGCCTAGAATATAATGTATTGCCTAGTCGTATTTTGAGTTCACACTCTTCGTTCTCCAAAAACAAGATCAGTGTGTACAAGCCTTGTTATGGCCCTGATAGTTTTGATTGCGCTGATAAAAAAACAGAAGCAATCATTACTTTTGTCACCTCCAACCGCTCTCAGTTTATTTACATTATTTGTATTTAGATAAAGATAGATGATCCTTCAAGGCCGGTCTGTGAAAGTATGAAATAACTGATTTGTGTGATCATGCATCACTGTTCATCATTCACAAGTTATTGGTGTGGTCTTGTTAATGTTCTGATTACTTCTAAGATTCATTCTGGATATGTGGTACTTCTGTGACAGCAGTGAGAGCAGTGCTCCAGTATCTGAGAGGCTGCCCCAAAGAAGAGAGTGTCAACCTATTCTCCAAAGAAAACTGAAGGCCGTTCACTACTGCGGATACTAATTCTGATTCATGTCCAAAATTGGCTAATGCAATACAGTAGCACCAAGTTGTCTCGGGAGTATATTAATACTATTTATTAGGCCTAATGGCTCCTTTATATCTTGAAGATGACTGGGGGAAAAATTATGTATAAAAAAGCCAATTTCTGGGTTCCTGACTTTTCTATTAAGGCTCTTCAATGGAAAGCTGGAATCAGACCCTGCAGGGATCTCCTTTATTTATTCATTCACTTGCATTCTGTATTTTTAATACCTTCTTAAATTTAAAAGGGGAAAGAAAATGAATTAGCTTCAAAGAGGCCACTGCTGCAGAGACTGCAGGGAAAGGTGTGTTCTCTTTCCAACCAGCCTCTGCAAGAGCCTTTCTGCTAATGAATAAATACATCCTTATTCTTCCCACCAAACCAACTTACTATTGTGGCTTGCCAGTGGTCAGAGGAGCTGCCAGCATATTCGGACAGTGAGGAGTTTGGGGAGGAACCTGGGCCAGTCCTGGAGTCTGGGGAAGGCTCTGAGGAGGGCTCTGTGTCGGAGGCAGAGAGAGGGCCAGAGCCGTATGCCAGCTATCAGCTGCCTTCAGAGCTAGACATCAGTGAGGCAGACGAACAGCTGGAGCCTGTTCCCAGTGTGCGCATGCGCAGAGTTGCCAGACAAAGGGAACTGCTAAAGAACAGGGGTTGACTTGGGAGTAAGGCCACAGGTGGACGATGAATGGCCCCTCCCAGAGGGAATAAAAGAGGAGCAAAGGGGGAGTGGAGTTTGCAGGAGACAATTAATTTGCTTAATTGGTTCGTGACTCCCTGAGACTTCTTGCCAGGTTTTGCAGATATTGGCCTGGCAGCTCTCCAAGCCAGATAAGGTCTGTGACTGTAAATCCTCCCTTGAAGGACTTTGCTGGATGTGAATGAGCAGAATTCACACTCAATTAATAAAAGGTTTTTTTGTTGGGGCCAGGAGTTTACTTCATGCTCAGAGCACTTACCTGTGTGGTCTTCTTGCAGCTCCAGGCGCACCTTCTCCAGTTCCAAGGGCTTAGACATTCTTACTTCTGTGAGAAAAAGGAAAGAACAAAAAAAAATAGAAAGGAAAATGCAGGTGAGTTTCGATAAAGGTACACAAAAGGTAGTGGGGCCAGAAATCAATGTCAATAGCAATAGCACTTGGACTTATATACTGCTTCATAGTGCTTTACAGCTCTCTCTAAGCCAGGGGTGTCAAACTCGATTTCATTGAGGGCCGCATCAGGGTTGTGTGTGACCTCAGGGGGCTAGGTTGGGTATGGCCAGCTTGACGTCTCTCGTGTTGGGGATTCCTGTGGCCCAAGCGCTCTGCCAGCAAAAACAGGATCCAGAGCTATGCTTTCAGCTGCAACAGCCTCCTGAAACCCTCTGCCAGCAAAAATGGAGCTCGGGAGCGCCGCGCACGGAGCTTGGGAGCTCTGCTTTCATTGGCAGATGGCTGCAGGAGGCCGTCGTGGCTGAAAACAGAGCTCATGAAGGCTGTGTGTGGTCGCCCCGAGCTCCATTTTTGCTAGCAGAGGCATCGTGGGCCGGCCCTTTGTTGTTTCTAGAGCAGCCCCGCGGACCAGATCGAAGCACCCTGCGGGCCAGATTCGGCCCACAGGGTGCTTCGATCTGGTCCGTGGGGCTACTCTGGAAACAACAAAGATGGACACCCCTCTCTAAGCGGTTTACAGAGTCAGCCTATGGCCCCCACCAATCTGGGTCCTCATTTTATTGACCTTGGAAGGATGGAAGAGGGCTGAGTCAACCTGGAGCTGGTTAGGATCGAACTCTATCCACTGCTCCACCAGGGCTCTATTATGTGCCAAACCTACGTCACGTGCACTTGCGCCAAACCAACAAACGAAAAACGGAGAATTGGAGAAGAAACCGACACTGATGGATTTCAAACAAAAGAAATGAAACGAAACCAAAACTTTAAATGATCAGGCTCGCTCATTTCGACGTTGTAAGATGACACAGCAGAATTCAAACTGTATAAAATCTGAAAAAAATTGCCTCATAGATGTCAGCTGATTCTAACACCCCATAACTCTGAAACTTCCAAAACTATTGTGAGTTCTCAGTGTATTAATCTTTGTAACCTGCCTAGAGTCACCGATTGTGAGATGGGTAGCTATATATTAAAAAAAGAAAAGAAAAGTGGGAAGACTATTGCCTGTGTGTGTGTGTGTGTGTGTGTGTGTGTGTGTGTGTTTGCATGTCAGGCAGCAGCCTTAACCAGCCTTAACGGCCTGTGTTCGAATCCCAATAAGGGTATGGCTATCTGATGACATAGCTCTCTTTATTTATTTATCTATCAGTACAAATGCACACAAAATGGTTTTCTGCCTGAAAAGGCTCCTAGGTTGGAGCTGAAAGGCAAAATGGGTAGCAGTGAGCTCCCTTCCTCCCATATTTGGGCATACCAGGTGCTCTGACATAAATAAATATATATATTGCTCCTGGAAGCACGAAGCCGAAAGCACCAGCCTGAAGATGATGAATGAGACTTCATCGAAACGTCGTGAAGATACTTCCAATTCTACGAGGGAGAAAACCCGAACAACCAAAGACATATATATGTGTGTGTGTGTGTGTGTGTTAGTTTTTATGAGCTGATCAAGAAATTTAAATTTGAGAGACCAAGATAGATCTATTTCGAGCTTATTAGCTCTCATCAGTTGGCCACACCCCACTGGGATTCGAACTGGGATTCAAAAATATATATATATATATATATATTTCTGAATCTCCTCCGAGAAACAAAATGGTTTAATCTTGGTTTTCTTTTAATGAAAACTGTAATTCAGCAAAGCAGCTGGAAAAAAAATCCCTGAGAAATTTAGGGCTGCACAGTATATTCCTGCTTGGAACCAAGTAGACCTCTTTGTCTTATGCCCATTAGAGACCCTCACCCAGTGGTGGGATTCAAATAATTTATCAACCGGTTCTCTGCCGTAATGACCACTGGGTGGGCGTGGCTCAGTGGTCATGTGACTTGGTGGGCATGGCCAACTCAATGTCACGTCGATGGGCGCTTCGCCTTAGCTGTGACAATGTAATAAGGGTTAACCGGAGAGGCAGTTTCTGTAAGCAGGGCAAAGTAAAGATTAAGCTAGAAACAACACGGGAATGCTTCCTTCCTGCCTGCCTTACAGGATTAGCCCTGCAAAGTGGGGGGGGGGGGGACGGGGACAAAAGGAAGGAGATTTCTTCCAACAACCGGTTCTCTGAACTGCTTAGAAAGTTCACAACCGCTTCTCCCGAAGAGGTGCAAACTGGCTGAATCCCACCACTGCACCTAAATCCAAACCTTTGGCTGAGCACATTCACAACAGATTAAACGTTTCCAAACATTTGGGCAATGAATGCATGGATGGATGAATAGGGGGGGAAAAGGAGGGGAGGAGGAACCAGAAACGAGTGTATACTTTGCAAGGTAAACATTGGACCTGCAGAAATATGGGTACCATCCGCTGGTCAATGCCGGCTCGCGGTGCCCAGGGGAAGGGCCTTCTCGGTGGCAGGGCCATCCCTCTGGAACGACCTACCCCCCAAACTTCGGACTATCACGGACCTTCCCCTCTTTCGCTGCTCACTTAAGACGTATCTTTTCCATCAAGCCGGTCTAGCTTAGAGCTCTGATATAATTCAACCTCAGCCAATGAGTAAATGTATTTTAGAATTTTAATGGGAATGTTTTAGCACAGGTCCTTAGTTTAATTCATTTTAGACATTATTACTGTATTTATTGTTATTTATTGATTTTAACTCCCTGTGCACCGCCCTGGGTCCATTTCGATGGAGAAGGAGCGGTTCTATAAATCGGAATAAATAAATAAATAAATAAATAAATAAAATAAATGGGTGACCACTAGAATTTGGCGTTCGGTAATTATCTAGATTTTTGCAGAGCCCTTAACATTTTCACGAATTTGCTATTTTTTCCCCCCTATTCATTTCCCCCCAATATCTAAATACCTCCTCCATCGTGGACAGATAACAATGCAAGGAAATAATGCAAAGCTTCAATAAATAAAGATAACATCCAGAAGGCCTCAGAAGTCACCAAATCAAAACGTGTTCAAATCAAATAACGTTCAGCTGTTTTTGTTTTTTGGTGAAATGCAAGCAGGGATTGGGACCGCCCAAGCTTTGGCAGGAGAGTTCCCCAAGCATGGGGGCCAGCATTGGAAGGCTCGTTGTCTGGTTTGTACCCCATGGCTCTTGTCAAAAGGGGGAACCCCCCTCAATAGCTCCCTCCGCCACATACCAGGACTAGATGGGCCAATTCTATTCTAGAAAGCACTGCCTGCTGTTGAGAAAACTAACCTGATACGTTGCTTCCATGGTTGAAAACCCCTTTTGAGGCAGGAAATTTGTGCCAAGAAAGACTCTTTTAACGCCAAGTCTCCTCATCTCAGTGGCTAGAGATAAAAGCCCCTATCAGGGACATCGGCTCTGTGACACTTTATTTAGTGATTTCTTTCCAAGAAATCATGCTAGCTGGTTGTTGATGTTATTCATTAGATAAAGGAAGACAATGGTCTCGGGTAGCAGATGCTGGAAGTGGCCAACTCTGGTTATCCAGCAGCTTGGATTTCTTGGCCGGTCATCTGTTTTAGGTATTGCTGCAGTTGTGTGCTAAATAACCTACTGTAGTCTAATCTAAACTATGTATGGCAATCTAGTAGATCAGGGATTGGAAAAGGACACCATCCTACCACTAGAGTCCACCAAACGTCTGTTCAAGATCCATTGGAGGCAAAAGAATCTACTGGTTAGTATTGTGACATCATCGTCCGCCAAGATATTTCACTCTTTCCATCCATGATTTTCTGGCATTTGATAGTTTTCATAATCCCTTTTTAAAATCTAGCACAATATGGAAGGATAGTAAGGGAGGGAGGGAGGGAGGGAGGGAAGGAGAGAGGAAGTATAGAAGGAAGGAAAGGAAGGGAAAGGAAAGGAAGGAGAAGGGAGAAGCAGGAAGGGAAGGGAAGGGAAAGGAAAGGAAAGGAAGGGAAGGAAGGAGGAGGGAGAAGAAGGAAAGGAAGGGAAGGGAAGGGAAAGGAAAGGAAGGGAAAGGAAGGGAAGGGAAGGAAGGAGGAGGGAGAAGAAGGAAAGGAAGGGAAGGGAAAGGAAGGGAAGGGAAGGGAAAGGAAGGGAAGGAAGGAGGAGGGAGAAGAAGGAAAGGAAGGGAAGGGAAGGGAAGGAGGAGGGAGAAGCAGGAAAGGAAGGAAAGGAAAGGAAAGGAAGGGAAAGGAAAGGAAGGGAAAGGAAAGGAAGGGAAAGGAAAGGAAGGGAAGGGAAGGGGAAGGAAAGGAAAGGAAGGGAAGGGGAAGGAACTTGTTCAGTGTGATAAATCCTTCTCTGTGTTTTCCTTTTCCTGCAACACCAGTCAGAATCTCACTTGATCTGTAAGCAAACACTTAAAAAAACTGGACATCAGAGCAGGAGGTCAACCAGCGTCACCGCTGATTTTACCTTCACATAATGGGAAGGATAAATCCAACAGTTTCAGCCAAACATGCGCAGGGAAGAAGGGACCAGCCCTTGTCAGCATCTCCCATGACGTTTCTTCATCTACTTCGCCATAAAAGCAATCTTTAGGAGGGAAGGCCATTCCTACTCCCCACCCCACCTTCGACCGGAGAAAAACGAGTCTCCTGGAAATTCCAGAAGGACAGGAATAGGCCTCCGGAGCCCAGGGGAGGCAGCTTTCGCCCTCCCAGAGGCTCGAGGAAAGCCTCCGGAGCCTGGGGAGGGTGAAAATGGGCCCCCACCATGGTGCAGGAGGCTGACTAGGCCGCGCCCCCATGGCCACCACCATCCCTAGCAACTGGGCAGAGAACCCATTGCTGAAATTTTTGAAGCCCACCCCTGGAGAGAGAGAGATCAACACATCTAGAGGTTGGTAAGTTTGCAGAAAACATAAATTTGTGCAAGGTTGATGCCACTTTGACTAGATTAGAGTTGGCTGTTGGAGAACTTAATTCCCATAGTAAAATGAACTTCAGCAACTCAAGGAATTAGGCTTGGGATCTTTTTAGCTGACACCAATAGAGAGGAAGCAAACAGAGAACCTTTTCCTGGTGTAGAGAAGGTAAAAGTTCACACCCCAGTTTCTTCTCTATCAAGCCCACACTAAGGACATAGTGCATGTAATGCTGGGCAAATGGCACACTCATATATATATATATCCACCACCATCTGCACAGCTGGCATTTAATGCTGCAAGCGTTTGGTAACACGGGAACGATCATAGGTACGATAACAGCTGGTGAAATAACCCAGAAATGTCAATCTATAATCTGTGATCAAAGATAATAGAGAGGCGTTATGTACATAAGAATCAAATTGGATTTTGAGACCGAATAAAAGCTGAACGGGAGGTTTTTATGAGAGATATGAAAATACCTCTTAGCTGTGAATATTGTTTAATGCAGAGTCAACATATAATGGAGCCGGTTTTCAAGTTAAATGCATCTTTTCATCAACACTGTCCCCGACTATTAATTTTTTTCAGCGCTGAAAGAAATCTGAGCGCAATTCTCCGGATCACTTGGGATAGAAGCGCCCGGCAGTGGATTTTCTGAAGCAAATTTCCATCTGGAACTGTGTGTTTCTTCATTTGTCTCTAACAAGATTTCTGAAACATGCAGATATTCAACAGGAAGATGCTTTTCTTGACACACGCAAAACTAAGCGGGAACTAATTCTTCATTCTTGATTGAAGGGCTACATCCCATGGATGTAGAAGATGGAGCATGGAGAACACTGTATTCCAGTATTTGAGGGGCTGCTATGAAGAGGAGGGGCTCAACCTGTTATTTTCCAAAGCCTTTGAAGGCAGGACAAGAAGCAACGGATGGAAACTAATCAAGGAAAGAAGGAGACACTTACTGACAGTGAGAACAATTAACCACTGGAACAGCTTGCCTCCAGAAGTTTTGGGTCTTCCAACACTGGAGGCTTTTGAGAAGAGACTGGACAGCCGCTTGTCTGAAATGGTGTAAGATTTTCTGTTTGAGCAAGAGGATGGGTTAGAAGACCTCTAAGGTCCCTTCCAACTCTTGTTATTCTGCTACAGCTGCTACCTGCTCTTTGAGCAAGACCTATAAGTGCAGGTTTCTTTATTCGTGTCCAAATCAGCTTCAAATTGTTATTCTGTTAAGGATGGCTCAGTGTTAGAACACTGAATTTAGGATGTGTCTGAATCTCTTGTTCATTTTTCACTAGAGTCTGCAATACAGCACTATTAAAAGTCAATGTACTAAATTTTAAAAAACAGAAATGCGGCAAAGGTTCACTCCAGCTGCAATGTTTTCCCCTCGTATTCTGGAATTCCCAGAATAATTCAATCTCTGTCTTTCTTTGCTGTGGTAGATTTTTAAAAAAAACACAAAACAGCTCATTGTTTTCATTAGAAGGATGTTGATTGGATTCAGGAAGGTCAACAGCAGCCACTTCTGGTTAAAAGTGATGCAAAAATGAACGTCATTATTTTTGTGTTATAGTTGCTCGTATTGTGGATTTCCTTCATATATTATTATTTCTCGAACTGTTTTATCCCTGAACTATGAGCATTACTTATATTTTCATGTGTTGTAAGGTACCTTCTGACGGTGTTGTTGTTGTTTTTTTTAAAAAGGACTTCACATCATTTAAATAAACAAATGGTAAGTTAGGGTTAGGGATGCAGTGGCTCAATGGCTAAGACACTGAACTTGATGGTCAGAAAGGCTGGCAGTTCAGCGGTTCGAATCCCTAGTGCCGCATAATGGGTTGAGCTCCCATTACTTGTACCAGCTTCTACCAAGCTAGCAGTTCGAAAGCACGTAAAAATGCAAGTAAAAAAATAGGAACCACCTTTGGTGGGAAGGTAACAGCGTTCCGTGCGCCTTCGGCATTTAGTCATGCTGGCCACATGACCACGGAAACCAGGAGCAGGTGAGTTCTAGTCCCACCTTAGGCATGAAAGCTGGTCGGATCATTTTGGGTCAATCACTAGGAGTCAGTCCCGCCTTAGGCATGAAAGCCAGCTGGGTGAATTTGGGACAGTCATTCTCTCTCAGCCCACTTCACAGGGTTGTTGTTAGAAAAGTAGAAGGACAAAATAGAATTATCTGTGTTTATTGGTTTGAGTTACTTATAAAGTAATCAAATCAAATCAAATAAAAAATTTAAAAAGCTACTGTATTGGTTCCAAATAACAACGGCTCTCCCAAGATGTGACGGGACAAATCAAATTATAGCTTCTTTGTAAAATATCTAGCGAAAGTGAATAATGCATGCTGCAGATTTTTTTAAAAGTAAGATGAGTGTTATAATCTAGGACTGAAGATGTATCCAGACCCAGCACCGAAAAAAATGCCATCACCATTTTTCACACTTATGACCATTGCAGCATCCCCACCCCCAAAATTTAGACGCTTGGCAACCGATTCATATTTATGACCGCTGTAGTGTCCTGGGGTTATATGATCCCCTTTTGCGACCTTCTGACAAGCAAAGTCAGTGGGGAAGCCAGATTCACTTAACAAACGTGTCACTAACTTACCAACTGCACTGATTCCTTTTACCACTGTGGCAAGAAAGGTCGTAAAACGGGGCACCGCTCACTTTAAAAATGTCTCACTTAACAACAGAAATGCTGGGCTCATTTGTTGTGGTAAGTTGAGGAGTACCTGTAATTCAGATCCGCTGCTTTTACTATGCCGTTTTTGCTCTGCTCCTGAACCCTTAGCAGCAGGGGGTCTTCTAGGCCAGGGGTCCCCAACCTTTGCAACTTTAAGTCTGAAGGACTTCAGCTCCCAGACTTCTCCAGCCAGCAAAGCTTTGCTGGCTGGAGAAGTCTGGGAGCTGAAGTTCTTCAGACTTAAAGTTGCAAAGGTTGGGGACCCCTGGCCCAGGCCCTGACACTGACAGCTTTGCTGGCTGGAGAAGTCTGGGAGCTGAAGTCCTTCAGACTTAAAGTTGCAAAGGTTGGGGACCCCTGTTCTAGGTATAGACTAAGTCAAATGTTCTCCATTTTTAAAAATAAAATAAAATTCCAGATGAGGAAATGTAATCGGTCTGAGAATCAAGTGGATGTCCCAAAAACCACAAGCAGGGAGGGTTAATGAAAGCGGCAACTTCTCTGATGAAATTCAGAGCTATTGGAGAGATGAAGTATTGTAGAGACTGGGTTTGGATTATTCTTGGTGGAATACACCATACGTTGGAAAAACTGTAATCTGGTGGGAATTTCTTTTTAAGTGGGGGTGGGTGGGAGAAAACACAGGAAGTGCTGGCCAGTTTATCAGGACCAGGGGCTTGCTTCCCACCCCCCACCTCTCTCCAAACTGCTGGCCATTCTTTGTCGGCTTTCACTTCTGCTTCCCTTTCACATTTTTAGATGGTTTAAAAAAAGCCTCCAATTTACTGAAACTCAAACTAAAAACAGAAGCCCCAAAACCAGCCCCCTTGCCAGCTCCGGGTAGAGCTCCTCCTCCTCTTCATTTCTGATCCTAGTTCCCCTGCCTTGCTTTCTATGGCTGCCCAATGACAGAAAAAAGCTGGGATTAAAAACACTGGAGCAGCCTGTGGGAAAAAAAGAGGAGGTAGGTTCTCATGTCATACTTTGCAAATGTAAAAGGTGGGGGAGGAAATTCCACTTTTGCCTGGAATGTACATTGCGCACCAGGAAAAGCCTACTAAAACAATTGACCTTCCAAACCAGGGGTCTCCAACCTTGGCAACTTTTAAGACTTGAGGACTTCAACTGCCAGGATTCCTCAGCCAGCAAAGTCCACGAGTCTTAAAGTTGCCAAGTTTGGAGACCCCTGTGCCAAACAAACAAACTAACTAACCAACAAAGCCTGGTTAGCAGACTGGCCGCTCTACAAAACACTCGGCATGGTTTGGTGAACAAGGCAGCTTGGCTCTCGCAACCAACATCTGACTTTTGGCAATATGGCCCTTAACAAACGTTGACATCTGCAGACATCAGCAGCAAAATTTCACAGGAACCATGATTGTGTGTCGCACTGCTGTTTAAAGCACAGTGACAGTGGCTGGCTCACAAGCTAGTAAAAAAATGCAAAAAAAACCTTGCCACAGCTCCTGGTTGGACGATCCTTTTTTCAAAGATCCAATGACGTCAATAGGAATCCAGTCGCTGTAGCTTACCCTCTTGCTGAGTGGGTAAGCTTCCCTCTTTCATTTATCCTCTCGCTGATCTTTGGTGTAAGGTTGCTCCATGCTTCCCATGTCCTCCTGACCTAAGGCATTACTGAGTGGTGCAATTCCCCTTACATCCACTACTTCCTACCCCTGTCCCCCCATCCCCACCCAATCTTAGACTTACTAGCCCCTCCCCTAATACTGTCCCCTCTTCTCCCTCTACCCCATGCAAGGCAGGATTGGAGGTAGACAAAAATTTGTCGGGACACACTCCACTGTAGAGTTCTGTAGAGAGAAGGGTTCGGTCTTAATGAGTCCTGAAGCTTAGGACAGAGCAATGACGAGCCTCAAAATAGGAGAAGCAGCCAGAACAGGCAAAACTGCTTCGGTTACCCCTACCCTGCCTTTTGCCAGCCCACCCTACAATCAACTTTTGGTCCGCATCAAGGAAATCTCACGAAGAAGACGGCAATGCATTCCGGAGAAGGAGAGAGAGTCAGAGAGAGAGAGAGAGAGAGAGATGCCTCCAAGTTGCAGTACACCTCTTATCGCTTACCTGTTGCCCACAGGCCCGAGTTCACCATGGCTATAATTCTTCTGATGTGGAAGAGACAGACCCAAAGGGCCCTGCCTGCCAGTGACGGATGGCACTTGTTCCAGAGAGGAAAAAGCAGGTGGCAGGACAAGGAAGGGCCTCTAAGCTAGGGGCAGGCCTGGGGAGTCCCCAGGCGCTTGAGAAGCAAGAACAGTGAATGTGGCAGGAAGCAGCTGGGAGGAAGAAGAGATGGCAGGGTGTGTGTGCGTGTGCTTGGGTGGGGGGGGGGGGTTGAGCGAAGAAGACTGCAAGGGTTGACAGACAGCAAATGCAGAGATACGTGTGCAATTGCCACGGTACCCACAGGTGCCCATGCTTCGGTCTGCGGTGCCCAGAGCTCAGGGCGGCCCATAGCTGAGTTCAAAGGATCGGCATGGCACAGGATCTATGGAACGTCTTATCTAGGCTAAAACGTGATTGGGCATTTTATGGTTCAGGGAGTGGTCTTAGCATGTTGTCAACGGCAGGTGGTCCTCGACTTACAACCATTCATTTAGCAACGGTTTGAAGTTACAACGGCACCGGAAGCGGTCCTTGGACTGAGGACCAATGTAGCATCCCCACAGTCAAATTCCAGGCGCTTGGCGAATGAATGGCACGTCTTTATGACCATTGCAGCATGTGATCGCCATCTGCGTGCTTCCAAGCCAGCTTCTGAGAAGCAAAGTCAATGGGGGATGGCATGTTCGCTTAATGACCACATGAGCTTTCATTGAGCAGCGTTTTGGTGGCCCAAAAAATGAAGGTTGCAAAACTGAGAGCAATTTCACTTAACGACTAACTTTCTCAGCAGTGCAAATTAGGATCCCAATAGCCTAGCCTAGCATGCAAATCTGATCTGTTTGACTCTGGCTTGGTGTGTTGTGCAAACTCAGCCGTTGCAGTTTGTGGGTCCAGTCAGTGTGGCTTATTCAACAACCCTCATGACTTAGCAGGGTGCATGGAGCTGCCCAACTGCTGTCATCCTGGTAACATCTCAGCATCTGTATTAGCAAACCAGAGGAACTCCATCACTTATATAAAAACCGACTTCATTGCAGGGAACCACGCAACTCACTGCATGTGACCTGAAATAGACCCAGCTTTGTTAGATTTAAAATATTTATAGTATATAGAATTGTTCGTCTGTCTTTGTATCTAGGAAAATTTCAGCGCAGAAAATCTTAAAGGATCAAGTAGGAAGAATCTAGCTGTGCTGGATAAAACCTCCCTCTTCATGGTCCATGGGACCTTTTATTACTTTATGCACATTTAGGGCAGAACTCCAGCAACTAAAACATGGTTTGGAGCTAAGTTAAGATAGGTCGCCTTTTAATGTCTGTAAAGTGGGACGTGGTGACTCAGTGGCTAAGACGGTGAGCTTGTCTATCAGAAAGGTCGGCAGTTCGGCGGTTTGAATCCCTAGCACCGCGTAACAGAGTGAGCTCCCGTGACTTGTCCCAGCTTATGCAAACCTAGCAGTTCAAATAAAAAATGCAGGTAGAAAAATAGGAACCACCTTTGGTGGGAAGGTAACAGGGTTCCGTGCACCTTCGGCGTTGAGTCATGCCAGCCACATGACCACGGAGACATCTTTGGACAGCGCTGGCTCTTCAGCTTTGAAATGGAGATGAGCACCGCCCCCTAGAGTCAGGAATGATTGGCACATATGTGCGAGGGGAACTTTTACCTTTAATGTCTGTAAGACGGCCACGGAGAACAGCTGTATGTTAACGATTAGACTTGCACTTTTGTCCACTCAACACTTGAGGGAAGCAGAATGCCACAAATTCTCCAACTCACCTGTTGTGGCCATACAATCCACAACAGTCGGGAGACAGCCACACCATGCTAGCAGCAGACTTACGATCATCATCCCTCAACATCAGACACGGAGGCCTCTACCGCATTCACTGGGTTTCACTCCTGATCTCCCCTACTAGATGGAGACACAAGAAGTGTTTCTACGTGGGAGCATTCCGTTGTCCTATTCAGAATGAACCCACATAATGCCTCCCCCCCCCAAAAAAAGGTTGCCTGGAGACAACCACATTGCAGATGTAGCCCCATCCAAAGGTATCTATGGAGATTCTCAGGCCACAGTTGTCCCAAAGGTGCTTTTTTTCAAAAGGCAACTGGATTTCTTTTCTTTTTTCCCCCTTGAAGATGTTTCGCTTCTCATCCAAGAAGCTTCTTCAAATCTCTGAAGGGAGCGTCGTGGATGAGAAGAAAAACATCTTCAAGGAAAAGCAAAGGGGGTCCAGTTGCCTTTTGAAAAAGCACCTTAGGGACAATTCATAGGCCCATTTGAAGGGTATGGCAGGGCCAAAGTCCTGCACACGTACTGTCACATCTCAGTGTGGCATATATAGTAGTGTGCTTACACCAGGGATGTCCAAACTTGGGAACTTTAAGACTTACAATACAATACAATACAATACAATACAATAGCAGAGTTGGAAGGGACCTTGTAGGTCTTCTAGTCCAACCCCCTGCATGGGCAGGAACCTTATACCATTTCAGACAAATGGCTATCTAACATCTTTTTAAAGACTTCCAGGGTTGGGGCATTCACAACTGCTGGAGGCAAGCTGTTCCAGAGGTTAATTGTTCTTACTGTTAGGAAATTTCTCCTTAGTTCTAAGTTGCTTCTCTCCTTGGTTAGTTTCCACCCATTGCTTCTTGTCCTGCCCCCAGGTGCCTTGGAGAAAAGTTTGACTCCCTCTTCTTTGTGGCACCCTCTGAGATATCGGAACACTGCTATCATGTCTCCCCTGGTCCTTCTCTTCATCAAACTAGACATACCCAGCTCCTGCAACCGTTCTTCATATGTTTTAGTCTCCAGTCCTCTAATCATCTTGGTTGCTCTTCTTTGCACTCTTTCCAGAGTCTCTATGCTGGCTGGGGAATTCTGGGAGTTGAAGTCCACAAGTCTTAAAGTTCCCCAAGTTTGGACATCCCTGGCTTACACGAAGCTGAATTTTCTACTGAAATCGGCACCTCTGGGCTCACATGTAGAGCTGCTCACTTCTATACAGATCTGCTCTCTATGCCCACAGCATTCAGACGAAGGCACTTTAACCACACTCACACCTGGCAGCACCTTTCCTGCGGTGTCCCGGTGATGTTGCCATGCTTCGTTCCCCAACCCATGATAAGCCAGTTTTAAGTTGTCCTTAGCAGTGCCAGGGTTAAGTTGTTTTCCTCCTCTCCCAACGTTAGTCAAGGGCAGCCTCGAGGTGTCTAAAATTTGTGAGGCTTTATGTCCCATTAACCTGAACGGAAGCCAAGTGACTGATGCGACTGGCTACAGAGGCGGTAGAGACAGGATGGGGATCTGCAATGGAGACTCAAATTATATTATGCTATAATTTTCTGCTGACTCAAGGATGGGGGGAGAGCAGTTTAACTCCGTAACAGGGAAATTTACCAAGCTACAGAATCAGTAATAATCCATTTTGCATAAAACGTTATGTTGTCCTGAGGGGGGGGGGGGGGGGGGGAAGGATAATCCCTTCTTCCAATGCCCAAGTCTTCCAGTTTAAAGATGTAAAGCTTGCAAACTTGGGAAGGAACTCTTATTGATCGCTTAAAGATCTGTTGTCACGTGATTTAAAGAACTGAACTTCCCATGAGATAGTTTCCTATATTTATATATTCGGTTTAATCACTGCAGTCCACTCTCTGTAAAATGGGAATTGCGTCATTTTTCAAAGAAGTGCCACATAAAAATAGTTGTTTTGAGTTTTTAAAAAAATGATCCTGGTTCATTTAGACCCGTAAAATTGGGTCACTGCTGATCTCTACAGGGAAAAGAAAGAAAGAAAGAAAGAAAGAAAGAAAGAAAGAAAGAAAGAAAGAAAGAAAGAAAGAAAGAAAGAAAGAAAGAAAGAAAGAAAGAAAGAAAGAAAGAAAGAAAGAAAGAGGAGTGAGACAAAGAAAGAGGAAGCAAGCAAGGAAGGAAGGAAGGAAGGAAGGAAGGAAGGAAGGAAGGAAGGAAGAGAAAGAAAGAAAGAGAAAGAAAGAAAGAAAGAAAGAAAGAAAGAAAGAAAGAAAGAAAGAAAGAAAGAAAGAAAGAAAGAAAGAAAGAAACCAATGTTGGCTTTAGCAACCCAATTTTAAAATACCTGGAAACAAATCCTTCTAAGTTTAATGAAATTGGTGTCTTCATCAGATGTCTAGGATTGCAATATAAGCCACCTAGCTCTATTTTGAGAGAACAATCTAGGATCTAATATTTGAACTCTTCCAACGCTTATTTTAGAAACTTTGCTGTGAAGACAGACCCCATGCTGAGATCAGCCTTGCCGCGTTCCTAGCGTCAGACTAAAAATAAATCTCACCAAAGGTTTCTGGGGACTCGTGTGTGCGTGGACCCAACATCCCCAAAGGGCACAGAAAGCTCCCTGAGTTGACTATCAAAGTTACAGACCGAGGGAATTATTAGGCATGGAGCAGTTTGGGAGCTGCGATTTCAGCCGAGCGTCCCTCTGATCTACGGTTTGGCTCGTCGGCCTTGCGGGGTGGTACCTTCTCCGTGGGCATCTCCACCCGGGATCTTTCCTTTGCTGTTCGGAATTGCTGGCCAACCAAAATACGAGGATGTTGGGTTTTTTTCTGCTTGGTATTTGACTGGCGAGGCAGCTACAGGTTGGAAGTACTATACAAGGCATGGAGCGGAGCTGTGTCTTGGGCGAAAGGGGGAAGATTCATTAAACAACCAGCCATCTTTCCTCTCCACCCTCCCTAGTGCTGCATGTGAGGAACCTGTGGCTAGAATAGCAATAGGCCTATAGGTCAGCAGTGAGGTCCAAGAGGCAGGCACCCTGCCCAGCCCCGTCTCCCTGTTCCCATGGCTGGCTGAGGCAGGCGGTAATGAGAGGAGACGGCCGGTGTCGCGGGCGCTCCCCCGGGGCTGTGGTTATTGTATGTGACGCGCCGGCTCCATCGCGCTGCTCATATTTCTCCCCCGATCAATACTTTTGACTCCCTACAAGACAATAATCGCTTGTCCGCGGCCGCCAGTCGATCAAATACATTATTAGAGTGCGCTCCCAGGGGACCAAGGAGCAGGGTGGGCAGAAGTGGGAAAGAGCGGGGGGGGGGGGGGAAAGTAGAGAGAATGTTGGGGGGGGGGCAGGATGGCAGAACAAGTTTGCAAAGAGGCGGAGGGAGGGGGCCAAGTGGAGAATCTTTGTGTCTTCTCTTGCCTGGGAAGAGAAACGAGTTTTTCCAAGGCGGTCCACCAGGACGTAACACGAGCGCACTTCTCGCTTAAACCGGTGCGAAAGTTCCTTAAGTTTTTGCGTCCGGTGTTGAAACATCTGGCCCTCCTTAAGAGGGCTCAGCAGAAGGAGCCGTGCCCAAGTTTCCAAACTTCAAAATTCAAACCTTGCTAAGTGGCAAACTAGGAATGCCCCGAAGCATTGCTGAGAAATTTCGTTCAGCTCTTTTGGGGATTTGCGTAATTTCCCCTGGGAAATTTGTCTTTGGAGATTCTCAGCCATCCAGGTCATGGTTGTCCCAAACCTGCTCTTTCCAAAGGCAGCTGGGTCATCTGTTTGTTTTTTTCCTTGAAGGCGTTTTGCTTCTCATCCCAGAAGCTTCTTCAGTTCTGAAGTTTCAGTTCCAAACTGAGGAAGCTTCCTGGGTGAGAAGCAAAACGTCTTCAAGGAAAAACAAAGAAAAGTCCAGCTGCCTTTTCAAAAAGCACCTTTGGGTATCCTTAAATCTATTTCACTCTAAGATAGAGGTAGGGAACGAGGGCCCCTTTATGACCTGTGGTCTTCAGCTCCCAGAATTCCTGAGCCATGGCTCAGGAATTCTGGGAGTTGAAGTCCACAGGTCAAAAATGGGCCCTCGTTCCCCACCCCTGCTTTCAAGGAACACACTTCAAGTTCTGCTCCAGGTGAGATTGCCGTTCAGTTTTTGCTTCTGGTCCAGAAGCTCCTCTTCCCACTCAGCGTTCAGCGCAATTCAGCGTGCCATCCCAACTGAGGTTGTGATTAATCTTAACGAGGCTCGGCTGAAAGTCACCAGCTTCACCAAGCATGGTTTAAAAAGCCATCGTTTCCACGATGCTTAATTAAGATGGACAGCGTTCGTCTGCTTCGGACAATACGGTAGATGTGAAAGGCGCGTGGCCGTTTCCCGACGCCTCTTTGGGGCTGGGCCAGAGGAGAAAGAGGGGGCAGGATTATCTGCGGAGAGATTCTCAGTCGCCCAGGTCGTAGTTGTCCCAAAGGTGCTTTTTCAAAAGACAACTGGACTTGAAGTTTTTCCTTGAAGACCTTTCCCTTCTCATCCAAGAAGCTTCTTCAGTTTTGAATGGAAGCTTCAGAACTGAAGATGAGGAGCAAAAGATCTTTAAGGAAAATTAAAGTCCAGTTGCCTTTTGAAAAAGCGCCTTGGAGAAAGGCAGGATTCTAAGATTCAATGTAGTTTAGTCTTTCCCTTAAGCCACTAAACTATGGTTTAATTTGCCTGAATGTGGCCTAATCCTACCCTGTTTCCTCCAAAATAAGACCTCCCCAGATAATAAACTCAATCGGGCTTTTGAGTGCATGCCTTAAATAAGCCCTCCCCCCAAAATAAGCCCGCCCTAAAATATTTAAACGCATGCACAGCTGGTCCCCACCATTTCCTGGGGGGAGCATGCCCCACAGGCACCTGCCATCCACGTAGAACGGCCTCGCGGAGGCCACTCCTGCAAACCCTAGCTACCACGCCCCTTCTCTTCGTGGCGGCCACAAAAAGAGCGGCAGGCCCAGTGACACTAGGGCTGGCCAGAGTGGGCCAGAAACAGAGACAGAACTTCCGGCCCTCTCTGGATCAGCTGATCTGTGGGTCGCGGGCCGAGGTTAAGGGGCCTCCTGCAGCTCAAAAATAATAAGACCTCCCTGAAAATGAGGCCAAGCGCTTATTTCGGGAGTCAAAGGAGAATCAGACCCTGTCTTATTTTCGGGGAAACACGGTATTTTTGCAGCCCGCTACAAAGTTGCAATTGGCAGCAACAGCTCTCCCTACCCCAAATCCCCAACCTTGCTAGCCATATGTCAACCAGAAGCTCTTAACGCAAGTTTGTCTGTCTTCTTACTAGTCTTAAGAATGTCCTTTATATCTGTGGAACCAGTTCATCGCCACACTAGCTTTGAGGCCCCAAAGTCTGCCCACAGTTTTGTTGACACATTTGTTTTGTGACAGAACATCACAGGCTGTGAAAAAGGTCACTTTTAAGCATGTGCAGAACATAGCAGTGAACCAGAAAACAACCTCGCGTCGGAGATGCAGTCAGAGGTAAAGTAACCATGCCTAAAAGAGAGAGAGAGAGAGGAGGAAATGGGTGGGGTGGGGGGATTACGCCTCCTGTTGCAGATTTAAGGGTTATCAACGTGAAAAAGAAAACTCCGGGCCCCGCACTTTTGAAGGGTTGTGTATCACAAAGGGGCCTTTGGCAAATGTGTGAGAAATGGATTGAAGGCAGATCAGGGAGGTCCAAGCTTGGCAAGTTTAAGACTTGTGAATAGCCTGGCTGGCTGGGGAATTCTGGGAGTTGAAGTCCACAAGTCTTAAACTTGTCAAGCTTGGATACCCCTGAGGTAGGTAATTCCGACTCCATCACAGTGGGCATCAGTGAATGGCCAGAACCTGGAAATGGGGGGGCGGGGAGGGGGGCGGGGACGGGACCAAAATATTTCATTATTTCAAAAGTAGCATTCACTAAAGTGACCAATTCACTTTAAACCAGTGGTGGGTTTCAAATTTTTTTAGAACCTACTCTCTAGGTGTGGCCTATTTTGTGGGCGTGGCTTGGCAGTCATGTGACAGGGTGGGAGTGGCCAACTTGTAAAATGTGGTGAAACTCATTTAACAACGCTCTTGCTTAGCCACCAAAATTTTGGGCTCAATTGTGATGATAAATTCTTTCTCTTTCTTTCCTTCCTTCTTTCCTTCTTTCTTCCTTCCTTCCTTTCCTTTCCTTCCCATTGGGTTCCCGGCAGCGGCAGGCCAGACTTACTTTTGGGTCTGCCGGTGGAACCCCCTCACCGGCTCTCTAAATTTCACCATCGGGCTCTTGCGAGTAGGTGCGAGCCTGCAGAAACCCACCACTGCTTTAGACATTTCTGCCATTGGAGTTTTCTTCAAGAAAGGTTCCGGCACAGAACTGCCAGTTGGACTTCACAGCCTAAGTGCCTCCTTGCAAACTTAGGATTCTCTGATTCTCACCCAAATCCACTTTCCAAAGAGAATTGGACTGTAGCTGCTTAATTTTTAAAGGAAGGTGGGGGGGGGGGGGAGGATCCTCTTGGAGCTGAAATAAGTTTGTCTCCTGACCAGGTAAGAGGAAAGCTAAATGTTGACATTCTTTGACGAGACCCCACATATCCTCCCCTTCCCCTTCTCACCTAAACTTCTAGTCCATATCCAAGGGACCTCTTCTTAAAGTCACCTGCTCATTGTATTTATTTTTATTTATTTTATTAAATTTATACCCCGCCCTTCTCCTTGTTAGGACCCAGGGCGGCGCACAGGCATTATATAAAACCATAAATACAATATACATCAATCAATTAAAAATATATTAAATTAATTCACCCGTGCTAAAACCCATTATTAAAACCGTGACCAATTATAATTTATATTTAAAAGTCAGATGCGGGGGGCTATCCTAGGCCGGCTTGTTGGAATAAGTACGTCTTAAGACGTTGGCGGAAGAGGCGGAGGTCCGAGGTAGTGCGAAGGTCGGGGGGTAGGTCGTTCCAGAGGGCCGGGCCCGCCACAGAGAAGGCTCTTCCCCTGGGTGTCGCCAGCCGGCATTGCCCAGCCGACGGCACCCGGAGTAGGCCCGCTCTGTGGGAGCGGACCGGACGAAGGGATGTATGGGGCAGGAGGCGGTCTCGTATATAGCTAGGCCCCGAGCCATGGAGCGATTTAAAGATGGTGGTCAACACCTTAAAGCGCACTCGAAAGGCCACAGGCAGCCAGTGCAGCTCGCGCAGGAGAGGTGTTACGTGGGCTTGCCTTGAGGCACCCATAACCACCCGCGCGGCCGCATTCTGCACTAACTGCAGCCTTCGAGTGCACCTCAAGGGGAGCCCCATGTAGAGAGCGTTACAGTAATCCAGCCGAGATGTCACAAGCGCTTGAGTGACTGTGCGAAGGGCCCCCCGGTCTAGTAAGGGGCGCAACTGGCGTATCAGGCGAACCTGATAGAACGCCCCCCTGGCCACGGCCGCCACATGGTCCTCCATGGCCAGCCGGGAATCCAGAAGGACGCCCAAGTTGCGCGCCCTCTCCACGGGGGCAAGATGTTCGCCCCCAATGGCCAGTGTTAGATTTATCTGGCTAAACCGGGGTGCCGGAAACCACAGCCACTCGGTCTTGGACGGGTTGAGCTTGAGTTTGTTACTACCCATCCAGACCCGGACGGCCTCCAAACACCGGGACAGCACCTCGACGGCATCGTTGGGGTGGTTTGGGGTGGATATGTACAGCTGAGTATCATCAGCGTACAGATGGTACTCCACCCCAAAACCACGGATGATCTCGCCCAGTGGCTTCATGTAGGTGTTGAACAGAAGTGGCGAGAGGACCGACCCCTGAGGAACCCCACATGTGAGGGGCCTCGGGGCCGACCTCTGCCCTCCTGCCAACACCCATTGCGACCGACCAGAGAGGTAGGATGAGAACCACCGTAAGACGGTGCCTCTCAACCCCAACCCCCCCAATCGGTGCAATAAGATACCATGGTCGATGGTATCAAAAGCCGCTGAGAGATCTAACAGGACCAGGATAGAGGAGCAACCTCTATCCCGAGCCCTCCAGAGATCATCCACCAACGCGACCAATGCCGTCTCGGTACTGTGACCGGGCCGGAAGCCGGACTGGCGCGGGTCTAGATAATCAACTTCCTCCAGATGTCGAGGGAACTGTTGAGCCACCACACTCTCAACAACCTTCACTAAAAAGTGAAGGTTGGAGACGGGACGATAGTTCTCTAATAAAGCCGGGTCCAGGGATGGCTTCTTGAGGAGGGGCCTCACCACCGCCTCTTTCAAGACGGTAGGCAAGAACCCCTCACTCAGAGATGAATTCACAATACCCTGGAGCCAGCCTCGTGTCACCTCCCAGGATGCCAGTACAAGCCAGGAGGGGCACGGGTCCAATAAACATGTGGTGGCTCTAAGGTTCCTCCGCAACCTGTCCATATCCTCGGTAGTAACAAAGTCGAACTCCTCCCAAGGTGTTATCTCAAGACCAGCACCGGGCACCTCGACCGGACCAACAAGTTTATTATAACTTGTAAAGTTATAATAAAGTCACCTGCCTGGATGAGACGTTCGCCGAATCTCTACCAATGTCCGTAGCTCACCGGCTGACTTTGTATTTGCATGCAGAATTATTTATGTATTTATTTATTAAATTTCTACGCCACCCATCTTATCCAAGTGACTCTAGAATAATGCAAGCTCAGGCCTAGGCATTTCCGCTCAAAGTCGCTGTGCATGAAAGGGGGGGAGATTCATGTTAAAAATAACATGAAATGGGGGGGGGGGGGGGGGAGAAACCCAAGCAGCAAAACAAAATGTACTCTACACACTAGGGGGTGGGAGGGGGCCTTCAAATGAGCTTTGTATTGGTGAAATCCTATTCTGCTGTCGATGTTTGCCAGCTGAACCGATTTATTTTCAGCTCAGCTGCGAACCTGATTTTCTATTAGAAATCGGGGAATCCCATTGGTGGGAATTCTTGCTTTAACCTTCCTCCTGGTTCCTAGTTTCTCTCTCTTCTCATAGAACCATGGAACTATCGAGTTGGAAGGAACCAGAGAGATCCTCTAGTCCCGTGATGGCGAATCTACGTCCCTCGTGCCCAAAGTGGCACATGGAGCCATGTCATCTGGCACACGGGGCATCGCCCATTTCTCTTCTGGGCTTCTGGTGCACATGCACATGAGATGATCAGCTGGCCTTCATGCGCGCGGCAGTGCCGGAAACTGGAAGAGCTGGTCTTCCGTTTTCCAGCATGAGCACTGGCCAGCTGATCATCGTGCACGCATGCACACCAGTAACCGGAAGGCTAGCTGGCCATTGCGCATGCGTGCGCCAGAAACCGGAAGTTTATTTTCCAGTGTGTGCATGTCCCCTGGGGAGCTCCTTTTCTGGGTTTCAGCTCAGACATGCACATGCGTACTCCCTTTTCGGCACTCAGTGCTGAAAAGGTTCTCCATTACTTCCCTAGTCCAACTCTCCACATTATGCAAGAAAAGCATTTCAATTATCCATGAGAGGTGGCTCTCCAGACTCTTCTTAAAAACCTCTAGAGATGAAAGAGCCACAATTCAGAAAGACTACAGCAGTGTTGAATGGATTTTACCATCAGGAAGCTTGACCTGATATTCAAAATGGGATCTAGGTAGCTGCAATTGATATCTGTTATTTATGGTGCTAGTTTTTGAGGCCATGAAAAACAGTTCATTTTGGTCCATCTTCCCTGGAGTCGTCCCTTTATATTTATCTAAACATGACTTTTATGTCTCTGTTTCTGCTAAATCTATGTATCTGACTGAAGATCCCAAGATCCTTCGGCCTGTCCCCATAGTACACGTCCTAAAGTACTTTGAATCATCTTTGTTGGCCGACTCTTAATGCTCTCCAATATGTTGATATTCTTCTGGAAAGAGTCTGCAGAAATCTGAAAGATTCAGCTAGGTGACACCTCTCTTTATGGTGTCCCGTATTAAGTCACAGGGAGACTCGTCTAGTCCAGGACAGCCACTTTTCCCTTCCCAAATCCCTCCAGATGATAATGCTCATCAATTTTAACCACGAATGGAAATAGTGATACTAATTTCCAGGTCTGTAAAGTATGAATATGCATAGCTCCACGAAGACTGGAAGCCTTCCCCAAATTCTTAAGCATGACTTTTTCTGTCAGCCCAACTATGGAGACACTGCTGAAGACTGAACGCGGGACCCCTTGCATCAATAGCATTAGCCAAAATTAACCGGGTAAAGCCACTGCAGCTGGATCTGACAAAGTTTCCTTAGCTATTTTGATTTTCCTTCACGCCAATTCACAGAATCTTTTTACAAGGGAGTATTATTATTTAGCACTCCCTCAGGTGGCTACAAGGGAATCTGGCAAAACTTTCCTGGGCCAGAGAAGGGAGAAGCTCCACTCCATCATCTATCTGTTCCAGAGGTGGATTGCTGCCAGTTTAGCCCGGATCGGGTGAACCGGTAGTAGCGGCAGCTGGAGGCTCCACCAGCCCGGACACTTCTGCGCATGCACAGAGGCGTTGCGGAAGTGCGCCCAAACCAGTAGTAAAAATATTGGCAACCCACCACTGATCTGTTCCTATGGTGACCAAAATAGTAGAAGACTACAATGACCTGTGGCCAATGGACTCAGCGAAAGGTATTTTGCACTGATCCAGGAAGTAGATATGGCCATCCTGATTAGCTACTGACAATCACTTTATTGTCCGTGAATATTCTATTTCTCCTTTATTTAAAGCATCCTAAGATGGTAATGCTCACCAACAGAAACTCACCACCTGTGAGTTTTTATAGGTTAGCTCTGTGGCTGGCTGTTGTGAAAGCAAGTGCCTTTGTCTGTTCTGAATTTTTCACTATTTAACTTCTGCAGAGGAGTCTGTTATAAAAGGAAGAAGCATAAACACATCCATTTTTCCCACACTGTACAAAATTTGTATAAGCTTCTATTATGTTTTTAAGATATTATGAAATGTCTACAGAGGAGAGTTTTTCTAGCTGCCTTTTCATTTATTTTGTGGCTCTTTCCCCCCATTTTTTTGTCTGGTTGTTTCAGGATAGAAATTCTAGAAACTGCAATTCCAGCAGATTGGGGTGGGTGGGTTTCAACTTAACCTAGATTAGGTGAACTGATGCTTATCTTTGGCCTCTGCATTCTTATCACAAGTGTGTCTCCACTTGAGCAAGTACATTAAGAATGCAGGAAAAACTCCCTTACTGGATGGCACCAAAAACTACCATACTTGGTCTGGAAGAGTTTCCACTGACAATAAGGCCAGGACTGGTGGGCCTCACAGGCAGGAGATGAAGATCTGGAGAGAAGCATTCATTTCTGGCATTAGGCACAATTCCTGAATAATGATAATATCAAGTGGTATTGATCATAGGATAGGATCTACATGGGTGGATCTATGGGTGGATAGGATCCAATATTTGAGGGACTGTTACAAAGAAGAGGTGGTCCAAAGCATCTGAAGGCAGGTTAAGAAGCAACAGATGGAAACTAATCAAGGTGTTGGTCACCATCTTTAAAGCGCTCCATGGCACAGGACCTAGTTATTTGCGGGATCATATCCTGCCCCATACATCCCTTCGGCCGATTCGCTCCCACAGAGAGGGCCTTCTCGGGGTGCCGTCCACTAGGCAATGCCAGCGGGCGACGCCCAGGGGAAGGGCCTTCTCTGTGATGGGCCCGACCCTTTGGAACGATCTACCCCCCGATATTAGAACTACCACGGACCTCCGCTCCTTCCGCCAAAAAGTTAAGACCCATCTGTTCCATCAGGCCGGCTTGGCCTAATTTGTGCTCCTCGCCCCAGTCTGTAATTTAAATTGTTTTATTTGGTTTTAATGGGATACAGTTTTTAATGTTTTATAAATTTTAGTACAGGGTTATTTAATTCGATTTTAATTATGTATGTATTGTTATGTTTTTAGATGTTTTTAATTTTCCTGTACACTGCCCCGAGTCCCTTCGGGGAGAGGGGGCGGTTTAGAAATTTAATAAATTATTAAATTATTATTAAGGAGAGAACCAACCTAAGGGGGAAAAAATTCCAGACAGTTAGAAATTAATTAGTGAAAAGACTTGCCTCCAGAAATCGTGGCTGATCTAATACTGGAGGTTTTTAAGAAGAGATTGGACATCCATTTGTCTGAAATGGTGTAGGGCAGGGATGTCCAAACTTGGGAACTTTAAGACTTGTGGACTTCAACTCCCAGAATTCCCCAGCCAGCATTGCTGGTTGGGGAATTCTGGGAGTTGAAGTCCACAACTCTTAAAGTTCCCAAGTTTGGACACCCCTGATGTAGGGTTTCCTGCCTGAGCAAGGGGTTGGGCTAGAAGATCTCCAAGGTCCCTTCCAATTCTCTTATTCTCTTATTCTGATGTAGTAGCAAAGACAGAGTGCCAACTGTTTTGAGGTGTAATGACTCATCTATAAAATCAGACACCACTCCATATATTTAGATGACTGAGTGACCAGTCCACACTGCTTTCAAGCAGGTAAGATCACCAGGATCATCAAGTTGGTAGATGTTAGATACAGCACAGAGAAGACCAGGGTCTCTGCCCAAAGTTTTAGAGAGGAAGGGGAATCAAAACAGTTTGTTATGAGATATGCAACAGCAAAGGTAGGAGACATGGTTATCGTGATGAGAAAGGAGATTAATTAATTGGCAATTAAGAATATTTTAGCTAGAACTGTGGGCCTATAAAAAGCTCTTGGGCTATTAAAGAGGGATGTTGGGAGAAATACATCTTCATGGTTTCCCCCCCCCCCCCCCCCATAAATTGTAATATTTGGACTATGCACACTTTTAATAGCCTCGATGTTGTGGGATGCATTGCAGGTGTGTTGGTTATGCTGTTTGGGGATGATGGGAACGGCAAGCGCTGGCTTTTTCATATCAGGATACCGAAGAATATTAACAATTATTATATTGGCAATAAACCAGCAGTGATGATTCCAGCCGCACACCTATGCAACAGATCTTGGAGCTTGCTAAATTGCAAAGCAATGCAGTTGTGCAGGACATAAAACTAATCTCAACTATAGTTAGTGATTAATTTCAGTCAGTAAAAAACAGCCAGGAATGCTGCATAGTATGTCCATCGTTCTGTCCCTAGTCCAAGACTCTCACTGTTTAGCTTTCAAAAAGCTGGTTTCTAGACCTCAACGCAACCAAGATAAATTTAGAAGGAAGAGTCTTATTATGAAGCTGAGCAGGATTTTCAGGGCTCAGGAAACAAAGGAAAAAAAGAAAGAAATATATCCATCTTCATTTTACACTTTGGGTGAGTATACCTTATGCAAAATGCTTCGTTTTGCACACATATGCATGTTTTTTCACATTTACGCTCACATTAGTTCCACCTCTTTCATACACACATACACACTCATACGTTATGTGTTTATACAGGCTGTCCTCCGCTTACGACCACAACAGAGCCCAAAACCTCTACCGGTATTGCTAAACGAGACAGTGAAGTGAATTTTGCCCCATTTTACAACCTTTCTTGCCACGGCTGCTAAGCGAATCACTTGGTTGCTAGGTGACTCTGGCTTCCCCGTTGACTTTGCTTGTCAGAAGGTCGCCCAAAAAAAAAAGGTGACCACATGACCCCTGGGACGCGGCAACCGTCATAAATATGAACCAGTTGCCAAGCATCCGAATGTTGATCGTGCAACAATGATCATAAGTGTGAAAAATGGTGATGTCACTTTTTTTCAGTGCCGTTGGTTCACTTTGAACAATCACTAAGTGAATGGCTGTAAGTCAAGGACAACCTCTATTGCACATGAGCATTTTTTTACACCTGTCTTAGCCTCTTCTTGTAGTAATAAAAACATTTATAAATCTAATAAATTATTATTATTATTAATGGTCTCCCTTATCTTCTGTCTTGAGTATGCCTAACATCTGGGACAAGCCTCTTCTGTCTCATGCAATCCTCCCCAAATTAAGGAGGGGTTCCTTCCCGTGCTCTGGATGATAAGGTGGTAGAGCTTCCGATTTCTCCTCAAACAGCTCCAGCGTCATTCCATGCAAGGCCCATGATGTATGAAAATCCAGAGCAGGCTTCGTTTGAAAAGGAGTTTAACTAAGTGGGGAAAAGCTCATTTGTGTTTGAGGCTCTCTTTTGGCTTCTCCCCGAGTCCCTCCTGCTCTTCTCTTTGTAAAAATACTTTTGATCCTTTCTCTCCCTTTTGCAATATTTTTATATAGTAATGAAAGACCAGAGAAAAGGAAAGGGGTCATCAAGTTGCCGGGTGTGTGTATAAATGACATTTATTAGATTTCTTTTTAATCTCCCCCTGCACCCTTTTTCCGTTTGCACCTTGTCAATAATTATAAAGAACACGTCTTTCCCCCCCCCCCCAAGGGTCTTTGAAATGCTCTGTTTATTTTAAAACTAGAGGAATAACAAATAACGAACGTTGACTCCTCGGGGAGACAAATTCTAAGGCTATGTTTGCAGGTGTGGGGGGCGGTATAGGTGATGACGGTGAAACACAGATAATTTGACATTAATCAGAATCAAGAATTGGTACTCTTGTTTCAGGGCTCGGCTCGGTAATAAAGATTGAGTCTAAGCGTGGACTAAGTGCTTTTCCCCTTACCAAGAATAAAACCGCAGCCCGTCCCCCTCCGAAATCGCTTGGATCAGAGGGTCTCCAACCCAGCCTATCCGTACCCAGTTCTAGAAATGGCCAGAGTGAATACATGACAGTGACTCATTCCTTCTGAGACACCCATAAAATCTCACCCATGAAGACACAATGGATTGGGACGATTGGGGGGGGGGGGGGGCTCAGCGCACACAATAAATCCCGTTTAACAAAAAGGGATCTTCAGACGTAACAATCCCACATTCTTCCTATATTAGATTCAGGACTTGGGGTTGTTCGTCGATGTCGTAACTATTCACACAAATCCTCAATGGCTTCTTTTTCCCTTTTTTTTTTTTTAAGGGAGGAAAGTTGTTTTTCCCCCTCATTGTGATGCGTTTCTAAAACGTGGTAAAAAGTAGGCAAATATTTTTTTAGTAAGTACAGAAATGGTGTGAGTCGAATGGCTGCATACAGGAGAGGGAGGGAGAAAGAGAGAGAAAGAAAGAGAGAGAGAGAGAGAGGGAGAAATCAACGACGTTTGTGTTCCTAAGGAGTGAACAAAAATCATTTTTGTACCTTCTCTCTCGCCGCAAAAGTAACAACGTGATTTGACGACGTGTCTGTGGGACGGTGTCTGTGGAGCTAGGAGAGTGCCAGACACAGACACGGTCTTTGTGTGCCAGAGAATAATTGCCAAGTAAAAAAAAGATGTTTTGACGATGTCATTGGCACCACTGCAAATGAAGGAGGGAACTCAAAAGGACCACCTGTTTTACAATGCATTCAAGGGAAGAATGAATGAATAGGGTATGAAATTGGGGGAATGTACATCACAATGAAGGCTGGTGTCAGAATTTAGCTGGACATCATCATGAATGAGGAAAAAAAGATCACGAAACACTGTGGATAATTTTTTTTTTTTTATGACATTATATCAACTGTTTACATTTGGCTTGTATTTGTTTTGCTTAAGAGTTTACCGGCACTGGGACAATCTGTAAATCTTGCAAAGTAAATCAATAAAGATTCCTATGCAGAATTTTCACAAAAATGCTGTGTGAAAGGAGAAGCATGTTTCAGAGTCAATTCACTCAAGTGCTCTCTGGCTCAAAGGTGAGGTGGGATGTAAATTTCCTGAATTATTTGAAGACTGCATTGTTATCTCATTAAAACAATCCATGCTGAGAACTTTTCTGAAGGTGGAGAAAAAGGTGAGCTGACCATACAATACTTATCCGGTCTTTTCGTTTCTGTCTAAGCTTAATCACGCCACAAATGAGCTGTAAATAGTTGTATCTCCACACAGTGTGTACCACCGATTGTAAAAAATGACACTACGGGACACGATCTCTTGTCTCCACATGGACGATCCTTGAGTGTTTCCCTTTTCTTCTCAAGTCCCAAACTTGCTTTTTACAAAGCCTCCATTTTTTAACGTCTTCCAACATTTATTTTTTTCCCCTAGTCCTCACAAAGCTTCAGCACTCCGCGCTCTTTTTTTTTAACCCAGGCCTGGAAACACGACGCAATCCACCCCTGAAACTCTACGCATAAAACCAACCCCATAAATCTTCAGTCAAGTTACATATTCATCCTCACACTGGGCAGGATTAGTACTGGACACTCTATCATATCACCCATGGTGGGGACAGGGAACATCTCCGCATCTTCTCACGCCTGCCTTCAAGTTAATTTTATTGTGAATTATTTCTTGGTTTTACACTTGTAGACTTGATTAGGATCATACAGGATCTGAAGCATTGAAAGGGTCTCTCTATCCCTCCCTCCCCTTGTGTGTGTGTGTGTGTGTGTGTGTGTGTGTTTGTGTGTAGTTGTATGGACAACTGCATGTCCCAACCTCTTCACCAGTCTTGAATAGCTCTGCTCGGAAGTAAGGAAGAATGCTTAATATGTTCTAAGGAGGCAGCTAATTTTCGTGGAGGGATCTGAAAGATGCCCCCACGATATAAGGGGAATTTCAGAAACACATGAAGGGCAGGTGGGGAGGGGCGCACCTTACAGTGAACAATGCTTCTACTCAACAAAACGGAGGAGGAGGAGGAGGAGGAGGAGGGGGAAATGGATAGGGACAGGGGAGAAAGAGAAATACAGAGGGGGACCCTGGAATTCTCAGTGAGATATTATTTTGGAAGGATAAAACTGAAGCCAGGATGATAAATAGGATTAATATAATGGGGCGTGGGGAGTCGGCCCCCGAGCTGCAGCATCCCTTTCCATCCCCCAGCGGCTGCGCTTTGTAGGGGGGGGGGGCATCCGTCAGCCCAAGCGCCTGACAATGAAAATGGTTTCAAGCCACGGCTGCCCGATCGATACTGTGCGGGGGGAGAGAGAGGGGGCTGCTAGCTACGGCAGGGCCAGGCCTCTCGTTCACTTGCTGGCTCTCTCTCTCTCTCTCTCTCCCCCTCCCTCCCTCCCCCCCCCCACACCTTTTCCACCCAGCGATTTCTCCCTTCTCCTCGCTTCAGACGCATTTCATTTTCTTTCCTATTCCATTCCCTGGTTTCTGCGTTGCAGCAGACTTGGGGAGGGGGGGTGCTTGGAATGGGGGGAGGTGACATACCCACCCTGTCTGGTCTCTCTCTCTCTCTCTCTTTCTCTCTCTCTCTCTCTCTCTGTGTCACAATTTCGCAGTTCTCAGCATGCCTTGCCAAAGCTATAATAGTAATAATAATTTTTTAAAAGCAATAACAGCAACAAAACCTGGGGGAACAGCTGGGTTTCTTTCCTTTCACCCAACTCCCCCCCCACCTCGTCCCCCCACCCCCAGCCCCATTAAATTAAAGCACACAGTGGAGAACCAAGAGATAACCCCCAAACCTTCCTTGCTAGCCTTTGTAGACATTGACAAAGAAATCAGTAACTGTCACCACCGTTACAGGTAGAGGAAACCCACCCCCCACCCCACTGACAAGGTCAGAAGGGTGGCAGATATGCACCCCGATTCCTCCTTCCTGCTTCCCACAGCCTGCATCCAACCCAGAGACACAGACTTGCATCCCTGGCCCCAAATGCCTGCTGACTCCCCAAATCAGCATTGGCCCATCTTTTACTGGAGAGATCCTTCCGGGCATGCAACGGGCACCATCCCCAGGAAACCCAGGGGGGTGGAGAGCAGCCGTGGGGCAGGCTGGTTTGAGTTTGGTCCTCCATTAAGGTGCGAGTGAGGACGTTGCCTAATGCATTCAGCTGTGTTAAAGGGCAGCAGACGGTGATTGTTTAATTTATAATGGCACCGTAACCCCAGGGAAGGATGGGGTGCGATCGGGATGTCGAACCCGAGGCACCAAAAATACCTCAGCAACTACACTACAAGGTCACTTCATCACGCTGGAGCAGCAGCTGCCAGGGAAGAACACGGAGGGCTGGGAATACCGGTCGTCGTGTCCCCCCACCCCGACTTACAACGGTTTGTTTATAGTGACCGTTGCAATGGCACTGGGGAAAAGGGATGTATTGTCTATGAGCGTTTTTCACACCTACAACCGTCGCAGCATCCCCAGGATCAAAAGTCAGACCCTTGGCAACTGACTCCTACTTATGACGGTCGCAGTCATGCGATTCTCTGCGACCTTCCGACAAGCAGAATCTATGGGGAAGCCGGGTTCGCTTAACAACCAGGTTGCTAACTTAACAACTGCGGGGACCCACTTAACAACGGTGGACAGAAAGATCATCAAACGGGGCAAAAGTCACGTAGCCCCTGTCTCCCTTAGCAACAGGAATCTTGGGCTCAGTTGTGATCAAGAGGACTATCCATACAGAGAGAGGATGGGGAGAGGTGATCCCCAGAGGCAACTGGAATGGATGGACAAACTTATTTATTTTTTATTTTTTATTTTTTTTAATATTTATATCCCGCCCTTCTCCACAAAGGACCCAGGGCGGCGCACAGGAAATTTAAAAAACATACAAAATACAAAGATAAATACATAATTTAAAATATATATTAAACTGTCCTATCCTATGCTAAAAGCCAAATTTTAAAATACCCAATTTAAAACTTTCTAAAAAAGTCCCTGTGGGATGTTAGGCTAGGCCGGCTTGTTGAAACAGGTATGTCTTCAGATATTGGCGGAAGAGGCAGAGGTCGGTGATGGTGCGTAATTCAGGGGGTAGGTCGTTCCAGAGGGCTGGGCCCGCCACAGAGAAGGCTCTCCCCCTGGGTGTCGCCAGTCGGCATTGTCCGGCCGACGGCACCCTGAGAAGGCCCTCTCTGTGGGAGCGTATCGGTCTAAGGGATGTATGGGGCAAGATGCGGTCTCGCATATAACTAGGCCCCGAGCCATGGAGCGCTTTGAAGATGGTCGTCAAAAACTCTACTTTGGGAAGCTCCAGCCTCATCACCAAGGCTCAGCCCAACCCCCAGTGGCTTCTGACCTCTTCTGGCCTCTTCCTTGAATATCTACTTTATCTCTTCGGAGGGTTTCAACGGCCCCAATTGCAGGCTGCCCCATTGTCTCTCTCTCTCTCTCTCTCCCTTCCCAATTCAACCTCCTGTCCCACAGTTTCCTGCAAGATCTCCCTCCACTGACCGCAGAGATGTTTCCCCAGCTCTTCCTAGCCTGCTTTTATTGCTGTCCAATTAGTGTACAAGGAATCATCGTCATCTTAGATTTATACCCTACCTTTCCTTCAGGAGAGCTCAAGGCAACATTTCCCCCTCCAATTTCCCCCACAGAACAACCCCGTCAAGTAGTTCGGGATGTGGAAGCGAATGGCGCGACGTGGCCCAGTGGAGATTTTACGGCTGAGGTTAAACCAGCCTTTCTCCATTTCTGCTCCGAGTTTTTCACTGGCACATGGAACTGTACAGGTAGTCCTTGACTTACGACCACAATTGAGCCCAACATTTTTCTTGCTAAGTGAGACATTTGTTAAGTGAGTTTTGCCCCGTCTTTCTTTGCCACAGTTGTTAAGTGAATCTCTGCAATTACGTTAATAACATGGTTGTTAAAGTGAATCTTTGCTAGGTTGCCAAAGGGGATCACGTGACCCAAGGATACGGCAACCGTCCTAAATAGAGTAGACAGTTGCCTAGCGTCTGAATTTTGATCACATGACCATGGCGATGCTGCAACGTGGAAATCAGCGTGGAAAAGGGTCGCAGTCGTTTTTCTCACCGCTGTTGTCACTTTGAACGGTCACTAAATGAGCTGTTGTAAGTCAAGGACTATCTGTATTGGTGAGTTGAGCAGCCACATAAATCAGTACAAATAGATGAAGCTGTTCAGACTTTCCCTGGATTTACATTGGCACGGCAAATACCTTTTCAATCAGAGCTTCCTCCTCCTTTTCTCTTATTCAGCTCTTACCTTAATTACATCATCATTAATCGCCCCAGCTGCCCCGAGCGATAAGAGGAGCAGTCAATACATTTTATAAATTAATAAAAGACATTAAAAATTAAAAGGAATGGCACACCTTTGCCATTCTTGGAGTAACCAAGACTCCTTGTTATTTTAAAAATCAAATTATATATATATATATATATATATTTCACCTTCCCAGTTGTCTTATCACTTACTTGTGAGGGGGGGAGGGGTGTTAACTAAGGCAGAGTATGGATGCCTGCGGAGAGCGTGGGAAGCACGATGTCGCCCAAGTCATGATGTCACCGTGCACATTTATGACATCATTATTTAATTCGTCTCACTTGCGCCATGGCCTCACATGATGTCATGATGGCCTTTATGGGTCACCCAGAGTGGTGGAAGACAGAAGACATAATAGCAGGAGAAATGGGTCACCAAGCTCTCGCTACCACCTGTTGCCTTCTTTCAACTAGAGAGCACCCCACAGGAGTTTTCAGGCACAGCATTATGGAAATCAATAAAAGCCATTCAAGAACGTACTTTTGGCTCTTAGGTTTTATTTAAGCTGGGCTTGGCTGAGCGAAGCTTGCTGGAAAAATTAGGGCCCAGAGTTCAAATGTCTATTTTCTTCTCTCCGCCAACTTCAGTAGCCTCGCAATTTTGCTGCCTTGTCAGGATTCAAAACCTACAGACCATAATGTCTTAACAATTCTCTCTCTCGTCTCAATACAGAGAGTCCTGGCCTTACGACCACAATTGAGCCCAAAATTTATGTGGCTCAGTGAGACATTTGTTAAGTGAGCTTTGCCCCACTTTACAACCTTTCTTGCCACCGTTGTTAAGGGAATCACTGCCGTTGATAACTTAAGTAACTAAGCCGTTACATGACTCTGGCTTCCCCATTGACTTTGCTGATCACAAGGTCGCAAAATGGGATCATGTGATCATCGGTCATAAATAGGAACAGATTGCCAAGCATCCAAAATTGTGATCATGGGGATGTTGCAAAGGTCGTAAATGTGAAAAACGGCCGTAAGTCACTTTTTTCAGTGCTGTTGTAAATTTGAATGGTCACTAAATGAACTGTTGTAAGTTAAGGGTTACCTGTAGTAGCACTGGTCTTCAGGCATAGTCAAGGAGACCAAGGCTGAGTTCTGACAACACATTTTAAATCTTGCTCCACTTAACAAAGAACATTCGCTGACTATGATTCCTACCAGGCACTACCCAAATCACTAAACCATGTTATGGTTGAATATGACAGCCCGATTCTACAACATCCGAAGGATGGATAGCTTCCCACAACATACTGAACACAAATGACTCAACCTCATTTTAGCCTCATCTAGCATTATGTATAAATGCAGCTGTTTGGCGTTGCAGGAAAATGCCTTTATTCCCCATCTGGCAAGGGCTTTCAGCTCACTTTGGAGAACCATGGACGAGATTGGAAAGCTCCAAATATCCAGGGTGCTTGTGAGGAGGGCGAGTTTCTGGGTTGGAAACCAATCCAGTGGTCCTCTCAAGCTGCTTGCAATTCCTACTCCCCCTACATACAATTTGCCCAATTGCCAGACCTGTCCATCAGGCCTGCGTCGGCTGCTAGGAGTCACGCTGTGAGGTGAGGATGCTGCACCCTCAGGGGTTCAGGAGTAGGGCTGAGGGGGTCATGGTAACACCTCCTCCTGTAACAAAGGGGGTTATAGCCTATGTCGTCCGTCCCCGTCCCCCCCCACTCTGCCTGGAGATCCCTGATGTCTCTGCATTGTGAGCAAAAAGAAGAAATCCTTACTTTCAGGAAGTCACCAAGGATGAAGTTCAGACAGAATCTCTGGATATACGGTATTTTTCCCCCCTGTGCCTTCAAGTCAGTGCTGATTCCTGGATTAGCCCCTTGGTTTTCTTCGCAAAAATAAGTGGTTTTCTCTTGCTTCCTTCCTAGCAGCAAGAGAGAAGGACTTGCTCCAAGTCACCCAACCATCTTAAGATGGGACTAGAACTCCCGGTCTCCCGGTTGCTACTACTATACCAGACTTATTAAAGGCTGTTGCCACAGGAAAGTGGTCTCTTCAAAAGTTCTTTCTTGTGGTGCCATTACGTCTTATCTCGTCTTTTTATTTGCTTTTCGCATTTCGCTCTTTTGCATTTATATTCTTCGTTTTGTATCACTGGCTTGAAGAATGTAAAGTGACTACATTAATAAAGCTTTTTTCCCCAACAACAAACAACAAATCAGTTCTGAATATATTACAACAGATCGCCATCATGTCCCAAATGAGAAAAAGTACCACAAAAATGTAGATGAATTCAGAATTTCCAGTACCACCTGCTATATAGGATCAGCTCATTCGGTTCAAATGTTCTTTAATTACAAGGCATTTGAAGCCTGATTCTAATGTCATTTGTACCTTGATAGGACATTCAGTTTCAACGTAACCACGATCCACTTATTACAAAACAACCACTTCAACGTTAATAGGATTTCTCTGGAATAGATGTAGTTTTATGGCAGAATATGCTTCCCTATGTTATTAAACTATAAAACTGAGGCTGAGGGGAATTCTTCTAATTTGGACCAAGGAAAAATGAATTCGGTACTCTGGGGCTGGTCTTAAAAGTTGTCATTTCTACCTGAAACGGACAGGTGGAAATGAAATTGACTGTAGACTATGAAACTCTCCTTAACATTTATCTCTGATGGCAATCAAGCGGTGCCTGCAATCTTTATACATACTGGTGTTGCACCAGAGCAAAAGGATGGCTTCAAATATTATCTCCTCCCTCCCCCACCACCAAATCCATCATTTTCCTCTTTCCTGGACCTTAAGCTGTGTGGACTTCAATTCCCAGAATTCTCCAGCCATCCAGAATTCTGGGAGTTGAAGTCCACACAGCTTAAAATGGCCAAAGGTTGAGAAACACTGCTTTGGAGAGACCAATAAAATGGAAACTGTTAAGGGAGAACGGATGAGGACAAAAGAAGAACGTCATTTGTTTCCTATCCCAAATTCTCTCAGCTTTTTCTACAACTAGGAAGGGAGCTGCACCCCCATCGCCCTGCTGGAAGTCGGTCTCCACTGAGTTGCTGGTAATTAAAATCCTGTTAAACTTCATTAAGCAGCTTCACTTCCGACCTCATTAAACAGCGAGGAGAGAGAGGGACTAAAATGCGACCGCTTGGCAAATCTTGGACCGATCACTCACTTTAATTTTCCTTCTCTCTTCTCCCCCTCCCCTTCCTCTCTTTGTCCGGCATGAGGAAAAAGGGTGAAAATGCAATTTCCCCAAAACTCTCTCTATAGGTTTGATTTGGCTGTTCGTTTTTTAAAACAAAAATCCATAAGCCAGGCCTTGGACCAATACATGGTTTATGCAGACAACTTTTTTTTTTTAAAGATGCTTATAATCACCAGACAGGCAAAAGGGGGCACAGAGAGTTATTTGCAACAAGTTAGACGGGGATGATCAGCATAGACAAGTCTCAAACTACACATCTACTGAAAATCAGAGCTGTAGCACCCTGAGAATGGGAGGGAACGAGATATATTTTTGCCGGGCATGAACATACAAAGTAAGAAACCACTGCTGGTTTATGGCAAATCTTCCAGTGATCTCTTACTCTATTCCCAGCTAAAATCTATCTATCTATCTATCTATCTATCTATCTATCTATCTATCTATCTATCTATCTATCTATCTATCTATCTATCTATCTATCTATCTATCTATCTAATCTATCTATCTATCTATCTCCCTCCCTCCCTCCTTCCCTCCCTCTATCTCAATAATAATAATAATAATAATAATAATAATAATAATAATAATAATAATAATAATAATAATAAATTTAATTTATAGACCGCTCCCTCTCCCCAAAGGGACTCGGGGTGGTGCACAGGGGAATTAAAAAACATACAACCATAAATACATCATAAATATATAAAAATCAAATTAAACAAGTTATCCCTGCGCTAAAAACCCAAAATGCTAAAAACTAATCCCTTAAAAACCAATTAAAACAATAACAGATGACTAACCTAGGCCGGCCTATCTTTCTTATTTTATTATTTTATTACATTTATATCCCGCCCTTCTCCACAGAGGACCCAGGGCTTTCTATCTCTATCCATCCATCCATCCATCCATCCATCCATCCATCCATCCATCCATCCATCCATCCATCCCTGCCTGCCTGCCTGCCTGCCTGCCTCCTGCCTGCCTGCCTATCTTTCTTTCTTTCTTTCTTTCTTTCTTTCTTTCTCTTTCTTTCTTTTTTCCCTTTCTTTCCTTCTCCCTCCTTCCTTCCTTTCTTTCTTCCTGGATGGATGGAGAGAGTCACCAAGGAGGGTTTCTGAACTCTGTAATTCTGCATACAGGTACTCCTTTACTTGCAACCACAACTAAGCCCAAGATTTATATTGCTAAGCAAGACAGTTGTTAAGTGGGTTTTGCAATATTTTATGACCTCTTTTGACACAATTGGTAAGTGAATCACTGCAGTTAAGTGGATGGTGCAAATTTGGCTTCCCGCGTTGACTTTGCTTGTCGGAAGCCAGCTGCGAAAGTTACAATGACTCCAGGACAGTGCCATTGTCATAAATACATGCCAGTTGCCAAGCGCCTGAATTTTAATCACGTGGCCATGGGGATGCTCCAATGGTTGTAAGTCACTTTTTTCAGCGTTGTTATAATTTCGAACTGTCACTAAACAAATAGCTGTAAATTGAGAACTATCTATAACAGCCTCCCATCTCTCACCAAGTCAGTTTAGAAGCATTGGCTTCTTACTATGGAAATGCCAAGTATGTAATTTCCTTTGCGTTCAGAGCCCAATGTTCTCAGCTAGGATAGGCAATCTGAAATCCAAAGATGTAGCCATCTGCAGACTTTTCCTTCTCTGCCCCTTTGCCTACACAACTGTTTCTCAACTTTTAAGAGATATGGACTTCAATTCCCAATATTCTCAGCAGGCTAGCTAGGGAATTCTGGGAGTAGAAAGTCCACTCCTCTTAAAGACATCAAGGTTGAGACATACCAGCCTATGCAAAAGAGACAATGGCTCTTAAGACATTACTTAATTGCTTCAACTGCTAAGCAAACCCAACACACAAGAGGTTTTAACACACAAAATAACGTTGATGTATTATATTTCAAGCTTCTAGTCTTTCCTTCCAATTATGACCTAAGCTTGTGGGTCGCACCAAAGGTGTTTTGTTGATCGCCACCAGAGCTCTAGTGATCATCTATCGATGTGCTGCCAACGGATGTGGCCTGCAGGGGTGTCCAACCTTGGCAACTTTAAAGCTTGTGGACTTCAACTCCCAGAACGGACCTGCGCCTCTTCCGTCGGGAGCTCAAATCACATTTTTTCCATCTGGCCGGCCTGGCTTAGAGTTTAATAATGCAAATTTAATTTTAATAGAGGGTTTTACAATTTTAATCTTTGTAGCACAGTTATATTTATTTAATTCGGTTTTAAATTGTGGGTTGTATTTATATGATGTGTATGCTGTTGTTTTTACTTTTTATCTTCTGTGCACCGTCCCGAGTCCCATTGTGGAGATGGGGCGGTATAAACATTTGAAAATTAAATTAAATTAAAAATTTGAAAAGTAAATTCCCCAGCCAATTATGGGAGTTTAAGCCCACAAGTCTTAAAGTTGCCAAGGTTGGATATTCCTGGTGGCCTGGTTTACTTCAGTTTCTCCCATCCAGTCCTCGCTAACCGCCTATCAGGGAACTTAGCCTGAGATTGGCCCGAGATCATCCAATGTGATTTTCTGAGTGAATAGGAGTTTGCAGTCATGTTTCTCCGTGCAAAGAAATAAACAAAAACCCGCACAAAAACAGGAATTAATATAATGCACTTTCTATTTCTGCAGTTTTTAAAATGAAGACTGTTTAATTTTCTTTTCTTTCAATTATCGGGCACTATTAATGATACAGACATTTAACAAAATGTAATGACCCTCAAGCCAAGCATCTGTGCAACAACCCTAGCCAGATTTACTGTAGAGTGGAAGAGACCAAAAAGGCAATTCAGTTGGATTTGACGGCACAGAAATGTTGAGGTGCCACAGCTGCAATTATTATTTTTTTGTCTTTCTGCTCTTTTATCCAGGTTCCTCCAGCAAATGCCCTCTAAATCTGACCAAGTTACCAATTCCTGAATCCCTAACTAACCTGACTCTTGGTATCTGATGCATCTGCAGGGCATCAGATTGGGGAAAATCTGTCTCGTTTTTGGGGTGTGTTTTTTTTTTCTTGGCTCAGGGTGACAGCAATCAATGTCTCCATGTTGTTCAATCATTAGGCTTCCATTGCATTCACACTCAGATAAAGCCGAGCAGTTTGGAGGACAGGGGAGGACAAGCAGTTACATATAAGAACGGGAGACATTTTAATTATTCAGCCACAAAGCCTTCCAACTTTAGGGAAGACCAGCTAGAGAAGCTTCTTGCCTCCAGCACACCCAGAGCTTCCATATCCTCATGGGCCTTCCCCCATGGTTGGCTTTCTAGTTGGGAAATGCAATTTTAAAATAAAAAATAAAAAACCCATTTGAACAGCATTTAAAACCACCGTTATGTTCCTTGGATGGTGTTTGTCACCAAGTAGCATTTTATTTTTTTAATTTTTTTTTACTTGCATATTTATGCGATTTTACACTGGGTTGTTTTAGGTTTTTGTAAGCTGCCTTGAGGGTCTACTTTGATGGAAAGGCCCAGGGTATGTTTTAAATGAATAAAAAAAAACCCTAAATAAATCCTTGCTGTTTCAATTTAACAGGTCAGATAGAAAATCTCAAGGGTTTTTTTTTCCTTCCACACTTGTACATATCCCTCCACTGCAGCTTGTGAAAAATATTTCCCTTCTCTCTCTCTGGCTTCTTCTCTCCATCCTCTCATTGTCCTCTGTCTTTCCCACCTAAGCTGGTGGTTTTTTTTTAAGGTCTCTGAATACAGACGTATATTTGGAGAAGATTTAGGGGCTTTGCGACGGGTTTAGCATTGATAAGTTGAGTTCACCAATGTATTTTTTGGGGTCTTAACATACAGTATTTTAGGAACCGCTAAAGTTAGTTGGATATTCTATACTGTGCAAATCAGACAGGGAGGAGGAGGGAGTTATCAGGAATAAGCAGGTTTCCTGATCCCAACCACGGAAAGATTTCACCTTGGCAAATACATGGCATTTAAACTGCCTTGGCTGAAAATAAAAGGGCCAGTTTTGTCAGGGAGAACTCCTGAGTCCAAAATGGCCCTGCCCTTTAGTTGGGGATCAGGAGGGCATGCGTATGGGTAGATGGGAGAAAGGTGGGCTAGATATGGTGGGGGCTGTTTTAGGAGGAACTGATGAAGGGTATAAACCCTGTCAATATGTCTATTTCAGTCTGAAAATATATTTCCGCTCTACACTATTCTATATATAAGGCATTCATAACTTTCATAACATGTAGGGTCAAGTCTGCAATCCTTTGTTTGCTTACTTAAGAATCTTTTCCATTCCACCGGTCAAGCTTTATTTTGAATAAATATACAGAGGATTTGGCTGAAAGTTACTATGGAGATTCCAGACTATTAAAAAATAGCCTCTTTTTTGGGGGGGCTTGTCTGAAGAGTAGCCACCTGGTTGAGCCACTGCACGTCTTGTGTTAGGCCTCGCAATCTGAATTCTTCTCCAACATGACCTGTTCCCCTTTTGATGACAACACCGAGCCATTACAAAGGTTGGCATAGCTAACATTGCTGCTTATGTGGGATGGTCAAGAAACAAAGCACTTCACGATTTTAATCCTGGCCACACTCGTGGCATTGCTTGTGAGACGGGTTAATAATAATAATAATAATTTTATTTATAGACCGCCTCCTCTCCCCGAAGGGACTCGGAGCAGTGCACAGGGAAGTTAAAAAAAGCAAATATAAAATACATAAATAGCTAAAATAAGAATTAAACAAATTGTCCCTGCGCTAAAACCCACTATACTAAAACTAAACTACACCCCCCTAAAAACCCAGTTAAAAACGGAAGACTAACCTAGGCCGGCCAAGCAGAAAAAGTGTGTTTTCAATTTTTGACGGAAGGAGCGGAGGTCCGTAGTTGTTCTAATTTCGGGGGGAAGGTCATTCCAGAGGGCTGGGCCCGCCACAGAGAAGGCCCTTCCCCTGGGCGTCGCCCGCTGGCATAGCCTAGTGGACGGCACCCGGAGAAGTCCCTCTCTGTGGGAGCGGATCGGCCGCATGGATGTATGGGGCAGAATCCGATCCTGCAGATAAGCTAGGTTATTCTCCGGATGTCGTGACAAATGACACATGACATGTGTGTGCCCACATTGCACACATTCTCTTGCTTTGAAGATCCTTGGAGGAAGGGCACTATTCAGATGTCATCTCTAATCAAAGTTATTTCCAGGCACTAACCCTAAACGGGGTGTGGAGTGGAAAGGTATCCCTTTTGGTCACGTTGGGGGCAATGGAAGATGCAACCTGTTGATCTGAGAGGGACATCTCCCATTTGATAAAATAAATAGACATTGTCTAACAGGAACAAGAAGACAAACCAGCATTACAGTTCAGCCAAAGCAACAAGCAATGCTAGGCTCAAACACTCGTTCTTTTCTCCTTCCCCTTTCCCTTTTCCACCTTCCTGTTTCTTTGGGTGCAGGTATTTATTTATTTATTTATTTATTTATTTATTTATTTATTTTATTTATATTTATATCCCGCCCTTCTCCACAGAGGACCCAGGGCGGCGCACAGGAAATTTAAAAATATACAAAAATACAAAAAATAAATACATAATTTAAAATATATATTAAATTATCCTGATCCTATGCTAAAAACCCAATTATTAAAATACCCAATTTAAAACTTTCTAGAAGTCCCCGTGGGAGGTTAGGCTAGGCCGGCTTGTTGGAAAAGGTATGTCTTCAGACATTGGCGGAAGAGGCGGAGGTCAGTGATGGTGCGTAATTCAGGGGGTAGGTCGTTCCAAAGGGCTGGGCCCGCCACAGAGAAGGCTCTCCCCCTGGGTGTCGCCAGTCGGCATTGTCCGACCGACGGCACCCGGAGAAGGCCCTCTCTGTGGGAGCGTATCGGTCTAAGGGATGTATGGGGCAGGAGGCGGTCTCGCATATAACTAGGCCCCGAGCCATGGAGCGCTTTAAAGTCAAGGTAGTCCTTGACTTACGACCACAATTGAGCCCCATTGTCTTTGCTTGTCAGAAGGTCACAAAAGGGGTTCGACGTATCCCCAGGACACTGCAACCGTCATAAATATGAGCCAGTTGCCAAGCACCCACATTTTGATCACAAGACCATGGGGATGCTGTAATGGTTGTAAGAGTGAGAAATGGTCCTAAGTCACTTTTTTCAGTGCCGTTGTAACTGTGAAATGAATTGTTGTAAGTCGAGGACTTCCTATGGTGTGTCCCTCAGGGGACAGAAACTACAATCAGGGATGGTCTTATGCTTCAATCTTTATAGTCCACTCAGAAAATGTTACCTGCCCTTAAAGAGCTGTATAATAGTAAGAAAAAGATTTATTGTTATGTTCGTCCTTGTGCTTTTCCTGGACATTTGGGATATTTCATGATTTTTTTCTTCTTCTCTTTTTACTATCTTTCGTATTTCATATTTATAACATGATCCAACCAGGGAACCAGGCAGGCCCTAAATTTAAATAAACAAAGAAGTAAACAAACTGAAGCTAGAGCAAAGCTAGCATAGCAGGAACAAAGTCAACGGGGGAAATCAAACTTGCTTAATGACGGCAGGATTCATTTAACAACTGCAGGGATTTGCTTAACAACCTTGGTAGTAAAATCCAGTACAAGTCACTTAACAACAGCCTTACGTAGCAACAGAAATTCTGACCCCAATTGTGGTCATAAGTCAAGGACCCACCTGTATTAGTTTTCATCTGTTCACGACCTCTTATTGGTGGCAAACTGGGAAGACAATATCCAGCGGTCAGAAAGCCATTTAATAGGCATGTGGGCAACCATTTCCTCTTTCTTGCATCGTATCCTTAGTAGGTGCTATTAGTATGTAAGACCTTCCTCCAGAGATACACAGCATTAGCGATGGGGCATTCTTCCCCACCAGCAGCTTCCAGTCTCTGATCTGAGATCTAATTCCTTGGCTCAAGGAAGCATTTAGAGACATTTTTGAAAACCGGAAACTATGTTCCTCAGCCAGGCAGCCCATCTTCGTGGTCCCCTGCAAATTCCATTGAGGAATTATTTTGCTAATGCCTCCCTCTAAGGCTGAAACACCCATCTAGGGACAGATAGCTTTTCCACCTGCTTTTTCTCATTTGGGCTGGTTTCATGGGCGGCATTGTTTTGTTTAATAACATAAACCCTGATTAAAGCATTTGCTATTCTAACAGGCCCAAAGGTGCTTTTTCCCCCCCAAAAGGCAACTGGACTTTCTTCGTTTTTCCTTGAAGACGTTTCGTTTCTCATCCAAGAAGCTCCTTCAGTTCTGACTGAATTGCGGAAGGGTTCATATCCTTGCAGTCATCTGGTCATTAGCGCTCTTTCTGAGAGTCACTGATAGAGAACTGAAGAAGCTTCTTGGATGAGAGAAGCGAAACGTCCTCAAGGGGAAAAAACCACAAAGGAAGTCCAGTTGCCTTTTGGAAAAAGCACCTTTGGGACAACCATGACCTGGATGACTGAGAAGCTCCGTAGACATTTATTCTAATAGGCACAACCACCAATGGTTTTCAAAGACTCAAAACCATGCCTATGGTTGGTCGTGCAAGAAGGACTGGATGAAAATGCAGAACAGGAAAGTACCATGCTTATTCGCAACAATAAGAGTGTGTACCAAGGGTGGATTGGACAGATAGTGTCATCATCAAGGCTGGATTAAATGTAATCTATAAACCATTACTTACATCTTCAGCAACTTAAAGGGACACTCACTATATCATTTGTCGTCACCATCTCCCGCATACGCAAAAACAGCTCCACCATAAAGTCCGTGTATATGGTTTCCTAACAACCTACCACCACACCTTTGATTTAAGGTATTATCCTTATATTTTGCTTGTAAAACAGAAGAGCTAGGTTTTATACAAAACGCCTAACTCGATCCTTGGGTTAACCAAAATAATTGGACCGTTCGTATACAATAACAGGGTACATTCAGAGAATAAACCATACTAATATGATGGCTTGGTTCACATCACACGGTGATATGCTGTCCAATCTCATTTTAGCCAACTGATAACAGCCAGGCTTGGCCACAAGAAATAGCACACAATGACACAATCGCAAGTCAACCCATTCAGCCAATCCGTTGCTCTGCAGGCACTCAGCAAAGCTTCTATTTTCCTGGATCTTAAGATTGGCCTCTACACCAGGCATCTCCAACCTTGGCAAGCAGAGCTGTCTGGGAAATTCTGGGAGTTGAAGTCCGCCAGGCTTAAAGTTGCCAAGGTTGGAAACGCCTGCTCTGCATGGAGCCGCCCACATTCCTGGTGGAGAGCTCTTAGGATTGGCTGTACTGAACTGACACAGAATGAATTCTGCTGCTGGTCCTCCTAACGTTATGTTCTTTTTTAATTAATGGTGGATCATTTTTTATAAGTTGGTATGTTGGTTTTTAACTTGTTTCTACTTGTTGTGAGCCTATCCTAATTAATTAGGTGAGGGGGGTGACCATACAAACCAAACAATAATAATAAATAATAATAAACTTTAATTTGTAGACCGCTCCCTCTCCCCCAGGGGACTCGGAGCAGTGCACAGGGAAGATAAAAGACAATAAATATACATATACAAATATACATACATAATTAAAAGGCAAATTAAACATTATTCCTGTGCTAAAATTCCCAATTGACGTTCACTAAAATTCCCAATTAAATTTGCTAAAAAAACCCATAGACAGAGAGACTACCCTAGGCCGGCCAAGCAGAAAAGGTGTGTTTTTAATTTTAGACGGAAGGAGCGGAGGTCCGTAGTTGTTCTAATGTCGGGGGGAAGGTTGTTCCAGAGGGCTGGGCCCGCCACAGAGAGAGCCCTTCCCCTGGGCGTCGCCCGCTGACAAAGTCTAGTGGACGGCACCCGGAAAAGTCCCTCTCTGTGGGAGCGAATCGGCCGTGAGGATGTATGAGGCAGGATCCGATCCCGCAGATACTTTTCTATAGAAATTCACACCCATTCCTATTCCAAGGACAGAGGTAGAGGCATTCTGCATGAAAATGCCATAGACTTCATCACATGACTGCAGGGCACATATTGGAAGATGCAACGGATGAATAACATCACTGAAATCGATAGGGATCATACACCCCAGGACGATTTGCAAATATTTGTGTGCCGGGAGTGAGTTTGCATTTTTCTTTCTGATAAGCTTTCAGCATCTGTCTTGATCAACTAGGTATGAACATTCTATAGTATTAAAGCTTTCTTTATGTGGGTGCACCCAGATGTTCTCGAAGTCCAGCTGCCCTCATCCACAGCCAGCAAGCAATCATAGAGAAGGCACCAGCGATATTTTTTAAGCTTTTTCAGCCCGTTTTTATAATTTTTAGACATAATTCAAGGCAACGAACGTTTCTAAAACTCCTTTCTTTTCCTACTTTCTCCACCACAACAACGGATGAGTTAGACAAGAGAGAAAGTGAATAGGCCACCTGGCTGGCTTTCATGCCTAAGATGGGACTAGAACTCACAGTCTCCTGGTGTCTAGCCTGGCGCCTTCACCACTAGACCAAGATTTAGCTCACGAATTCCAACCCTCAATAAAGAAATCCAGATGTTGGCATAAGTCTTGGGTGATGGAAACTGGAAGCTTCTTGAGGCTTTCTAGAGAAGAAGCAGGCTTGTATTTAATGGCTTCTTGCCACTGGTTTATACAAGCAAGAACAAATAGCCTGAAACCTGAGGCAGCTTCATTAAACACCTTGGTGAAAAGTAAGTCACTGTTACCTTTTTACCTACTTGCGGGCTGAGGAGGGGAGCAGAGGTGATATTCAGCTGGTTCAGATTGGTTCGCCTGAACCAGTAGTGCAAATCGTGAGTGGGGACCCCAGCCGCCCCAGCTCTATGCCATCCTATTTAGGCACATTGTTAAGGCCGGGTGCATGTGCGGAAGGTGTGTACCAGAGGTGGTTTCCTACCGGTTCGCACCAGTTCGGGCGAATCAGTAGTGGATTTTGCAACTGAGTCACCGCACTGGTAGGGGTGGCTGGCTGGCCACACACCCGAACCAGTTCCCCGGTGGCCCATGCTGTTGCCAGCATGTTTTTTACTCCTTTTTAAATGTTCTGCGCATGTGCAGAGCAATTTTTCAACAACTGCGCATGCAGGCATAGTGCGCAGCGAACAGGCAGTAATGCTGGCAGCAACCCACCCCTGGCGCAAGCACGAGCGAAGCACATGCGTGGAAGGCCAGGCGCATGTGCGGAAGGGGCGTGCGTGCCCATGAAGCAAGTGGGTGCACACCAGTGGTGGGTTTCTGCAGGCTCGCACCTACTCGCAAGAGCCGGATGGTGAAATTTAGAGAACCGGTGAGAGGGGGTTCCACCGGCGGACCCAGAAGTAAGTCTGGCCTGCTGCTGCCGGTAACCCAATGGGAAGGAAAGGAAGGCAGAAAGTAAGAAAGGAAAGGAAAGGAAAGGAAAGGAAAGGAAAGGAGGAAGGAAGGAAGGAAGGAAGGAAGGAAGGAAGGAAGGAAGGAAGGAAGGAAGGAAGGAAGGAAGGAAGGAAGGAAGGAAGGAAGGAAGGAAGAGAATTTATCATCACAACTGAGCCCAAAATTTTAGTTGCTAAGCAAGAGCATTGTTAAATGAGTTTCACCACATTTTACAAGTTGGCCACTCCTACCCTGTCACATGATTGCCAAGCCACGCCCACAAAATAGGCCACACCTAGAGAGTAGGTTCTAAAAAAATTTGAAACCCACCACTGGTGCACGCGTGGCAAACCAGTTAGTAACAAAATGTGAAACCAACCGCTGGGGGGCAGCATACAGTAGGCAGGTAAGTAGCTTATCCCATTTTAGCTAGCCATGGATATGGGCAATCAGGTACAAGTTGGCAATGATGGTTTGATCTCCCAACGCACCACGCTCGCCAAGATCCTTTCCTCCCTGCCAGCCTCTCCTGTCTCACTCACGAGCCTTGAGACAATTCCGCTTGGCCTCTGTGGACGTCAGGAAAGCAGCCATTTTAGCTTTGCTAGCCAAAGTGAAGCCACCTGGTGTTTAACTGCCAGGCGGGGAAAGGACGTGTTAGTTTAAAAAATAAAATACAATAAAGAGGGGTAAATTTGGAGACTTAAAACTCCAAAGGAGGAGACTGAAATCAGACGGCAGAAAAGTGCAAGGGTTAGCTTGATGGGAAATACAGATACCGAGATCAAAAAGGATTCCTTGCACTGAGAAAGGTGTGCAGTCAGCAAAACGGAAGGCGGATTCGAAGGGAAGGCAGAAGAACCGACAAGCATTTGCTCTTGGGAATTTCACAACAGTTGCTGCTGCCTCGTAGCTTCTTCCCTCTTTCCTTGGTTAATTGGCAACACTCATACAAAATTCTCAACGTTGGTTGCCTCCTCAAGGGCTCGGTGTAAATCCTAGGAGCTCCGGAAAAGGAGACATCCAGAAACTTTGATTTCTAGCGGGACTTTGTTAGAATTAGGCAGGACAAAAAGCAACGGATGGAACCTAATCAAGGAGACAACTAAGGAGAAATTTCCTGACAGTGAGAACCGTTCATTAGTGGAGCTGGCCTTGCCTCCCAAAGTTGTGGGTGCTCCATCACTGGAGGTTTTCAAGAAGAAGTGAAGAGTCATTTGTCTGAAATGGTAGAGGATTTCCTGCCTGAGAGGGGATTGGACTAGAAGACCTCCACGGTCCCTTCCCTCTCTGTTATTCTCTAATGGGGAACAGTCGGCCATCATGCAGGAGGTGTTTTGGGAAGCGAAGCGTGATAAAGAAAGGATCAGGGTATGAAATGGAGAGGAAAAGGAAGGAAGGAAGGAAGGAAGGAGGGAGGGAGGGAGGGAGGGAGGAAGGAAGGAAGAAAGAAAGAAAGAAAGAAAGAAAGAAAGAAAGAAAGAAAGAAAGAAAGAAAGAAAGAAAGAAAGAAAGAAAGAAAGAGAGGGAGGCAGGTGGAATGAGAAACACAAGGTAGGAAGGCATCACAGAAGGAAAAAGGACAATCTAGGCCAGAAGGACTAAAAACTTCAAGCTAAAAGTGAAACATGTCCGAGGTGCCTGCTTGATATGTCTGGGGAGGATCAGAGGCACCCCTTTGTCGGCATTGGCTTACATCCTGGCCCACGCCATTTCTGGTGACATCTGGACCACATCAACGGTGGCAAAAAGGTGGATCATCCATATGGATGGAGGGAGCTGGACCCAGCGATGGAAAGAGGCGAGCAAAGGTTTGAGGGTTGTGGAGACTTGGAAAAGCTGCCTCGGTAAGAGAAGATTTTCTACCCTGCCCTCATTCCCCTGCTTCATACACACACACACACACACACACACACACACACGCACACACACACACACACACGCACAGCAGCTTCAGCACTGACCCCCTCTCTGCACCATCACCAAGGCCAGTCCCTTGGGAAGACTGTCCTCCTCCCCTTTCCTCCCCCCAATCCTGCTGACCCTGGCGCGTGGCTGTGCCCGGAGGCTCGGCTGGAACAAAGGGCCCAGAGCTTGGCCAATCAGGGTGTGCAGCTCTCCTGCCGCTGACCTTTTTATGATTATTATTTAAGGGAAAAAGCAGAGGCAAGGAAAGGAGGAGGGGGGAAGAGGAGGAGGAGGAGGAGGCAGCAGGAGGAGGGGAGAGGAAAGGAGCTTTGCAAAGGAGAGCTGGCCTCTCGGCAGCCACTTTATGGAAAATACCCCTACATGGCTCACGGTGGTCACCCCAAACTCCCCGCCCGGCCTCTTGGGAGTCCATGTTGCCTGGGATCAACCAGGCCATGACCCAACAGGAGCACGTCTGTCTGTGCAGTGGCCGTAAGAAAGCCCCTGGCGGCCTCCTCACTCAAGGTTGGAAGGGATGAATATGTTGCCTCCCTCCCTCGCCCCCAGCTGTGCAAGCAGAAGGGAACAGATCCCTCGATTTTCACCCAGGACTGTTCCTTGGTCTGTGTAAAGGATCACCACCATCTTACTGGCCAATTCAAGGAATTCTTCACTTCTGGAGCAAAGCTAGAGAACCTTTAGGAATGATCCTCCCGGATTCCTCATCCGCAGAAGCCCAAGGTTGAGCAATACAGTTATTAAATATAGCCGTTCTCCCTGCCCCATAAAAACCAGCTTATATAGCTACGTCCCTTGACCAAGCTAGCTTGCGTCCTCCATATACTGACCAAATCCTTTCTTTTTTTTTAACTCCATGGCTTGGATATCGACTCTACCCCTAACATACCAAAGATTGCACCAAGAGCTAGCACCAATAGTAACTGACAATTGCAAGGTGTACATGAACACATGCACATAGAATCTTTCTGTGCTAACAAGATCTTGTGGATCTGAGACAGCAGAGAACTATCATCATCATCATCATCCCAACAGCTTTCTTGACCAAGTTATAGGTAAAAATAGGCATGGGGAAGAAGATCATGGCTTTCCAATGCTGTGAATGGCCTATCAGGGTATGAATTTATAACTCAATGAACCCTTCTCGTGGTTTAAGACACTACTGGGTTCAATTTGCACAATGCTTCTGGTTAAGTTAACTGGGATTGTATCGTTTGGGAGAAATGGACCCAAGGTCAGCTTTGGGCCACAGACTGGTCGATCAGTTCAAGAATTCCTGTCACAAGAATTGAGCCAGTTTGGTCTAGCGGTTAAGGCAATTTGGAGAGGGTGAATTCTAGTCCCATGTTAGGCATGAAACCCATCTGGGTGACTCTGGGCCAGTCCCTCTCCCCCACGCCCTCTCTCTCTCTCTCTCTTAGCCCACAACCTCAGGCTCTGGAGACAGGCCCTGTCAGTCAATTCCTATGGCAACCAAATGGATCAACCCTTGGTTGATTGGGGGGGAAAAGTAGACCCTGCACTTGTGGTAGGAAGAAAAAGAAAGGTTTTGGGAGATGTTACTATTTTTAAAAAGACCATCATTAAACTATAATACGGTCCATTTCTTTGAGCACCAAACATGGTGGTTGTGTTCCCCTCACCTGGATCAAGGGCTTAGTGTGTTGTGTAAACTCAGCATCACAATGTTCCCTGAGCATTCCCATATGTGAGTTCAGGAAGTATAAAGCATCCACTGTTTGGTCATGTGGCAGTCATACCGTGGAAATGGTGGTGCGAAGCAAATGTTAACACCATGTCTTTGAACTGTTCAGCTGGCTTTGGTGTACTTTACAGCTTCTAAGTACCAGGAGCCTCTCATAAAGCATTGTGTAGAATATAAAGTTTATATTTCATTACAAAATAGCATAGCAAAATCCCAAGCAACGCGTGTTCAACCAATTTCTCTCTGCGTTTGGAAATTTGTCCTTCAAATTCACAAAGGTTTCATGCTTATAGAAGACTCAGTATGTTATTAGCAAATATATTACTTGCTAGTGTCAACTGAGTAGAAAGGAATTCAAAATATAACTTATGTTCGGAATTTTTCCCTCCCGATAGAGACATGTTTTGATTTTAATCAGTCCTCAAAGCAAACTAAACAAGATTTCCAATGCAAAGCTGTGGAACCCAAATCAAAGTTTAGTCAAATGAAAAATGTAGAGGTGAAATTCAAATTTAAATCTCAACAGCTGCCAATAGACATGGTTGCTCAAATCTAAAACTGTGCATTTAGGGAGCATTTTAGAGGCATGGTTTTAGTCTGATGAAGGTATATTGAAGGTGGTCTTTTAAATTTTTATTCTTTTGTAATGGACATAGGGATTGTTTTATTTTCTACTGGAATACCTTTATTCTTTCACACTCTTACTCATATTTTGGCCATTTAATGTACAAAGACAGCTACTAAAAACGATCTGAAGTGCACATTTGTCTAACTTAAAAGCTTTCTACCTTATCCTATTAGTAGCAAGCAATAAAAGCATTATCCAATTATGAACACCTGAAGTTTTAAAATACAGCATCGAAAAAGACATTTTAGTATGTGGATTTTTTAATCTACCAACTGTTATTTCTTTAAAAACATACCAGGGGTTTTCACTGAAAATAAAGATAAGGGGAAAGAAAAACAAATCTTTTAATAATACTTTTTTAAAAGGACGAAGAAAAAAACACATGAATCACAGCATAAAGCCACTATGCAACATTTAAGGCGATACAATCTTATGAGAAATCAGTGACAAAGATCCCTGTAAATATATACACATATATATTTGTATATGTAGGTGTGTGCACACATATACACACACCCACACACAGCAACACAAGAGTGACATATCCCCAGCCTCAGCATATCTGGCTGGCCATCTGGACCTGTGTTTCAGACCGAATTCCCCAAATATATTACCAAAACCAAGAAACTACCAGGTCCTCCTAACATTTTGGCAATCTTGATTTGGTTTTTCCTTTTCTCTCCTATGTGTAAGGTGAACACTGATCCCCAAAATAAGAATCATCTACAAACGTGGTACCCAAAGTCACAGTCATCTTTCACCTCTCTTCCCCTCTCCCTTGTTCCTGTGTAAAGAACCCTCAAGTTTCCTACACCTCATTGCAACAACTTCAGTGCTTGGTTGGGGTTTGGGATTACCCCCATTTCCAGCCCTACCTAAGAAGGCACCAAGGGCACAGACCTTCATACGTGTGCGTGTACACACACACACACATTTATTACTCTGCCCAGAGAAAGAGAGAGAGAGAGAGAAAGAAAGAGAGAGAGGATGTGGGGGTGGAGGGGGGCAGTTACTACAGGCTGGAAAATCGATTTCTGCTTCTGAACAAGCTTCACTTCCCAGACCTCCAGGTTCATTAGCACGGACTGGGCTTGACACCAATACAATTTCCACACCAAGCTGGCTGCAGCAGAGCTGGGGGAGGGGTGCACACAGAGGGCCAGCTCTGCAGCCACTTCTCTGAACCCCCCCACCCTGCCAGCCAAGGAGGAGGAGGAGGAGGAGGAGGAGGAGGAGGAGGAGGAGGAGGAGGAGGAGGAACATGTCAAGAGCAGATTCTGCAATCGCCTCTTGGTTTTTATTTCCCCAGATCACATCCCAGCCTGCCTTTTGCACCTTCGTACAGTTCTTTTCCCCACTCGCCCATGGATGTCCCACTGCCCATATTTCTGACCCTTCCCCATTCCTAGCAACTCCTAAATCTCATCTGTCCAATCTATGAGGAAAGATGACTCTCCTAGGATCAGCTGGGTAATAGTAGAAGCATCCGTTATCCAAATGCCTGCTTCTCCTCTTAACTTTGGGAAGCAGGAGATAAAGAGAGTGAAGAACAGGAGAGCCTCCCCCCACCCCCCACCCCCGTGAATGCCAATGCTGGCATATACTGCATCCATCAGGGCCCCTCCAACCCACCGCCTCATAATCTTAAGAGACAGAAGATACATTTTCCCCAAGGGCACTTAAAAATGTCTTTCGCAGATTCAAGAGACTCCAGCTCCAAAATAAATCACCCCAGTTGCTTTTTGATCTAACCACTAGTCTCCTATCAACCATCCTCCCCTGCAGGGTCGGCCTCGCCAACCCACCCTGTTTATCTTTTGACTTCAGCGCCCACGGTTGGGGCAGTACAGGAACACAAAAATCTGTTTAATAACCACCTAGATCTCTGTGAATGATGGGGGTGAGGAAGAGGAGGAGGTGGTGGTGTGGTGATGGGCATAATGTTTTGAAGCAGCTGAACAAAAGGAAGCAGAGCAACTTCCTATCAAGTGTGGAGATTAAACCCCTGGATTGGGGGCCGGAATGTTTGAAAACTGGTGAGATCAAGAAGCCCAGAAACAGTCTGCAAAGTGGGGAGGGGAAAATACCAGTGGTTTTTCTCCCCCCCCCCTTAAAGCACCAGGCATATTTATTGCCCCCACCTAGAGAAATCCATGGGGGACCAAGAATGGAGGTTCACAAGTCCAGAATTTACTTCCAAGTAATTAGAGGAGGGTTCTGTGAGAATCATTAACATGGAAGGGACTTGCTCCTTTTTAAACAGGAGCAGGTAAACTAAAGGTATATGCTTAAACAGAGTGGCACTCGGGTGGGGAGATGGGGCACCACTGACAACTTAAAACAGAAATTACTGGATCGCAGTCACTGTAGGGTGGAGGCTGTACCTGAATTCCCAAGCAGGTATGGGGGGGGGGGGAGGCAGAATTTCGGATGTGCTGAGACAAATGGGAATTGGGGTGGGGGGAGGCCTTGGAGTTTCTGCTAGCATCTCACAGGTGCCTCCTCTCTACCCCTCACCTCTGCCCCCCCCCCCAATTCCCCTTGGTCCAGGAAAACTCTCCCCCTCCTCCAAATTTCCACACACACAAACACCCCCATCCGCAGATCAGTCAAAACCTTGGTTTGATTTCCAACCTCGTAGAAACAATTTGGGGGATGCAGGAAGCTCTTTGAAGGGGATGGGAAACCGCCGCGGTTATACTTCTGAGGCTGCTGCTGCTGCTGGGATCGCGACGGCTGGGGGGGGGGGGGCAGGAGCCAGCCGGTTCTTCCGCGCCCCCCCCCCCTCTCCTGGCCAGCCAGCAAAGGGCTTCCCATCCCCGCTTCGGCCGGGTTCTCTTCCGACCGGCGTCTTCGGCCGGCGGCAGGCTCTTCCCGCTGCTGCTGCTGCCGCCGCCGCCGCTACCATCCACCCCCTCTGCCCCCCACCCCCTCCGTCTATCGACCGCAGGATGCCGGCGCCGGAGGTTCGATACGGAGCAGTGACACTCCGGATCAATACCGCCTGAATAAAAACCCGCTCGCCCCTCGCCACTTTCCGCTTTCCCCTCCTTTCCTCTCTCGCCTCCTCTTCGGCGGCCGGGCGGGAAGAGTTTGGGGGGCGCCTTTCACCGCCCTGGCTGGGCTTCAGAGGCCGGGCCGAGTGGGTTTGGGGGGGGGGGGCTGTCCCGAGTCCTCTTTGGGGGGGGGCTCCCTGTCCCTCTCTCGCCCGGCTTTCTTCCTCTCGCTTCCCTCCTTACCGTTTGCAGAGCGCAGGGCGAGCGGCGATTTGAGGCGCCATCCGTGCTCCGGGCCGGCGGATCTTTGGAAGACCAAGGGGACCGGTAGAGGGATGAACATTGCGAGGACCTGTGAGTGACACTCCGCATAACCCCACGGAGGGAAACAAAAAAATATAAAGATAGAGAGAGAAAGAGAGAGAGAGAGAGAGAGAGAGATAAGGATGGGGGGGCAGGCGAGCGGCAAAGGGAGCCGGGCGCGGGGTGGGTGGGTAGGCGGGGGCGTGGGGGGGGGAGAGACACACGCCGGACGGGAGACGCTCTCCCGAGAGTGACAACCGGCGGGGGTGGGTGGGGATGGGAGAGGGGGGTGGGAACGGGGCAGAGCTCGCCCTTCTCCCCCTCCGGCAACGCTCCGCTTTCGGCGCTTGCACACGTGCGGGCAGGGGTCTGGAGCCAGACGTGTGTGTGTGTGTGTGTGTGTGCGTGTCCGCTTGGCAAGGCCGTGTGGGCTTCGGTCACTCGACCGGGACCCTGCGGATCATTTTAAGGCTTTTGCAACAACAACAACAAAAAAGAGAGAGGGGGGGAAGGAAAGGGGGTGTGGGAGAGCATGCATGCGTGCGCGTGTGTAAAACACACCGATCGCCCCCCACACCGACGGTGAATGCGTGTTTGTCTTGCCCCCGTTCAGAGACCACTGCTCTTCCTCTCTCTCCCCCCCCCTCTTTAGCCTGGTCCGAATTTCCCCTCTCCCCTCTTCGCCTGCCCCTCTCCCATCACTCCCAGCCTGCGATTCCCACTTTATTGTCTTCTCCGTTATCTCTCGCGCGCTTCTCCCCCCTCGCCCCCCTCCCTCCCTCCCTCTCTCCTTCCAACCACCCCGCTTTGACAGATGACATCCAAGCGAGCGACTTGCCGTCCCTCGCAGTCCTCGTCCCCCCCCCGTCCCCCCCCGCGGGCTCCTCCGCTTCCAATATCCCCCCCCCCTTTTTTTTCTTTCTTTCTTTCTTCACTCTTTGCACAAGTACAGTCCTTACCCAGACAAAAGCAATTACTCCTTAGGTGTAAGCTTTTCGGTGGGGGTGTAGAAAAAAAGAAAAAGGGAGGGGGGGAAGCGGGGAAAGGGAGAATTACAGAAAAACAGCCCCCCCCCCTCCCGCCGCCCATCTCCCAGCAAATAATCTTTCTTTCGCCTGCCCTTCCGTCTTCAAAAATTAACACCAACACACGCGCGCGAGCGCGCACACACACCTGACACCTTCTTTGCGGGTCAAAACTCCGCTTTGGTGGCGCTAAAAATAAGCCGCGTTAATCGCCGCGGAGTTTTTCTCCTCCGGCTCCCTTAAATTAACGTGTCACTTCCAACACCCCCCCCCCCCACACACACACACACCTCCACCTCAACCCCCCCCCCGCCCCGCCGCCAATCGTGGCTCCTTTCAGGTTTATTATTACGGGAGAGATTTACACGGATAATCACCGCAAAGCACCGCGATAATAAAGGGGTGACCTTCCCGCTGCCCCCCCCCACCAGCCCCCAGGATACATAATTAGGCTGGGGGGGGGGGTATGGTTTTTTTTTTTTTTTTTTTTGCAAGCAATGATTCTTTCCCCCCAGCCGGCCTTCGCTTCCTCCCACTTTCGTTGCAGAGTTCAACGCCGCCTTCGCCTCTCCCGGAATCGCCCCGTCGTTCCTCCGGAGGAGAGAAAAGCGAGGCCGGGCAATTCCTCCGGATCCCGGGCGAGCTCTACTTTCGCCTCGCCGCCCGGTTCCTAAACGCCCAGGCAGGGCCTCGTGGCCCACCGTCGCCTCGACCCCCCGTAAAAGATCCCCCCGGGGGGGGGAGATCGCTGCTGCTGGCGCCGCCGCCCCTCCCTTCGGCCCCCTTCGGGGTCAAAGGAGGCCAGGAGAGCGCTCCAAACCGGCCGTGGCTTCCCCGAAGGGGGCTACCCAAGGACGGAGGCTTCGCGTCTCCTCGATCCGGCTTTGCCCCCCACTAACCGCCATCGCCTGCGGGCAGGAGTTTCCGACTAATCGAAATAAGAGCGGGAGCCACTTTCTGTTTTGCACCGTTTGGGAGAAGGAAGCGGGCAGGAAGCAAGCCTTCGCCTCTTCGCTGTCCTCTCCTACTTGCCTTCTTTCGCTCCCCGGGCCTTTCTGCCTTAAGGCCACCGGGTGGAACCGAAACGCGGAGGGCCCAGGGCCAGCCCATCCCCAAAACCCAGCGCTGCTCGCAATCGCCCCCCCACCCCACCCCAACTTCAAAGATCCTCTCCTATTTCCTCTTCCTCCATTCTCCCCGTTTATTCCCTGGGCAGAAGTGGACCTTACTCTTAATTCCCCAACTCCTGATCGGCAACATATTTCGAGGGGGGGGGGAAGGAGGGGGCAAAGGAAATCGACCACCAAGGCTATTTTTGCATCCCATGGGAGAGCTCCCCTTTTGTGCATCATTTGACACCCCCCTCCTCCTCCTCCTCCCCACCCCCATCCTGCAAAGCAGACCAAGGAGGCTAAAGGGGGGTTGGTCAAAGAGAGAGAGAAAATGTATATAGGAGAGGAATGTATATAATGAGTGTGGTAGGGAAGACCGAGAAAGAAAGGAAGCCGCTGGACAGTGAGGGTTGGTGGTGTGGATGGACAGAAAATGTGATGGAAATATATTACTGACAGGGAGAAGGAGAGAGGGGTGTATATATATATATATATATTGTGCGATATAGAAAGAGATCAGATTGATGGTGGGGCAAATAGATGAATATGTATGGGGCAGGAGGTGGGGGAGGGAGGGTTTCTCCGGAGTGGAAAAAAGAGGGGAGAGAAAAACAGCAGAAACAGGAGGGCAATTATTTGATTCAGGACCACCGTGTGGAGGTCAAAAATTAACTGCCGCTAGCATCGAAGTATGTGGTGGGTGTCTTGGGAGGGTTAATATCTCCCTTCTCTTTCTCTCTCTCTCTTTTCTCTCCCAGTGCCTAGGTCACAAAAAAACGACAGGCAGGACACACCTACGCAACCCCAACCCATTGTAAGAGATGTTCCCCCCTACATTACAACAAAAGCCAAAAGGGAGGTTTGGGATTGGCCTCTGGATTTCCTCGGAAGAAGAAGGCTGCCCTTGCAGTTCCATTCCTGCTTCCAGGGAGAAGAGAAAAGGTCTGTAACACGCGAATAATAAATCACTGCTGGAAAGAGAGGAGCTGAGTTATCACAAATCTGCCACCCACCCTACAAAAAAAGGGAGGGGAAAAAAAAGAAGAAGAAACGGTGCAAAGCAGGGTCACCTAATAAGAAGCGTGCTGTTGTTCACAAGGGCCACTTCAGCCAGTAAAAAGGGCCACAGTCCACATGGGTCATTTAAAGGTACCTTGAGAATCGTGTTGTGCCCCACTTCCTAACCTAGATTAACAAGATTCAAAACACTGTGAAAAAATGCTTTTCTCTCTCATCTCCAGAGGCCTTCTCTCCCCCTCCCCTTTCAGCCCAAGTCAAACAGAAATACTCTGCTCTTTTAAAGCAAAAACAACAACAACAAGGTGGATCTGTTATTTTTTTTCAATCCCCACCTTTTCTGCACTAGCGTGTATTTGGACAGGCACACTAGGGAAGCAAAAATTGAACAGGGGTGGGTGGTGGTGGTTGTTTTAATCATGCAACCTGCCCCAAATCCCTGAGACCAGAAGGGGAGAGAGAGGTAAAAGTAACTCTTCAAAATAACTGCTTTCCAATATAATGGCTGCCCAAAGTATTTACTATTACCTTTATGTATTCTTTCCATTCATGCTCCTTTTTTTCCCCCTACAGCAGTATTCAAGAATGGGAGAAGATACAATCAGAGCCGGAAGGGAAGATGGCAAGGGGAATAATGGATAAAAAGAGGGGTTTTTAAAATACACACATATATATAGCCTAACGTTCAATGAGATTCTTTAGGGGAGCTCAAAGCCAGTGGGATTTTCAACTATTTTCCCCCCCTCATAAGCTGGTTCTCCTTCATGCTATATCACAAACTGGTTTTAAAATTGTTTAAAAACTAGGGCCTGCTTGATAACAGTTTGCTAAAGCCCTTTTCAGTGAAAGCACCCATTCACGCTGTTCTCTGGGCCTTCATTCTTCTCCAGAGAACATACAGAGGTGCGCATGTGTGTATGTGCTAATTAACCCAGCTTTCTAGCTGCAGTTCAGAGACACTCGAGTGCAAAACGGTTTTCCACACAATTAAAAGATGCAGATAATAACTACACACACTGCATGGAGCTGCATCCTGTCTGTTTCTTAGAAGATGAAAGAAGAGGCACTATCCATAGGTGGGTGTTGGGCTCCACAGAATGTTTCCGGCTACTCAGAATTGTATGGGCAGATTAAATTCCTAGATGCTTGCATCCAATTAAAAGATGGATGCAGCAACAGGTTTTTTGGTGGGGAAAGAATTTAAAGAATCTAATTACCTAATTATTAGCAACAAAGATGATTAGGGGACTGGAGGCTGAAACAAATAAAGGACCGTTGATGGAATTGGGTATATCTAGTTTAATGAAAAGAAGGACTAGAGATGACGTGGTAGCAGCGTTCCAATATCTAAGGGGTTGCCCCAAAGAAGAGGGGGTGGATCTATTCTCCAAAGCACCAAAAGGCAGGACAAGAAGCAATGGATGGAAACTAATCAAGAAGAAAACCAACCTAGAAGTTAAGGAGAAATTTCCTCACAGAACAATTAATCAGTGGAACGACTTGCCACCAGAATTTGTGAATGCTCGAACACTGGAAGTTTTTAAGAAGAAATTGGACAACCATTAGTCTGAAATTGTATAGTGTTTCCTGCCTGAGCAGGAGGTTGGACTAGAAGACCTCCAAGGCCCCTTCCAGCTTTGTTATTCTGTTATCCATAAATCTTTCTTGCTAAACTAAAGCCATTACCTTTTTCTTTATCTGAATTGTTTAAATTAGAAATAGTAGCACCAGGCCAGAAAACAATTTAAAAAATGATCACAGAACATGTGTATAGGTGAGCCGAAATATTAAAAACCACCTGTTTTATGAGAAAGCATTCTCCTTGTTTTTGCCCATCCAAGGCCTTTGCAGTTCTAAATAATAGTCTTGCTTTCATTTAGAATTCCCCCCCACTTCACTGAGAATTAAAGGTTCGTAAATATGCAACACCCCTCCCATTGCTGACCTGTTATCTCTTCACCTTTTAAACAACTATTTGAATTAAAAAGATGCAGTTTCAGCTCTCTTCCTACACAAGTTAATCTACGCTTAATAGTCTAACCCCACTCCAAAACTTTGGAAGTTTCAAGAGCTGTGTAACTCAATACTGTACAACATCAATAAGGATTTGAATTTTTTTTCTTCCATAAAATTATCTAATAGGTTTTGTAGACTCTCTGAAAAAAGATGCTAAAATGAGGAGTGGTCCTTATTATTGTTCTTAATTCTAGAGCCTTGCTGAAATTCTGAAGCTTTTTGTGTTATTTTTTAAATGCTGTTTACTAATTTCCAAGCAGTTACAGAGAAAAACCTTAACAGAGCCTTGAAAGGAAGAGGTAATCCTTTCTTTAAAGGGATAAATTTAATCAGAATGGCTCTTTCTCTTTCAGAAAGTAAAATAAAATTAAAAGGGCACTGAGGCAACAAAGAGAGAAGAATGGAAGATGGACTTCCTTTGTTGATACAGAATACTCACTAGGGTGTCATCACTGAATGTAAGAGAGGGAACATCTTCATTTGTCCCCTTTCCTTTTTTCTTTTTAGGGTGCAAGTGGGGAGGTATTTAAAAAAAGCTTTCTATCCTCAATGCAAAGAAGTGGAGATATTTAAAAAAAACAACGATTGCTGCGAAAAGGACGACAGGGAAGTGCCGAAGGAAGCATTGTCTGTGTAACACAGAAGAGAAACATCTGGGCTAAACCTTCAACATGTGGGTGGCAGGGTCTCTGCGTTCTGTGTTAGTTTATTCCTGTCATGGGTATTGATGTCAGCAGGCTTTGGGGACAATCCTTTCTACTTTTAGCAAAAACATCATCCTAAATCTTCACACCTTTTCCTCAAGAGGCCAATAAAACTGGGTAGAAGGCTGGTGTGCAGGGAAACCCCACTCGGTAATAATCTATGTCACTTTCCTAAAACTGTACAGTCTGTTGCTTCGTGCATGCAAAATGCTCAATAAAGGCAATTCTGGATTTTTAAACGTGGAACAGGAGAATGCTGTTTATTTGGGGGGGGAAACACAGAATCAGGGCCCCCACTAAATGAAACAGGTAGTCTATAGGAATCAGACGCATATACATATATTTTATCCCATTATTCTGACTCCGGATTACAGGCTAATAGAGGAGGCCAAGGCCAAGTTCCTTGCCACTTCAGAGAAACTCTGTATTGTAAAGGTTTGGTTGGACAGAGGAAGTTCTGTTCTCGATCCTGGCTTCTCCATTTGAAGAGCCAACAAGCAACGTTACAAACCTGAGCAAAATAATTGGATGGTGATCATGAGGTGCTGGGGTTATTTATATAGCTTTTTTTTTTTTTTTTTACAATCTCTGGCCATCGAGCAACGAAGGAAGAAAGTGTACAGGCAACAAAAAACCCAGCACGCTGTACCACCAATGGTCCCACCAAGTTTCTTCTCAGTTTTAAAAGCCTTTCCTTCTGCAGGACACCAAAGGAACCACTGTCCAGACACAGCTGGAATTCCTAGCGCCTCCATGCATCTTTCAATCCCATTACTTAGCATTGTAGCTTCTTAAACTAATCTGAGAAGATTAACTATAGTAATATCTGATATACAGACCCCCGTCCTTTCTTTGAGCATCCACAGAGAGACACTAGCATCAAGCATTTAAGTGTTAGGAAACCAAAGGCCCAAACTTTCTTTCATCCTTCATTGGGGGTGCCTACAAGGTCCATGAACTACATATGGTCTATTGTTAAAGCAGGTCCTAACATGCCAGTCAAAGCTACCATGTTCCTCCAAACTCCCAGTTTCCTTCCATGCATTTCTTGGTTTCTATTTTAAACTTCCTCCTGGAGTTCAAGATGACGAGCATAGCACTGTCTCCTCCAACTTTTCCCTGCCCATCCATTCTAAGAATTGGCTGAAAGAAGAAGATTCAGTCAAGGCAATGTGTTTCCATAACAGGGTGAGCCAAAACTTAGATACTCTCACTGCTAGTCCAAAACTTAATCTACTAAGCTCCTCTCGTGGATTCTTGTTCACTGCTTCTGACTAGGTAGGAAATAGTAGGACGGTTCTGAAGAAAGGACAAAAGATACTTTCAGGAGTGCACAGTCAATCTGTGAAGAGTAACAGCAACTTTTGTCTAGACTTGTAATATCTACTTTATGGAATACATGCTCTAAAATGTAAAGATTCACCCCTGATGCTCAAGCCTCCTTGTAAAGTAACCAAAGTCATCACAAAGAAAACCATCTCTCCCTCTCTCTCTCTCTCTCTCTCCCTCCCCTCTCCCTCCCTCCCCTTTCTCTCCCTTTCCCCCTCTCTTTCTCTCCCACTCTCGGCCCCCTTTCTCTCTTCCTCGCTTTCTCTCCCCATCTCTTCTTTCTTCCTCTTTCTCTCCCCTTCCCTTCCTCTTTCTCATTCATAGTGGCGGTTCTTGCTTACAATCCAACCAGATATGACCTCAGAGTTCTGTTAATACTCCCCCCAACATCTTTCAAGTGTCTTTCTCCTTTTTTTTTTTTTTTTTTGGCCAATAGGAGCCACAGGTAGATTTACTAGAACTGAGGCCTGGGCAGCAGACTTAACCGCCCTGATAATGCTGATTCCAGACCGCAAATCACATATCGAGATAGCAGCTGCTGTTAGCTGCCAAGGAGAAAACATTCATCTGGGCTGCACCTGTATATTTTCCTCTGTATAGCTAACAGCAGTTATGGATTAGGGAAGGAAGAAAGGATTAAACAGCCTTCCCCACTATGGCAGCTGTCCTCAGAAGAAAATTTCCGCAGGAGATCCGATTGAGTTCAACCTTCCTCAACCTGTTGCTTTCTGGATACGTTAAGCATGTTAAGGGACAATGGGGAGTTGTAACCCAGCACATCTGGAGGGCACTGCCAGGTTATGCAAGGCTGATTCGGAGCTCCAGGATATATTTACTGTTTGGAGCTGCCAGAGGAGAATGTATGCAGAGAAGCTTTAGCAGACATGAAAAAGAATTCTGGAAGTCCCCTGTTTTCCAGAGGGTGTCTCTTCAAAACCCTTGCATTTTTATTCCATGAAGAATAAAAATCTTCTAGCTTTTCAGCTGACTTTTAACAAAAAATATTTCCCTCACATAATGTTTTCCTCATACTCTTTGAACTTGTCTAGTCTTTAGTTTTATGCAGTTTAACCATTAGGGCTTCCGCTATACAGGGATCTCCAAACTTGGCGGCTTTAAGATTTGTGGACTTCAAATGCCAGAATTCCCCAGTCAGCACCATTAGCTGGGGAATTCTGGGAGTTGAAGCCCACAGGTCGTAAAGTTGCCACGTTGAGAGACCTGCTGGTCTGTAACGTCTTGGGAATGCGGCTTCGATGGGACTGCTGAATATTATCCCCTTATTTTCTGCGTCTGCAGCATGTGAAGACCTATAGCCTCCGTACGCAGGATAAGCAATAAGCATTTAAACATTTAGACTTATATGCCGCTTCACAATACTTTCACAGCCCTCTCTAAGCTGTTTTACAGAGTCAGCTTATTGCCCCCAACAATCTGGGTCCTCATTTGACCCACCTCGGAAGGATGGAAGGCTGAGTCAACCTTGAGCCTGGTGAGATTTGAACTGCCAAATTGCAGGCAGCCAGCAGAAGTAGTCTGCACTCTAACCACTGTGCCACCATGGCTCACATAGGATGCTATAGGATCGGTGGGGCACACCGGGCTTAAGAGCGCTTCTAGACGGGCATCAGCCAGTGCTACTGATGACGAAGAGGGAATAATAAGAAAACTTGAAAGATGTGATAGAACACGTGACAGATGGAACTGAAAGGAGGCCCAGGGTTGTATTAAGGTTTATTCCTCTAGGGCAGAGGTCCCCAACCTTTGCAACTTTAAGTCTGAAGGACTTCAGCTCCCAGACTTCTCCAGCCAGCAAAGCTGGCTGGAGAAGTCTGGGAGCTGAAGTCCTTCAGACTTAAAGTTGCAAAGGTTGGGGACTTCTGCTCTAGGGCAGTATGGGGACTTCAACTCCCAGAATTCCCCAGCCCGCAATCGGTTTGATTACAGTGATCAACACCCCCAAGCAAATATAATGGCCAGGCTGATGGAGAAGGACGAGACTTGTAGCCAAAGATAAGCAACTGCCGGGTATAGCCAAAAAAAGTCAAAAGGGCAGCTGGCACTGGAATCAAAACTTTATCTGTTTTCATGTGCCTCACAGAGAGAAAGTTGAGATACAACGTTGGCCGTGCCTTGTGGGAAAATCCGGTTGTAGCCCAATGATATCTAGAGGGCATCAGTTGGAGAGAAATGCCTCTCTCCATAAATGCTTCTCAGCCTCAACTTATTTTCTTTCCCACGAAAACCATTACAGGCAGTCCTTGACTTACAGCCACAACTGAGCCCAAAATTTACGGGGCTAAGTGAGACCTTTGCTAAGTCAATTTTGCCCCATTTTACGACCTTTCTTGCCCCGGTTGTTAAGTGAATCGGTGCAGTGTTTAAATTAGTGACACGGCTGTTAAGTGAACCTGGCTTCCCCGTTTGACTTTGCTTGTCAGAAGGTCGCAAAAGGGGATGACATGAGCCCGGGATAATGCAACCGTCGTAAATAAGAGTCAGTTGCCAAGAACCTGAATTTTGGTCATGGCTATGCTGCAGCGGTTACGTGAAGAACAACCGTTAAGTCACTTTTTTCAGTCACTAAATGAACTGCTGTAAATCAAGGACTACCCGTATTAGATTTCTGCATATGTCTATCCGTAAGAGGAGTGTAATAAAAATGTGGTTTTAATAAAAAGCGTTATCTCTCTCTTTTTTTCTTTAGGAGGGCAATTCAGCAGGTTCCCCATTGGGCCCCGAAAATAGAGAATCACTGACCTCTGAGGCAGAAGTAGCAGCTGTAGTACATTCACTCCAGTCCTGTCCAGAACCTGAAGAGAGAAAACTCCGTGTTAGGAAATTTGAGTCAGTTGTGGATAGGAAGCCACTGTGGGAACAACGACACACTGAAGCCCACTGAAAAAGTGGCACTCCAAATGTGTGCATGCATTGCGTCAACTACAAGCAGTCCTCGGCTTATGACCCCGATTGAGCCCAAAATTATTACTAAGCCAGATATATTTGTTGAGTGAGGTTGGCCTCATTTTACGCCCCTTTTTTGCCACACTTGTTAAACGAATCGCTGCCAGTTGTTAAGTTCCTAACACAGTTGTTAAGTGAAACTGGCTTCCCCGTTGACTTCGATTGTCAGAAGGTCGTCAAAGGGGATCACATCACTCCACGACAACCGCAACCGTCATAAATACATGCCAGTGGCCAAGTGAATTTTGAACACCTGACCATGGGGATGTTGCAACGGTTGTGTGAAAAACAATACAATAACACAATAGCAGAGTTGGAAGGGACCTTGGAGGTCTTCTAGTCCAACCCCCTGCCTAAACAGAAAACCCTATACCAATCGTAAGTCTCTTTCATTTCAAATGCCACTGCAACTTCAAATTGTCACTAAATGAACTCTTGAAAGTCAGGGACTGCCTGTATGCATGTCGATATATAGTTATATAGATATATTTGTATAAGGTCAGAAGAGCTAACACTTCTTATAATCTTGAGGCAGGCAATCGTTCTTAAGAAAGCAGAAGCGACAAGCTCACCACAATATTATTGCACACACTCTTCTGTCCCATAGCCACCTCTAATCAAACAAGTTGGGCAGACTTTTGAAATGTTAGCAAAGCCACCAGGCCTGGCGGATCAAGGACAACAGCAGAACCGGGGGGAAAAAGGGCATCCTTCAAGCCATCTCAAACCCTCTTTGTCTCAAACTCAACCGATCTGGAAGCCGCCCATCTTGTTTGTAAATGTAAAGCCAAAGGTGAAAGTTGACTGGAAGAGCAAAAGGTAGAGATGGGAAGTTTAATCCACCCACCTACCCATCTCTCCAGCCATAGGCCCTGAAAAGACCTACAACCGAAGGTGGCCATGATTCAAAGATAGGCCTATAAAAGTCGGAATGTCTGGCCAATAGGCAGGGCCAGTTTAAACTCTGGATATCATTACTCTAAGCCAGTGGTAGTCAACCTGCTCCCTACCGCCCACTAGTGGGCGTTTCAGCTTTCATGGTGGGCAGTAGGGGTTTTGTCCGATACTGAAGCACTTTCCCTTTTCATAGCATTATTTAAGAACATAAGAACACAAGAACATAAGAATAGCCTTGCTAGAACAGGCCATAGCCCATCTGGTCCAGCATTCTGTCTCACACAGTGGCTCCCCATTTGCTTCAGAGTATTCCCAAGCAGATGTCTTCATCTGCTTATGATTCCCTGCAAATGGCATTAAGAAATATCCTGCCTATCTCCCCAACCCGGAGGGTGTTTAAAAACATTTTCATTAGGTTTTCATAAAATCACCATTACTGTGGAACCGGTGGGTGGTTAGAAAATTTTGCTACTAACAGGGATACAAAAGTGGGCGGTAGGTATAAAAAGGTTGACGACCCCTGCTCTAAGCAAATGTCCTTCGGTACATCCCTGCTCCTTTTGAGCTCGCTAGTGATGGAGAGCAATGATGCTTGGGATTGTCAATGGATGGCTGATGATGCTGAATATTATGCTTTGGGGCAGAGCTGCCGAAATGACGTTATGGGAAAAGGGAACGACAGAAGGTCTCCAGAGGGCCAAAGTCAGCATGGGTCCATCATCCCTGCCTACCGTATGGGCCACCTATTAGAAGTTAGTCTACTCAAAGAGACCAAGAGTGGAAAACCGACCTGGTGTGTTTTTGCCTCTTCTTTTCAAGTTTGGGAGCTTAAGGAGGGCAAGAGCACCGAGGTCCAATTCTCTAGCAGTCACATCCAATCCTTCCTTTATGTATGAGTATTACAGAATCCTTGAATCATTTAACACTTACAGGTAGTCCTTGATTTACAACCATTCATTTAGTCACCGTTTGAAGTTGTAACGGCACTGAGGGGGAAAAGTGATTATCACCATCTTTCATACTTACGACTGTTGCAGCATTCCCCAAGATCATGCATTCAAAATTTGGGCGCTTGGCAACTGACTCGTACTTATGACGGTTGCAGTGTCCCAGGGGTCATGTGATCCTAACCCTAACCCTACCCTTTTGCAGCTTTATGACAAGCAAAGTCAATGGAGAAGACAGGTTCACTTAAGTGTTACTAACTGCAATGGTTCACTTAACAACTGTGGCAAGAAAGGTCGTAAAATGGGACAAAACTCATTTAAGAACTCCCTTGCTCAGCAATGAAAATGTTGGGCTCAATTGCCGTTGTACGTTGAGGACTTCATGTGCGCCATCCATGGGTTACCTATGGCCTGTGCTAAGCTATACACCGGGGGGAGTCCCCATGGCTGACTCCAATTAGTCACTAAATGCAGGGTCACACAACTGAGACGGATCAGATTCCTCTGGTCACTCTTCTAAAATGGACGCACCCTCCAGCCAATGAATCCCCCACCTCCCTGGATTCTGCCCAGTAACACACAAATGGGTACCATTTGCAGTTGACCAACGACAGGAGTTGAAAGGGCCTTTTTTCGAAGTCAGGGCTATTCTCAGAAATAAATATTTCAACCCTAAAAAGCCAGGGGAGATTTTTTTTCAAGACCAGTCTTGGAAAAGGATAAGGAGAAATACATCTTCCTCTATCTTTTTTCTCTCTTTTCTTTTTCGGCTGCCCCCACAGCCAATATTTCACAGTACTGTGGAAAAAAAAGCCTCTCTTGTGTGAAGAAAAGTGGTTTTGGATTCCACCATGGAGCAGTAGAAGAATTCACAAGCGCACTTGTGACTCTACCCCCCCCACCCATTATTTCAAAATACACCTTCATTATCTTTTGCCAAAACCTTTCCTTTCCACCTGTAACCCTTTTCTGCTCACTCATCTTTCCACACTCCTGATTCTCAGCCCCCCCCCCAGCTCTAGAATCGACCTAACCCACCCACCCCTGCCCCTTGCCCCCACCCCCCCATCCCACCCCTGGCGATGGCGCACACCCACAGTTGTTCCTGCTAATCAGCCGATGTCATCTGCGGAGTGAAGTCTTTGCTTAAAGAGATTTAGGGCAGGAATCAATAGGAAATTTAAAAATCAATGCGGTTAGTATGAGAAAATCAATGCCGTTTAATCGGCCTGCCGATCCCCAGTCACAACAATTAGAAGGCTGGGATGTTCTACATCCTGTTACACAGCCATTAGCGTCAATATTTGTGTAAGTGATGGCAGGGGGTGGGGGGGGGGAGGGAAGAGGGGAACCCCAGACTTGCGCTGGAGAACTTGAAAGCTGGAGGAAGCCTGCATTTGGGGACAGAGGAAGGAAATCCTGCATCTTCGACCTGCTGTTTCCTTGGAGAGGATGCTACACGGCTTTTTTCTCCATATCCCTTTGCTGAGTTATTAAGACCGGCTTTCTCTGGGCTCCCTTCTGGGGCCACAATGGAGTAAACTCTAGGATTCTGGGTCAATTAGAAACCTGGCTTCCCGGGGCAGGAAAAAAAAAACATTTTCAAAGGGGATGCTTGACTCTGTTCTCCAGCTAAAGGGCCCTGGGAATTAAATGGGGGAGAAGGGCTGACTTTGGGGGGAAGCTGGATGCCGGGCGTTGCTTAGGACAGCCTTTTGAAATGAACCGGGTGGGCAGAACAGATGCCCTGGTGCCTTCTTAATTTTCATTCTCAGGAGAAGCCGGGATTGAAGAAGGAAAAGCAAAGCGTTCGAGAGCCGCTCCAGGAAGATGGGCGGATATGAAATGTCAACGATTATGATGAACTCTGGGAAGGGGCTGAATGGCTGGGGAATTCTGGGAGTTGACGCCCACAAAGTTGGAAATCCCTGCCATAAAGGACCAGGTAGGAGATGGCTGAAGAAGAGGAAGAGGCCTAAGATTAAGCATCAAAGACTGGCTCCCCTCAAAAGGGGGATGATCAGGATGCCCCTTCAATCAGGAAGGCAAAAAATGTTGATGGCTGAGCGAAGCATGCTTAAAATGAGAGAGAGGGACACAGCAAGATGAGCCATGATGCAAATTGAGAAAAGTTGGCATTTTGACTTAGGGGTTTGGGGGGGGGGATTTTTTGGAAGCCTTTCTTGGGGGTTTTGAAGCACCTTGAGGCTTCTTTAAAATGGGGGCCAGCGATGCCACCCATTTCTAGCAGGAGCAATCGGAGGCAGCCTGGGGGGCTGCAAAGAAAGGGCTTGAGGTCATGTAAAGTGTTAGTACCACTTTATAATGCCTTGGTAAGACCGCACTTGGAAAATTGCATCCAGTTTTGGTTGCCACAATACAAAAAAAGATGCTGAGGCTCTAGAAAGAGTGCAGAGAAGAGCAACAAAAATGATTAGGGGCCTGGAGGTTAAAACATATGAAGAACAGTTGGCAGGAATTGGATACGTCTAGTCTAGTGAAAACAAGGACTAGGGGTGACATGATAACAGTGTTCCAATATCCAAGGGGCTGCCACAAAGAAGATGGGGAGTCAACCTATTCTTCAAAGCACCAGAAAGCAGGACAAGAAACGATGGATGGAAATTAATCAAGGAGAGAAGCAACCTAGAAGTAAGGAGAAATTTCCCGACAGTTAGAATAATTAATCAGTGAAACGGCTTGCCTCCAGAAGGTCTTTCATCACTGGAGGTTTTTAAGAGAGATTAGACAACCATTTGTCTGAAATGGCATAGGGCTTTCTGCCTTAGCAGAGGGTTGGCTTAGAAGACCTCCAAGGTCCCTTCCAACTCTGTTATTCTGTTATATTACTCTGGGCCTTATTTGGGAAGGAGATCAAAGAGCTCTTCTTTCACGGGCAGTGCAGCTCCAGAGTGCCCACGTCAAAACTGGGTCTTAAACCGAGGTTGGAAGTGGATCAGACGCTGCTCTCTTTTGGAAGAGGCAGCTGGGGCCTAGTGGTTAGAGCAAGGGACAATGCAGTGGATATTATATATACTGTGGGTGTGTGTATGTATATGTGTGTGTGTGTGTGTGTTAGTTTTATGAGCTGATCAATAAATAAATCAGAGAGACTAGTATAGATGTATTTCGAGCTTTTTAGCTCTCATCAGCTAGCCATACCCTTGCTGGGATTCGAACCGGGCTAGCTGATGAGAGCTAAAAAGCTCAAAATAGATCTATACTAGTCTCTCTGATTTATTTATTGATCAGCTCATAAAACTAACACACACATTACAAAAATCACACAACGGAACTCATGGCTTTCTGTCTAGATGGTCTCTGGTGATGAGCCGAAAGGCAGAAAAGGAAACAGTATGTCTCCTCCCTTAATTGGGGCCCTAACAGGGTGTTGTGAAACAATTATAGATAGATAGATAGATAGATAGATAGATAGATAGATAGATAGATAGATAGATAGATAGATAGATAGATAGATAGATAGATAGATAGATAGATAGATGATAGATAGATAGATAGATAGATAGATAGATAGATAGATAGATAGATAGATAGATAGATAGATAGATAGATAGATCCACTTCTAGTCAACCCCACACTTGCAAGCCGGTCTGGGAGGAGTCTTGCCCTTTAACGAAAGTATATATATATATAAGACTCCTCCCAGACCGGCTTGCAAGTGTGGGGTTGACTAGAAGTGGTTCGGACAGGAAAGCTTCCTGCGAGGCACTGACGGAGCGCCCGTTCCCCGGAGCCAGATCAATGTGTCAGTGCGGGGGTCACTGGGAATCCCCCCCCCCAATCAATGTGCTGGTGTTTCTAGGCTGTGGTCGCCTAGATTAGCGTAGTAGAGAGTTGACAGGGGCACTAATCAGGCTGTCAATAACCTTGACCCTGGACAATTAACTTATCGACAGGAACAGGGCAATGGGAAATACATGGGCTGTGGGTTAGGTAGGAGGTATAGGAAAAGACCCACGTGGAGCCTGTGAAAAAAAAAGGGAACACCTGCTCAACACGTCAACCCATTGCCAGTTGCTTCTTCGGGGCCAAAGCCCCCCCACCCAAACTGGAGAGCCTTGGCTAAACTGATTTACCTTAATAGCCTCCCTCTATTACCATCTTTGTTTTAAAAAGGTTCACCATTGCAGCACCGTTTTCTGTCCCAGTGCTGGCCAGTCCAAGTGATTCTTTTCCAACCACTGGCCACTCCGGCTTCCATGAAAAATGGAAGCAGGTATCCTGAGGTCTAGAAACATCTTTAAAAAAAAAAAAAAAAAAAAAAGCAACTTAGCATTTTGAGTCTTTTCATGGTCCGCCATGTCTGCAAAGGAGGATCTGGAAGAACATCAGGGATCAACCAAGGAAATGCAGGGCAGCAAAGATGGGGGAGGGGCATGGATGCAGATTTCTGGGTGAGTGCTTTCCTTCTTTGTTCAGTATAAAGTGACTTAAGAATATTAGAAAGAGATCAAGAAATGTGAGGATTACAGGGAACTAAAGGGAAGTTTAGGGACTGTGATCTGATTTATACTTAAAGTTGTAACTTAAATCTCGGTTGCTCAGGTATCACCAAAGGCACTAACCTCATAGGCGGCAATCCCACCTCCTATTTGCTTTTAGCACAAATTTTCAAGTATTAGCCCACATCTGTGCCAGGTGTAATACAATACAATACAATAGCAGAGTTGGAAGGGACCTTGTAGGTCTTCTAGTCCAACCCCCTGCGTGGGCAGGAACCTTATACCATTTCAGACAAATGGCTATCTAACATCTTCTTAAAGACTTCCAGGGTTGGGGCATTCACAACTTCTGGAGGCAAGCTGTTCCAGAGGTTAATTGTTCTCACTGTCAGGAAGTTTCTCCTTGGTTCTAAGTTGCTTCTCTCCTTGATTAGTTTCCACCCATTGCTTCTTGTCCTGCCTCAGGTGCCTTGGAGAATAGTTTGACTCCCTCTTCTTTGTGGCATCCTCTGAGATATCGGAACACTGCTATCATGTCTCCCCTGGTCCTTCTCTTCATCAAACTAGACATACCCAGCTCCTGCAACCGTATGGCAGACAGCAACTGAACAGAGAATAGATCTCTTTTCCAACTTACAAAATCTGTACTGCTCACTCAGTTCCAAAGTAATTTACTGATAGAAGAGAATATTAGCAGCTCAGGGTTAAACTTGGTGCTCTCTGAGCATGGTGGTTTTCTTGCAGATGTCTCATGACCAAACTAGGTAACATCATCAATGCAGCTTCCCAGGGTCTTGTGATTGACACTTACGACCTTCTTAGGTGGCTTCTGACAAGCGAAGTCAATGGAGAAAGCCAGATTTGCTTAACGACCATGTGACTCCCTTAACAACTGCAGTATTTCATTTAAGAACCGTGGCAAAAAAAAAAAAGTCTGCAAAATCGAGAGTGATTTACTTAACAACCGTCTTACTTAGCAACAAAAATTCTGGTCCCATTTTGGGATTGTGAGTTGAGGGCGATCTGTAACCAGGACTCACAAATATCCAGCCCCACTCAAGCAACCAACGTAAAGGATAAAGTTATAGTTATAGTTTATAGTTTATTAAATTTATATACCGCACCCTTTCCCTGAAGGGACTCGGGGCGGTGCACAGGCAATTTAAAAACATATATAAAGGCATCACATTACGTTTTGGGTGGGGCGGGGCTCAAAGAAGCCACACAAAACTTCAAACCTATTCAGTAATATCGATGCCTCCGAAAAGAGGAGGTTTAACAGCTTTAACAGATGAACAGAGTTGGAAGGGACCTTGCAGGTCATCTAGTCCAACGATTCTCCCTTTTTATCTCTGCCAACGCCGAGCAAGAAAAACAGGAACTGCAGGAACCTCAACCAGCAGCAGCCCATTCATTCTGCCACAAATATTTCATCAGATTTGAGGATTGTGAAGTCACGGTGTGTGCAAAAAGAAAAAGAAAAAAGAAAGGGGGCGGAACTCTCTGGTCACATGGCTGCGGCCGCCATCCTGACTTTTTCAACCTCCCTCCAGGCCTCCCCAATAGGTCAGCTGCATTCAGCCGCAACTCCTGTTTTTTATACCTTGCAAAAAAATAATAATAATAATCCCACCCTCTCTCTTTTCACCGGTTTCCCCTTTTTTCTCCTTTCATGAGCAACATGCCAGGGTAAGATAGAACAGGGACGGCATGAAGACTTTAGCCGTTTTGATGGTGTTTAATTAATCGGACGCTTTGTTGTACTTCCAGGCACCGTTTAAAGACCACCCCGCAATTGCATACTCCTGGATTGGACGGGGGGAATACATTGCAAGTATGGTGTTGTGGAGTGTCCATATGGCTGGTAATGTACAGGGTACGGTGGGGGTCATGTTTGCCCTGGGTCCCATTGTCTTGCCACTCCTCCCCCACCCTCACCTTTCATGACCCCATAAATATGAATTCGAAACCATCGTGGTAAAGGTCACGAGGGCAGGCAAGGAATAATGGCTAAGAGACATGATTGGTGAGAGGAGCCTGATATTTCCATTGGCCACAAAATATGCCAAGGTCTAAAAATGAGCAAGAGGGGGAAAGACACACACACACACACACACACACACACACAGAATCATGTCTGGGACAAACCAGCGAGGAACAGAACAATATAGCACATCTATCCCCCCAAAGTCATACATCTGAGAAAATACAGACAAGCCGGCACCAATACCAAAGTAGGAAATTCATCCATGCTACAAAAGGTGCAGCAAAGGAGAAATCCATCTCTTGGTGTATTTGGAGTAAGTAACAGTATATATGTTAATGATTTTGCTCCAGTGGTTTTTAATTCGTTTCCCTGGGGATGGAGACATAAATAATTATGGCTTTTTCGGGATTGAAAATGGTCGAAGAGGCAGTGTTTCTCATCATGGTCATTGGACAGGCAGGTTTGGGGTGAGTTCATTCAAACCTGCCACTTCTCCAGAAAAGAAAATATACATGTCGCCTCTCTCTCTCTCTCTCTCTTTTCTTTTTTCAAACTACCTTCCAGAGTCGGAATAAAGGAACACATAAACATATAAAATTAAAAAAGAGAAAGCAGAAGAGGTCAACGTCTATGGAGATTCTCAGTCATGCAGGTTATGGCTGTCCCAAAAGTGTTTTTTCCCCCCCTCAAAAGGCAACTGGACTTGGCTTTTCCTTGAAGACCTTTCACTTCTCATCCAAGAAGCTTCTTCAGGTTCTTGAATGAGAAGCGACACGTCTTCAAGGAAAAACAAAGTCTAGTTGTCTTTTGGAAAAAGCACTTTTAGCTCAAGGCTGCTTCCTAAGATTTGCATTTTCAAATGCACTAAAGTCAAATTGGAGTGGATAAATAGAGGGAAACCCTCAATTAGGCCAAGATCTACTCATGTGCTGAGGGCCCAAGGAGAAGACCCACTGAAATCTGGCTTGTGGGTTTTTCAAGGCTGGGTTTCATGGGTTATTTTTGGAAAGAGGACGGTGAATAAGATGAATATTTAGCCTGGTATAGGAAGATTGCAGAGTCCTTTAAAAGCTTGCCAGGGTGTCTCATTTTCAAGAACGGCTCCGAGCCTTTTGTTGTAGGGTGAAATAACCTTCGTGGATGTAAATATACCTTCTAGTAGGGTGTCTTATTTTAAAAGCAGCATGCCTGCACATTTGAAATGTATTTTACATCCGCATGTACTCCCAAGTGCTTTGAGAAAAATAACAGCACGTTGGGTCGTAAGTGCAGCTCATCCAGAAATGCCTGCCAACAGTCAGGAAGCAAGGAAAGTGGGGTGGGGGGGGGTTGGCTGGGCGCTGGGCTCAACTGTACACCTCTGTTAATGTTTGCAAACTTGAATGCATGCTCTCAGCGATGCTAGCGATGTGCATAATGTCTCATTTTGTACGGCAGCTGCCGCCCATGTCTTTTTCTGCAGAAGGAGGAACACCACTCATTCCGAAACTAACAAGAGTCCAAACAAGGGTCAAAGGAAGAGAAACTGTTCTACTGTGTACCCAGGCAGGATACGCAGACATCCTTAAAGAAAGAAAGAAAGAAAGAAAAAAGAAAAGAGAAACCTACGGTATAACCTTAGCTTCTCCTCTCTCCCCTTGCTTTTTAAACTGCTGGATCAGAATAAATGTGGATGGGAAACTGTACGGCCCAACATTCTGAGTGAGGAATTGCTGAATCTGTAAAAATCTGCTCCAGAAATCTAGTTAGCAGACTCAGTTATAGCCCAATGCTTTATTCTAGGAAAGGAGGGAGGGAGGAGAGGCAAAGAGGGTGGGAAGCTACAAATCAAGACTCGGCAATGGGATAGGACCAAGGTAGGCAAAGCCAGGCCTCCTGCAGTCCAGCGACCGTCAAAATCATGGGGGCCTTTGCCAAGCCCCCCTGATCCCCTTTTAAAAAATTCCGGACAAAATAAACACACACACACACACAAGACACAAACTGTAGCAACAAAGTTGGCTGTAAAATAGATTTTACAGAGCTGAGTGTTGTGGATGGGAGATTATTTACAATGAAAGGATGGATGGATGGATGGATAGATGGGAGGGAGGGAGGGAGGGAGGGAGGGAGGGAGGGAGGAAGGAAGGAAGGAAGGAAGGAAGGAAGGAAGGAAGGAAGGAAGGAAGGAAGGAAGGAAGGAAGGAAGGAAGGAAACTAAACCAAACATTAGGTCCAATTTGGTAAGCACTGATCTATTTTCTTTCTTACTAAACCCCCATGGGTTTCCACCTAGTTTTTCTGCAAGGGAATCTTCTATCAGGGCAGTAAAATGGGGGCTAATTATGAAATAAAACTAATTAATCACCTCAAACCACAAGGCTGGCCCAGCGGGGCATTAAAGAGATGGCTTTTTTTCTTCTCCTCAGGGCACAGAAATTATTTGCTGCGAATGAATTATTTAATGACGTGGTGTTCATTATGTATTATTGATCAGAAAGGACGGTTATCGTTGCCCAGATAGCCTAAGCTCCTACCTACTCACAAAACCCCTGTCATGGAGGAGGGGCTGGTCTAATAAGGCATTATTCCTCCCATTAGAGCACCTAAAATTCTGCAGAATAGCTCAGGCTTTTCACACTCACACCCAGCTGATTCAATTGGATTAAATCATCACTGTAGCCATCTACATTCCTTTTTTTAATATCTTGGTTTATTTAAAACATGTGCATGCACCCTTCTGAAAACACGGCCAGCTGGCATTTCAAAAAATGAAAAGAAAATCCCATGTTGCACCTGCACAGAAGATTGAGAGCTTGCAACATCTGAATCTTGGGGTAGCAGCTTGATTGTATCTATCAGATTATTAATGCCTGTCCGGTCCCACAATTCAAATTATTTGTGCCATTTGTGGGTCCAGTGCCTTCTTCGATACCCTGCCCTGTGCAAAAGGTTCTTAACCAAGTAATTCTCAACTTCCAACGGTTCGTGGAAAAAGGGATTTATGACTGTTTTTCACACTTACAACCATTGCCACATCGCCATGTGATGAAGGGCAGCAAAATATTTCCCAGCATCCTTCGATTTTGCAAACCCCCAACTGAGGGAAAAAAGAGAGACATACGGTATAGGTAATCCTTGACTTACAACCACAATAAAGCGCAACATTTTTGTCTCTAAGTGAAATATCTGTTCAGTTAATGTTGCCCCGTTTTACAGCCTTTCTTGCCGCAGTTGCTAAGTGAATCATTGCCGTTCTTAATAATACTGTTGTTAAGTGAATTTGGCTTTCCCATTGACTTTGCTTGTCAGAGGGTCTCAAAAGGTCTTCCCCTAGCCCCGGGACACTGCAGCCGTCGTAAATGTGAATCTGAATTCCGATCACGTGACCATGGGGATGGCTGAATGATCACAACTGTGAAAAACAGCCGTATGTCACTTTCTCCAGCACTGTTACAACTTTGAATGGTCACTAAATGAACTGTTGTAAGTCGAGGACTGGTTGTACTTTGCCCCCACCCCATCCACCCCCCTCCCTCCTGCATGGATGTTGTCAGTTTGCCAAGTTCTTCCTTGGCCTTCCCTTTCTGCCTTGGAAGAGGAGTTATTTGTTCAGATATTAAGCAGGACAGATTCACGACAGACCAAGAGACGGAGCTTCTTCGCAAAGGATGTAATTAACTTATGGAAAACCACCAGCACAAGGTATGGGGATGGCCACTAATTTAGACAGCTTGGAAAGGAATGGAGGGGGGGGGGTTTAAACAAATTCACCGAGGACAGGTCTGTGAAAGGTTATTCGTTCTGACTGCTGCTGAGAGCATTTTAAGCGGAGCAGTACCAATGTTTACCGGCTTACACTCACCCTACTTCTGAAAACCAAGCTCAGAAGGCAACGAGGAGAGAAGTCATGGACTTCAAACTGCCCTTTCGAGCTTCCCACGCAGGTCTGTCTCAGTGCATTTGGAAAGGAAACGTTGGGCTGGATCAGTGGTGGGATTCAAAAGTTGTTACTACCAGTTCTGTGGGCGTGGCTTGGTGGGCGTGGCAGGGGAAGGATACTGCAAAATCCCCATTCCCTCCCGATCAGTTGGGACTCGGGAGGCAGAGAATAGATGGGGGCGGGGCCAGTCAGAGGTGGGATTTACCGGTTCTTCGAACTACTCAAACTTTCTGCTACCGGTTCTCCAGAACTGGTCAGAACCTGCTGAATATGACCTCTGGGCTGGATAGTCCTGCTCCAGAAAGGTCTCGTCTGCTGTTCTTAGGCTGCTGGAAGCCGCCTTGCCACAAATAGAATTTTAACTGCTTAATTCCACACCCCAGATCTGTCTGAAAGCCAGAAACCCTAACAGTACAGATAGCAATAGCAATAGCACTTAGACTTGTATATCGCTTTACAGTGGTTTGCAGCCCGCTCTAGGTGCTTTTACAGAGTCAGCTTCTTGCCCCCAACAATCTGGGTCCTCATTTGACCCACCTCGGAAGGACTGACGGCTGAGTCAACCTAGAGCCTGGTGGGATTGAAACTGCCAAATTGCAGGCAGCCAACAGTCAGCGGAAGTAGCTTGCAGTACTGCACTCTAACCACTGCGCCACCATGGCTCATAGTCCTCAACTTACAATTGAGCCCAATGTTTCTGCTGCTAAGCGAGACAGTCGTTCAGTGAGTTTTGCCCCATTTTATTACCTTTCTTGACACAATTATTAAGTGAATCACTGCAGTTGTTAAGTTAGCAACACGGCTGCTAAGTGAATGTGGCTTTGCTTGTCAGAAAGTCACAGAAGCCGATCACCTGATCCCAGGACATTGCAACCGTCATAAATAGGAGCCAGTCACCAAGCATCTGAATTTTGATCATGTGATCATGCGGATGCTGCAATTGTTGTCAGTGTGAAAGACAGTCATAAGTCACTTTATTTAGTGCCCCGTTGTAACTCCAAATGGTCACTAAGCAAATTGTTTTCAGTCGAGGACTACCTGCATATTTTTCTGTCAATGCAAAGTTTTTATACAACCGTACTAAAGCTGAGTATCCAGTGAGCAAACCTGCAAGTACTTGATGGTTTTCTACAGCCCAAACAAACCAGATGGGCCGCTGTCCTTTGGGTGCCCCGCCCACCCCCACCCCCCAGCGTGGAAAAGTAACTGGTCAAGATCAATCCAGCTGTTTTGGGGACTGATTAAAGGAGGATTTGTGTCAGTGACCTTTTGCTCATTTTAAGAGAGACGGAGAACAAATTAATATTTTACCATTACAAACCCCTGTAGGAATCTGGTCCCAAATAGGAAGCACTTGGTTAGGAAAGTCTACAATGGACTCTCTTCAGACAGTGGGGGTCTTCTTGGATCTGCAGCCCAAAACCCACTGAAAATTACTTGGTTGGTTGGCCAACCAAACCAACATTCATCCCTATCACAGGTAGTGGGTTTGGGTAAACTTTGAATCAGATTTTTCTTAGCTCAGGAAAATGGGTTCCTTTCGTCTCCCAGAATTGTGGCATCAACAAGGAGAGCTAGAAAATGAGAAAGTCCCTTTCTGACGGTAGATTTACCATCTCTATATGGAGAGAGGTTTATTTCTTTTAATAGCTGGAAGGCCTGATAATACTGTCCTAAGGGACATACAGAAAGATCAATATTACTATTTATCATTTCTACACTACCTTTTGCGGTATGGTGTGCAGGAGCCTGTTCTTAGCAGTTTTGAATTCCGAAATAATTATTATAGAATCCCAGTAACTTACTGACAATTTAAAATTGGGACTCAGAGTATCAAAATATTACAAAACAAGAACTGGGGAAGGGGTATACCCAGAGACCTGATGTTTAGCAAACACAGTTCAGCAAACGCAGCTCTTACAGGCCTCTGGAACAGCTGCTCCTGTCCTCCTAGGCAGCTAGATGGAAAGATTCAACTTTTGAAAAGAATCCAAATTTCCTATCTTGTTAGAAAATATGAAGGAGGTGTAGGAATTAGAAGCCCCCCACACTTCCACTGAAAACAGAAGAAAAGCAATCAGTGAAGTAAGCATGAGAATATTATGATGGCGGTTTCTGCCCATCCCACTAGATCTGGAATGCTGCAGCGGTGGGTTGCTCCCGATTCGGACAGGATCAGGCGAACTGGTAGTAGCGGCGGCAGGAAGCTCCGCCCACTCACCTGGAGTGGGCACCCAAATCAATAGTAGAAAAATTGGCAACTCACCTCTAGCATGGTGGGAAATGTTTTGAATCACCTCTGTGAAACATTGTCACTTGGGGGGGGGGGATTCAGGAAGTACAGGTAGTCCTTGACTTATGGCCACAATTGAGCCCATTGTTTCCATTGCTAAGCAAGACTGTTGAGTTTTGCCCTGTTTTATATCCTTTCTTCCTACAGTTCTTAAGCGAATCACTGCAGTTATTAAGCTAGTAACACAGTTGTTAAGTTAACCTGGCTCCCCATTGACTTTGCTTGTGAGAAGATCGCAAAAGGTGATCACATGACCCAGGGACACTTCAGCTGTCATAAATACAAGTCAGTTGCCAAGCAGCTGAATTTTGATCACGTGACCATGCAGATGCTGCAAAGATTGTGTGAAAAACAGTCGTAAGTCACTTTTTCAGTGCTGTTGTAACCTCAAACTGTCACTAAACAAAATTGTTGTAACTTGAGGACTACATGTGCGCCTTCTGTCATAGCAGCTATCCTGTGGAAGAACCTTCCTCCCACCAAGATTCAGACAAATTCAATCCTGTTGACCTTCCACAAACTCCTCCCCTCCAAGACCTGGTTTTCCCCCAGGCATCGGGGTCAGGATGTTAGTAGAATCCAGAACTTTTGTGTTCAACGTGAGACAATTGTGAAAGCGACCTCAGCTAGGTTTTCACATTGTTTTTGACTGTTTTTGGCTGCATTTTTTTTAATGTTCTTGGTCGTCACCCAGAGTTACACTGGTTACGATGGGCAACGATATATAATTATTAAGTAGAATGGAGTAGACCAGAGCAGGAAAGAATAAGCAACAGGCATTTCAAGAGGCAAATGTGGGCTTAATTGTTTCATACCAATTGCATAGATCCTGCATACTCCAGGGCTCTCCAGATGTGTGTCAAAACTATTTCCATTAAATCTTTCAAGCTTCGTAAAAAAAAACAACCCTAAGGTAGTGAACAAGGTTCGCTAAAGAAAGCTGGTTATCACCATGACCATCTTCTAGCAGAAGATGGCTGACTATAGTGTAAATCGGAGTTTCTCAACCTTGGCTGATTTTAAATGGGTGGAACTCAACTCCCAGAATTCCCCAGCCGGCAAAGTCCACCCTTTTTAAAGCAAGCCAAGGTTGGGAAAACTGATGCAAATCAAAGGTGGACAAGCTACATGAAACCCCTAGGCCTCGCTTTAAAAATTCCCTGCAAGAAATTAGTTGGTGTTTGGGGGGAAAATTTGGTTTCTTCCCTACTGGAGAAAGCAAAGGGGATGTCACAATCAGAACGGATGGGAGGATGGAAGGAAAAACCAGGGGAGAAAAGCTACTTTGGGGTTTGGCCCACCCACTGTTTGTTTCAACTCACATTACATGCAGCTATCATGGGCTACACTAAAAAAATGCATCCCTCAACACAAAAACCACCGCAGAGCGTTAGTTCGGTCATTTTCCCAATGCAAGGCTTTGCCTGAACTGAGCAGGCCCTCTAAATAATGGCCCACTGTCTTCTGGGCTTGGGGGTTCTAACCCACCTCTGTGGCATTCTCCAATGACTCTGTCCAAAGTCCAAAACTCGTTTTTGTAAGTCGTTGGATCAAACCATGAAGGAGCAAGAGGGATAACAAAACTACAGGAGACCCAGGAGACTGGCATTCAAATCTGTTCGGCTAAGGAACTCACTTGGGTGATTGCTACGCGACCGCAGTCCACTTCTCTGATCTAACCTCCTTCAGATAAACTGCCCTCCCTTCAAATCTTGCTAGCGTTGACATTCCCTTTGTACGTCTACAGCAGCTTTAACAATAAGAGGAAACTTGTAAAAGTCTGTTGGACACGATACGAGGCTCCCTTTTCTTTTAATTATAAAAGTGTGGGGAGAGAAACAATGGACCCTATTCCAGTCAGAGAGTCCAAGTTTCTAGACTGATTCATTCTGTTGGCAACAAAATTCTCGTGTGATTTTGGGCAAGACCCTTTGGTTACATTACAATATTTAGTTAACATTCAGAGTGGTTTTTAAAACACTGATCACCTTAATCCGACCAAGTGGTATCAATTATGTTCTACTCCAGTTTTTCTCATCCAAGGCAAATTTAAGATGGTTGGACTTCATCTCCCACACTGTTGGCTGGGGAATTCTGGGAATTGAATCCAACCCATCTTAAACTTGCCAAGGTGGAGAAATACTGTTCTAATCAATCTATGATTAGATCAATTATCATGTCCCAGAATGTTTAAATGTATCACTCAAAGGTAGCTTTGTTTAACCAACCTCTTAGCAAGAGAGAGCATAGTTGTGAGGATGGCTAGAAGAGAACAGCGTCAACTTGAGAAATTGCCAATTAGGTTCCCACTATTCCTATGCCTACATGAAGGCAAGTGTGCAATTTCCACATCTGAAGTCATCTCAAAAGCTGATTTCCATTTTGCTCTTCTTATTTTAAATAACCACACTTACCCCAACAGATCACATTCATGAAATTTTTGTGGAGTTCTCTCCTCTCCTTAATGGATGCCATGAAACAAGCTATATTCTGCTGATGTCGGTTGTAGAGAACTCCTTTCTCTTTCATAAAGAACACGTCTTCTCCCTCTGCTTTTATTATATACGTTACAAGTGCTGAACCTAGTTTAACAGTAATACTCTTTGTCTACAAAAACCTACAGTTATGATGGGGACCAGCAGTCTCGGCAATATCCTGATTCAACACACTCCACAGCAGCATGAAACCTCTCATGAATAATTACATTTGCCCATGGTTGCAAGCTTCCTAGAGGATCCACATAACTTGAAGAAGCCATAGGTTTCTACTGTGCAAGGACACATCCATCCCCAGCCAGAAATATGGGAAGCAGAATAACAGAAATACAGAGTTGGAAGGGACCTTGGAGGCTTCTAGTCCAACCTGCTCCTCAAGCAGGAAACCCTATACCATTTGAGACAAATGTTGGTCCAATCTCTTCTTAAAAACCTCCAATGTTGGAGCACCCACAGTATCTGGAGACAAGCCATTCCACTGATTAGTTGTTCTCACTGTCAGGAAGTTTCTCCTTAGTTCTAGTTGGTTCTTTCCTTGATTAGTTTCCACCCATTGATTCTTGTCCTACCTTTAGGTGTTTTAGAGCAGGAGTCTTCAACCTTGGCAACTTTTAAGCCTGGCGGATTTCTATTTCTAGAATTCTCCAGCCAGCTTTGCTGGCTGGGGAATTCTGGGAGTTGAAGTCCGCCAGGCTTAAAGTTCTTTGTGGCAGCCCCTTAGATATTGGAACACTGCTATTATGTTTCCCCTAGTCCCTGGAAAGTCTAGTCCTTTCCTAGTCTAGGAAAGCAGAGAGCTAGATAAATTCTCCCTCTACTTGGTTAGCTGTACCAATTTCTCTCAATCGCTGTCCACCGTTCCTGGTCCTGAAACCCTCTTATAAAGTTGTCTGCCACCTTCCTTTGTGAACCTTTTCAGTGTTGTGCCAGCTTCAAATATACATCGCCAGGGTGATCACACATCCTATTTCATGCATAATGTTCAGTCCTGTGTATGTTATATCATGTGATATTTATTTAATATGAACCACATGTACCTCATTTATTAAATTGAACATTTCTGTTTTTATAAACAATGAACGTAACAATGTGTTTGTCTCAGAGCAGGCAACTACAGAATAAATGAAAATAGTGTGCCATGGAGAAAGGCCATTCACCATGGCCATAGGTGGACATTACCCTGAGCCACAGCTAAGCATAGAAAGCTGCAGTGAGCCTGCAGTTGCAGCCGTAAAGAAAGTCTGTGCTTCCTTTTAGGTGATTAACCCCAGCATGCTGCACTGTCTGAACCAATACAACTTTTATTGATAACAGCTTAAACTATGGGATGCTTCAACACAAGCTAACTTCAAATCATCTCTGGCCAAGCTACAGTTTTTACGTCAGATGATCTAATAAACAAAACTTCCAAACTCCACCCAACAGGGCTGGGGAGACACCTGGAGATCACCTAAGCTCAAAACGTGCAGCAGCTCCACCACATTACACCCAACGGCTGTCTTTACCCTCTGACTTCAGGTTTTCTGTCTATGCACAGCCTGCTGTGCCACAAACCAGCCAATTTGTTTTTCAGCCTAACGTATTTTGTGACATCGGCCAAAAAACAGTAAAGGACGCAAAAGGTCTATAACAGCGCAAAATTGGGGGGGAAATGCATGCTACTGAAATCAAATGCATCCCTATATTTCAATAGGCTATCTAATGAAACCCCCAACCTTTTGGGCACTAAAGATCCAGTTCCATGAAAAGAGGGGGTTTTCTCTGTGGACAGGAGGGGCTATGGTTTCGCGTGCTGCCTGTATCATGCAGATGGGACTTCACTTGTTTGTGTGGCCCCGGTTCTGGCATGCCGCAGCCCGTAACTGATCCAGGGACCGGGGGTTGGGGAGCCCTGATCTAATGGATGCTTCCAGGTGAGCTCTTAATGTGTTAGAGTCCAAAGGCATCATATCTCCAGGACATTCCGATCACATAGAGCAGTCTTTCTTGACCTTAGCTACTCTACGGTGGCTGGGGAATTCTGGGAGTTGAAGTCCACACATCTTAGAAAGCAGCCAAGGTTGAGAAACAGCAGCCTAGAGATTCTCTACACTTCGCCACACCAAAAGCAGCTAGGAAGTGATCCAGAATGGTCCTTATTTTGACCAAATTGAAATGCTGAGAATGAGGAGCGGAAATCACAGCCATATAGAGGGCTGCGGAAGGAAGGAAGGAAGGAAGGAAGGAAGGAAGGAAGGAAGGAAGGAAGGAAGGAAGGAAGGAAGGAAGGAGCCTCTTTGCAGAGTGTGAAGCTCAGGTGTTGGAGAAAAGTAGAGAAGAGTTACTTCTAAGGGAAAGCAGAACCACATCTCCCCCAAACAAACTGCATCACAGCTGAGCCAGGTATAGAGATAAAGCAGCTCAGTTCTCCTAGAGTGGCTGAAGCAGCGAGACACCAGCTTCTCTTGAAAGGATCCTTAGTTAAAACATGGAAGCCAGTCCAATGGCAACCACCTCATAATTGAGGAAGTGCAAGACTACAACAAGCCACCCATAGAGATTCCTCTGAATCGCCTTTCTCCTTTGAAGCAAGCACCAAAAGCAAATTCTCTTTCACCAAACTGAAAAAACAAGGCAAGAGAAACGCCTCTGGGGAGGCCCTTGTTCCCACTTAACTTGAACTCAGCTCCCAAAGACTACATAGATGCTTCTATATGGTTTCTACTAGGCAGCAATACGTACGTGATTGGTCACTGCTTACACCCTTGATTTGTGTTTGTTTTTTTCAAATAACCCAGTCTACAACTCTTAAGATTTCTGGGTGGTCTCCCATCCAATCATTCTCCATCATGATATAACCTAAAATAAAGTTAAAAGTGTCTTCAGGAAGCAACAAATACAAGCACACACACACACCCTGGTTCAGCGTTTTCTTCTTCGACAATTTATTTTTAGTTTTTGTCTAGCCTACATTCTCTGGGGGCCTCCCTCTCACATGTCAACAGGCTGGACCCTCAGTTCCTGGCCCAGACAAGGCCTGCAAAGTGCTACCACCTGCTGCAGGTATTAGTTATAAAGTACAGACAATTTTCTTTTCTTTTCCAGTTCATGCAAATTACAGGCTTTTTTTCTTTTGCTCCAACAAACAACAAGAGCCACACATCCTTCACTAGTAGAAAAATTCTACTTTACAACACAATACAATAGCAAAGTTGGAAGGGACCTTGGAGGTCATCTAGTCCAACCCCCTGCCTAGGCAGGAAACCCTATACCAGGGGTCTGCAAATTTGGCTCTTTGAAGACTGGTGGACTTCAACTCCCAGAATTCCCCAGCCAGCTAGGCTGGCTGGGGAATTCTGGGAGTTGAAGTCCACCAGTCTTCAAAGAGCCAACTTTGCAGACCCCTGCCCTATACCATTTCAGACAAATGGCTATCCAACATCTTCTTCTTTTTTGTTTCAAAGAATTTTTATTGGTTTTTTAATAGTATACAAAGGAAAAAGGGAAGTGGTGCATAAAATTTTTTGGTATCCAACATCTTCTTGAAGACTTTAAACAGCTAGATAAGATTGCAGAAATTCAAGAGGTACAGCTGGTCCTCAACTTACAACCACAATCGGAACCAGAATTTCACTCGCTACGAAAGGTGGGTGTTAAGTGAGTCCCGCCCAATTTTAAGTGTTTTGCCACAGCTACTGTAAACAAATCACTGCAGTTGTTAAGTGAGTCACATGGTTGTTAAGTGAATCCACCTGCCTCCCTTGACTTTGCTTGTTTGGAAGCTGGCTGGGAAGGTCACAAGTAGCAATCATCTGGCCCCCGGGAGACTACAACGGTCATAAATACATGCTGGTTCCCAAGCACTGGAATTCTGATCACATGACCATGATCATGTGATCAGTGGTCGCAAATGCGAAGTCTGCTCATAAGTCTTTTTTTTCCCCCCAGTGTTGCTGTAACTTCGAACAGTTGGATAAAATAAATGATTGTAAGCTGAGGACTCTTTGCGTACCTTTTTCAGCAGAGATTGGAAATTTTGACCGTGCTGAGTTTTTTCCTTGTCAGGGGATTGGACAACCATTAGTCTGAAATGATACAGGGTTTCTTGCCTGAGCAGGGAGCTGGACTAGAAGACCTTAAAGGTCCCTTCCAACTCTGTTATTCTGCCATTGGCCCTCTGCCATATGATTTTGAAAAATAGCCATCGTGTCCTCAATTATATCATTTAAAACAAAACAAAACAAAAAAATTAAAACTAAAAGGCCACTGCAAGCTTGGCACCAAAACAGGAACCAGCCAAGCCGTTTGTTCTGTCTGTCTAAGGGAGAGGCATTATCTATTTCCCAAGGATTCTACACACTAGGCTGCGGCGGCGGCGGCTGCTACAACACATTGTCTTATCTCTTCTTCTACCTTGACCATATTCCTCTGCTGATGCTTTACATTCTCACAACCCATCTCGACAGCAAAGAAGTTCGAGCTTTCTGTTCCTGCCCTTTCACACACCCTCTCTGCTTCACTCTGTCTCTTCCGAGGGGTACTTTCCTGAAAATAGGTATGTTTTATTTAGACAAAGAAACTGTAAGGTCTGAAAACAAGGAACAATCCTTTAATGTGCAATGTGCTCCTTTAAAAAGATGCTAATGGGGAACTTTGCTAAACTCAGATTACACTGGGGGGGAGGACGTTCCAAGAACTTCATTAAAAATGAACTAACATGGATTTAAAGCCTTCCCTGATTCTACATTCAAATTCTCCAAAAAACTGATTAAGAAAAAAAAAAAAAACCGGGGTGTACAGTCTGAAACAGACCAGGAGGAGGAAGAGAAGAAAGAATTATACATTTCGTCACTTGATTACTTGACTGAGAGCACAAAATGAAAATAAAATGTACCGACAGATTATTGACTGGACTGAAAATGCTGGGAACATGTTTACCTATGAGAGCCTTCTCCTTCTTTTTCTGTCCCAAGACAATAATGGTTTTCTCCCACTTTGGAGCACATTGAAAAGCAATAGAGAACAAACTGCCTTTCATAATTCTTAGGGACTTTAATTAGGAAGCCCTTCTCTGAAACAGTGCATATACAAAATAGCTGACAACATTTAATTACTGCTAAAAAGCACTTGAGCAAATCTAGACTCATAATCATGGTGGTTAAAAAGGAAACGAAACAGGTTTTTCGTCTCTTTCAGCAATCAAGTATGGGCTAAATCAAGTTCTAATCCATTTGCAAAAGTTAGCAAAATAATGCTAATTTAGTCCAGATTTATTGGCCTACAGGGGTTTGAGTGAAATAATACAGCACTTGCCCCAACTACCAAAAGGAACATGGAAAAATGATCTTCTTATTCCAAAACAGTACTGTAAGCTTTAATTCGGAATGTTTTAAATTATATACATTAAAAAATCTTCAATATCAAAAGCAAGAATCCAAAAACTTATAATTTCTTGTCTCTTCTTTGAAAAGAAAAAAATAGTGTCCCCCCCACCCCCCTCCAATGTGATCTATGTATTAAAAACCTCTTTTTACATGGAACAAAATTAGTAGAAGAAATATAGGGGAAGGGTCCACAATAAAATCACAATTTTTAGCTACTTTTTAAAAATAATCAGGCACATCTTAGATGTGGATATGGAATTTAAGATACAGAATTATTCAATAAAAAAAACCAGGAACGCTTGATAAGAATATTAATAGCAACATACTGTATGTGGCTTATTCCAACCAAATATATTTTGCAATGAGCAGATTTCAAAAGCTTTAAAACAAAGTATATTTTATTATTCATCAAAACATTGCAAAAACAGAAGATACTACCTTAGGTAGTGGCCTATGGATTTTTCAGAAGATAAAAAGAAACATTTTTCTGGTTCTCTCTTCTTGAAATGGTAAGTCTGAAGACAGGTTTGCTTTTAACAATATTAAAAACCGGGATGGGGAAAATGCCAAGAGATGGGATATATTTTGGAACAGTTTCTACTCGAGCTCACCATGACGATCAAAACTGGGTATTTTGATAATTATCAGGGCTATTATGATGATATCTAAACCAGCATATACAAGCCAACATTATGGGAAAGAAACGGTAACATTTATTATAAATCAAGACATAACTAAATTGAAATACCTGGATTTAGTCTATTCTACTTTTTAAAACTAAGGTATAAACTAAATATCAAAATTCCTACTTATCTCCCTATCAACATGGATACATTTCATTTGAAATAAAGTCATGTCACTGGATCAAAGTAGCATAATCCATGAATACCTACCTGGCCACTTTTATGTCTAGTCCAGAAGATGGTTTGAAGACAAGTGAGAGAAGCAACTGTAAAAACCGTTTGTAAATGTGATCACAATGGAGTGTCCAGGTGTGATTCGCAAAGGACCCATCATGTTCTCATTGCCTCAAAAGCAAACGGGAAACTAGACAGAGATATGGATCAGCCTGTACTGCACACATGTGTGGTGATTAGGCCAAAATGGTAAAAATTATAGCATCTTTACCTCAGAAACCTTACTTTCCAAACCAAAAATCAAAGAAGGCAACCCAAATTGTTTTAGGGGCCTGAATTAAAGACAATTGGATAACGCCAAAACATACACAAGATAGATGTTTGTGTGAATTTGTATTTATCTGTGTGTGTCATATATACACATCCACACACAAACACCATATATATATATCTGTGTGTGTGTGTGTGTGTGTGTGTTTATGTATATATATACATATACATATATATATAATTGTTTCCAGAAATGGCCTCCATATATATATTCCCCCAGCGCAGAACTGTTTGTTTCTTTCAGTGGATTCCATTAATGTGCATTGTCGTTCAGAACATGGAGGCCATTTCGCTCTTACAAGATGAGGTGGCCGTGGCTGTCTTCACAGCTGTGGGGAAATTTAACATCCTGCCCAGCATATTGAAGAAAGGAGTGACTGTGCTTTCTCTGAAGTGTACCAGACCGTTAGGCTGCAGGATTATTGTAACTAGAGAAGTAATATTTACCTCTGCAAAGGAGAATGCAAAGTCCCAAAGTATACATGCCTAGAATTTGTCTAAAATCTCATTATATTATAAAAGATCTTTGTCCACCCAAATTTCACACCAGCTGCTCTTCTTCTGGGAAAACACTAATGTTGAATATGATTTCATCCATTAGTCTAATTCTCACTACTTCTATCCCGTTGTCAGATCACCTTGACATTTTTTTTTAGTTTTTAAGTGTGTTATCCAAACCCCAGGACCACTTTTCCTAAAACATTCTAGCTCATGTGAGATGGCTCGTTTCTGGGAAATAATGTTTTAATTTCTCTGTTCAGAATGATATGAAAGATGATTGATGATGATTTCGAAATACAACCGCTGAAGCAAATTTTAATTGGGAAATTTATTGGAAGGCAAGATATGCATATCTGGGTGTGTTGTACATACATGCATCTGGTCCCCAAATTTCAGTGGTTGACTTTAAACAAAAAATAGAAACCTCAGTCTCCTCCTGCATCTGGAATATAACAGAAGGCCATTAATTCCAAATAAATTTGAATCATGTCAAAAGAATAGGAAATGTTTGAACCATAGATAAATCTTAATTATAGTACCTATAAAGAATAATTACAAGATTTGGCAGGAAAGGGGCTTAAAATGATATGGCATGCAGCTTTTCCATACAAATACCTCTCTTTTAAAAACCGATAATCTGTATCTATATATTTAAACTAAGCTGGGACCATTGCATATTTACCAGCTTGTGCAACTGCTACAATTATTTCAAAGTATGTTTTAAAGAAGGAGAGTAAGGATCAAAGGAGCCAATGTAAGAGATCTTGTTCTCCCTATTGCTTAATGTCAAGTCTTCATCTTCAAGTAATACAAGTATGATTTAGAACAAAGCTATCTGATTATGGGCTATGCTTAATTTGGCTGTAATGAGGAACGACAGAGTAAAAATGGGAGGGAAGGAACAGGAAGATACTACAATTTAGTAGGCGACTGAAAGCACTTAATTTTATAATTTGTCTGCCTCTGAAAATGACTATGTAGATCTATGCAAAAATATTCAAAAACAGGTATTTCTGGCCTAGCACTTCATTCTGGCTAGAGTGCTTTTTAAAATCTGCAGCCAGTGGGGCCCGATCGGCTGTTTTATAATACAGTAGTCCTTTTACCACGGCGTAAGTGCTTTGAAGTGTTCTTGGTGTAATGGAGAATGAAGGATGTGGTGTAGTGATGTATATTATTTATAGGTTTATACATCGATCCTTTTCTATTTATTGAACTGTGTTCTAGAGAAAGATACTGGATATTATTGATACAGTTGAATGAATTCACCAATTGATTCTGCTATTGACAGACCCATTTACAGATACTCAAAACAAAACATACTTTCAAATGAGAATTTCTCTCCATTATCACCGAAACACTGATCTTTTGTATAGCTGTGCCAATCTGAAGCAAAACACCTGTTATGTGTACCTATCCTAAAATCTATAAAATAATATTGATAAGAAGAGACACGTTGAAAGGCTTTGTAAAGAAAAATTCAGACTGCAGTGTGTGTGTGTGTACGCACGCACATATATATATATATGAGAGTAATGAGGTTTAAAAAGATTCTCTTAACATTGTAAAATAGGGATGTTTTGTAACTTTTAATTACTGTGTACAAATCAACCCTCTGTTTGTAGGTGAAGTGTCTTTGTGTATTTGCAAAGCTTAATTGTCTTTATTACCTAATTTTCAAAACCTTTTAAATCAAGAAATAGTTGTAATTCATCCTTATAGGTTTGCCATTTATACTCTGACACTACAGTGCAAAATAAGAGAGTATTAATTAAATTGATTAGCTTCCATTTAACATGCATTTATAAATGGATCTCTTAGCCAGCTCGAGCAGCACAAGAGATACAGTAAATTGTACAGATAACAACAGAATCTTGTTAATTGTTACCGGGGTGAGTGGGGGGGAGCCTTTTTCTTTAAAGATGCTTAGCTTCTTTTGTACGCCTTCCCTTCTGTACTTTGACAGCAGAGAATCTGTAATTTCAATTCTTTCTTTTAAAACACCCGTCCACCCATTCAGGAGATTCAAGACGAACGAAGGGAGAAATCATTTTAATTCACCTTTCGCTGCTTTTTCTGGCTATTCCATTCTAGAGTTCGAGAGTGGGGTTCTTTTCTCTGATAAATGACTCCAGATATATTTTCTTTCTCTCCCTATACAACAGACGCTCAAACCGGCAACGAAACAGGCCTTCCAATGATTCCCCCCCACCCTAGATAAAAAAATATAGTAAAAGTGTGCTTGAGGATGTGGTGGGAAGCATCTAATTCCCTATGAAACTGACACCAAAGTAGGACAAGTAGGGAAGAGGGAGATGGTGTGTTTGATGGCTGAGGGTATGACTGCTTTCTCTTCCTTTCTCCCCCTCCCCAGGTGACATTCAGGGAATAAATGACCTGCACTCTTTGTCGGGTGAGATGGAGCTGGCGGTCAGTTTCTTGACCAGGAAATGGCTGCTTTTCACATAGCACTGGAGAACTGTGGCTCAGAATTCTCCACTCAAGCAAAATTCCTTATGACTGGGTATAGGGTTCACTGCCTCCTACAAAGCTTAAATCAGAGTCTCTCACTCTCTCTTCCGATTCCCTACATGAAAAATGCTGTTTTGTTTTGTCTTCATTTTCATTTTTAAGAATTGCTGTACTGTCACATTTCATATTCTGGGTTTCAAGAAAGAGGAAGAAAAGGAGATACTTTCCCTTCCAATGGAAATATTACTTCTGGTGGGGAGGGTGGACTTCAGGGGGAAAAGGTTATTTAGGCAAAAAGGGCTAATGCACTGAGACAAGAAAGGAATAGAATTTGGCAGGGATTCTATCGAAGAGTCTCGAAAGGGAAAAAAAGAAGTGAAAATAGATACCAAAGGACACAAATGTCTGCGAAGAAGAGAAGAGGAGAAAACTGAAAAAGAATACAATGAGCGTTGGAAAGAAAGTAGCAAAAACATATTTAAGGGAAATAAAGAGAAGTTGTGGGAATGCAAGAAAAAGGCTTTTTAAAAATATAATATTTCATCAGGGGGGGAAAAACAGTACATAGTTTGAAGAGAGTGTAAAGATACAATGAGAAAGAAAGAAAGAAAGAAAGAAAGAAAGAAAGAAAGAAAGAAAGAAAGAAAGAAAGAAAGAAAGAAAGAAAGAAAGAAAGAAATCAAAATACATGAGTGGATCCTTAGATGTCCTAACGTTGAGGCAAAAGGAACTGGGCATTGTTGAAGCCAATCTCAGTAAACAGCAAGAAGCTTTAGAGTGATATATAACCAAGGTTGAAATGTCAGAGAAGGGAGCATAAATGAGGGGCAGAAAAGCAGGTTGCCTGGAGAAATGGCAGACCAGCTCCATCAAGCTTCACTGCTAGGCCATACCAGTAGAGGGAGCTGTAGAGGAAGATCAGGGGCAGAGTCCCTGCAGTAGTGAAAGAGTTACTGAGAGGTAAAGACACAAGTGCACACATTCACGTACACACACACACACACTCACACACACCAGGCATCAATAAAAAAGGTCACTGCAGAGAAATGAGGTCTCACTTGACAACAACGGAAGCACACCCAACAAAGACGCACACATGCACAAGCAATCACATCTACCCACCCACTGATAGAATACACCACAAAACAGTTTGAGCCATGTCAGAAGTATAGGCACTGGTGTGTAAAGAGGAGGAGGAGGAGGAGGGAAACACACTTAAAGAAACATTTAATTCATAGCAGGCCGAGATGCACCAAACATCTATGTATGAAGGTAAGATCATCATAAACCAGACCTGGTTCTACTCTTCTATGCATTCATCTGTGGTGGTATTATATACCTCTTAAAATCCATCAACCACTCATAGGATGAGGGTGGCTGAATGGATTCTAATACATAATGAGGAATTCTTACACAGTATGAGAAACCAAGGGGGAATCTTCATTGGCTAAACCGAAAGTACAGATGGTCCTCGACCTACGACCACAATGGAGCCCAATATTTCTGTTGTCAAATGAGACACTTGTTAAGTGAGTTTTGCCCCCATTTTGCAACCTTTCTTGCCACAGTCGTTAAGTGAATCACTGCAGCTGATACATTAGTAACACAGTTGTTAAGTGGATCTGGCTTCCCTATTGATTTTGCTTGCCAGGTGTTTTCAAAAGGTGATACCATGACCTCGGGACACAGCAACGGTCATAAGTATGAACCAATTGCCAAGCATCTAAATTTTGATCACTTGATTGTGGGGCTGCTACGAAGGCCGTAAGTGTGAAAAATGGCCATAAGTCAATTTTGTCAGTGTCATTGTGACTTTGAACGGTAACTAAACGAACCGAGGACTAATTCCAACCCTCACAAAACGAGAAATCCTAGCAATTTTTACACAAATAGAAAGGGAACTGTAGCTCTCAGCTCCTTCGCATTGCCATCAAAATCACCCCTATTGACAATATATGATAATCACTCCACAATTATTTTTCCAGAGGAGAAAAAAGAAGTTTTGCACATACAGAGGAAATGACTCAAGAGTGGGCTTCTTCTAGCAAGGAATCTAAAGGAGACCCAAAGCCGCAATAGCCTTCAGCACCAAAACTTCAACACAACCTTTCCAGTTATAAAGATCCACTCCACAGAGAAGCTGATGGAGACAGGAAAAGCGACAACTCCTCTGGAGGAGAATTTGTGAGTCCTTGTGTAGAAAAAGGACCTGCTCAATTACATTAACCCTTACTCAAGGCCTCAGGATGTTTTTACCCCTTCATATGCTTGAATCATCCTTTCATATATACTCGCTGTGCATATGCAAGAGGATTTAATGCAAACAACTCTAAAGGGCTTTGGTGCCTCTTATGTTACCACAAGCCGAGTCAAAGAGATAAAGGGCAGGTTTTGTTTTTTACCCTTTTGTCAATGTTTGTACAAGAAATGAGGATTCTGTCTCATGTCAGGGAATGTTAGCTCTTCCAAATTAATTAACCCAGAGTATTTGGGTTGAACATTCAGGCAATGGAAGAGTACCTACCACAGAAGTGGATTCACTTATCACAAAAAGCAACCATTTGCTTTAACCGCAGTTTGCGGAATAAGCCATAATACTTTTGTTTACACTCAATGCTAAACCATCAAACACAGTTTGCTGGTCACAATACTGGGTTTATAAATATCAAGCCATAATGCTGGATTCATACAAGCCAAAAGCAAATTCGTTATGGCTTAGTATAGTATCTAATCCCAGCTGTTATACAAAGGCCCTTCCTAACCTCTGTAGGGACACCAAAGCACAGAACAGAAATATTTAAAGGTTACTATGGAATAAAAGGTGTGCAGTCTTCTGGTTTACTCATACTGGTTCACTTAACTTTGGGGGGAGAACAGAAACTTTAGAAGGCAATTTAATCCATGCCATACTGGGAAAGATGGACTGCCATAGCAACCTTTTCTCTCCGGAGGTCAGCCTGCGCTCCTGAAGGGTGACCCTCAAATGATCTTGATCAGGATATTTAACTTAGCGGGGTCAATTTTACAAGGGTCTAGGAATTCATAGAAACTCTTCTCTACAGGTAGTCCCTGACTTACAACAGTTCATTTAGTGACTGTTCGAAGCTACAACGGCATTGAAAAAAAGTGACGTAGGATCATTTTTCACTCTTATGACCTTTGCAGCATCAACTGTGATGCGTGATGCTTGTCAGCTGGTTCATACTTCGGACGCTGTTCCTGTGTCCTAAGGTCATAAGATCACCTTTTGTGAGCTCTTGACAAGCAAGGGAAGCCAGATTCACTTAACAACCAGGTGACGAGCTTATCAATTTCATTGTAATTTTTACAATGACAATAAAGATTATTATTATTATCAACTGCAGTGATTCACTTAGCAACTGGGGCAAGAAAGGTTGTAAAATGGGGCAAAACTCACTTAACACTTAACAACAGAAACATTGGGCTCAGTTGTGGTCGTAAGCCGAGGACTACCTGAACATGCCCATTCCTCCCCCTACACACCACACCCAGGCATGCGCACACACTTCAAGCTCGGTAATTTTCTCTTGTTCCTCTGGCTTAGAAATGTTCCCAATCCCAACTGTCCTTTATGCATTTATTTCCCAAGCCCTGCATACAAAGAGACTTGTAACTCCCTTAACCAACAATGCAGGAGTAACGCTGCAATTTAGCAGCCAGGAGTAAAAAAATGTAATGTCTGAAATTAGTACATTCCCCAAGCGGGAAGGAGGCGCGAGTCAGTGTCAAGGAGTCTTGCATGCTCCCCATCAGAAGGGGCCATGTGTCAAGACCCTCCTCTTGAGGGTTTCTTCAGCAGGGGTCTTGGTAGCACAGGCACAGGGATTCAATTTCCCCATGGCAACCTCCCGTAAGTGCCCACACGTGACACCACCGCCACCAGGTACAAGCACCCCTCCGTCTCAAGGCCCGGAAATCATTGCTATGAACTCCAAGTAACTAAGGAGAACTTTAGAAATGCAAATCCGCCTTGGCAGTTTGGAGAGTTTGAGGCAGAGGAAGCAGCAGCCAGACAGGCTCTCCCTTGCAGGCTTGCCCAGCAAAATCACACTCTCCAGCATGCAAGAAGTAAGATCTCAAGGATTGCAAAACTGCAGCGCTCCAGTTGCAGGAATTGAGGTGGGGTGGGTTGAATCTGGACATGGGGAGGCCAGGAGCACCGAAAGCAGCCTCTTCCTTTCTTTTAGGGGAAGAGAGGTTAAATCCTGTTCCCCTATCCCCACTTACATATATATATATATAGCCTATATTCTGGTTTTCTGCATTTGCTCGCCTCCAATGTGACTGATATTTCAGCTCCAGTGTAATGTCCCCCCCCCTCCCCTCCCCCAATCTCTTTCCTCCTGGAGCTTCTGATAGCTACCAACCCTCTTTAACCTTCTTCCCTGGTTGTTCTCCTTTGCCACATCCTCTGCTCCCAGGATCACCTCTATCCACCTTCTCCTTAAATATGGGTTCCCTTCTCTACACCCCACTGCCCCGCCACTTCCAGGCCCCGGTCAGGATCTGACCTCTTCACCCATCCTTTCCCCTCTGTCTCTCCTATCCTCCCCTCCTGACAATACCTCCTGCTCCTAACAATAGCTGCCATGGGCTACTAATAATTATTAATAACATTCATCCTTTCCTCCCTCTCCTCTTCTTCAATCACACACCCCCCCCTTCCGCGGACAAAAGAAGAGTCCACTTCTCCTCGTATTTATCTGCTTCCCCTCCCTTCTTCGGCCATTGCACCTCCCCCCCCTTATGTTTTTTTTTCTTCTTACCCGCACCCCTCTACACACACACACACACACACACACACACACACACCAGATCTCCGGATAGCCCAAAGCTTTCCAGCTTCCTTTTTTCCCCTACGCAACTTGAGTTTTATTAAGAGACGAAAATCATATAGCCTCAGTCCCGTTCAATCTTCGCCCCTACAGCCAGCACCCACCATTCACAGGGCACCCGGGGAGAGGGGGGGGGGGGTGTCTTTCTTAATATTGCAACGACGCATATTTACCGAGCATTAATAGCCCGCTTTTCAAAATCGGAAACGCCGGGGATACGAACGCCCTGTCTCCTTGGGTCTCTCGTTCCCTTCCAATTCCCCTCCCTTCTTTCTTCCATAGCCCGAGTATCAGGAACGCCGAACTACCGCTGCCGAGAGCGAAAAGACATCTACGGAAAATCCGCTTAAAGCTCTTCCTCCGTCTTCCGATTTTATTTCATTTTTTATCCACGCAAACACTTCTTTAGCGAAGGCTTTAAAAAGCGACGACCTTTGCTTAAAATGCACAAAGCCATTTGTAAAAGGAAATAACAGGAAGCAAACACATTGCTTTTTTTTTTGGTAACCATTGAAAAAAAACACACCTCCCCTTTTTCAAGGAATAAAAATGTCTTTTAAAACCACGCCAGCATCATTTCTGCCTTTTACTTGCTTTTTCAAAAAAAAAAATGCATTGTTTTATATCTATTTATATGTATGTATCGTCCGTTATTATTTTCCCTGTTTGCATTTTTTGGTCCCTTTCCTTAAAGGTTGAGCCACGGACACCACCATCTAAAAAAAAAATAATGGGAAAAAAATGCCAGAGACAGGAAAAAAAGAAAGCTCTTGGAAGGAACAATTGCAGCTGCCGGTTTGAGAGACGAAGAGAAAGGAATAGGCTGCCGTGTCTCTCTGCGTGTGTGTGCAACAGACCAGCTGCTGCATTAAGCATTTTGCAATCAATAAAGAGCGGGTGAGATTTATGCAAAGTGCAGATATTAATATGCAAAGTTTTAAAGATTTTTAAATGGGAGAGAGAGGGAAGGAGACGGAAAGGAGGAGGCGGGGTGGGGGGGGGATTGCATAGAGACTGCACCTACCTCTGCTTCCATCGGTGGGCGCAAGCTGACTCCTCCATGCGCGCATGGGGGCAGCCCAGATACACAGGGACTGAGGGGGGAAGCAGCAGCAATAGCAGAAGCGGCGGCGGCGGCGGCGGCAGCACTCAGAGCGCGAGCCCAGGCGCGCGCTGGATTCTCTCCATCAATTCCCCCCTCCCCTCCCCATTCCCGGCGACGGTTGCCCGGGCAACGAGAAAGATGCAGCAGCATCAGCACCAGGATAAAAGATGGTCAGGGCAGCAACAGCAGATGGGGATGGAGAGGGGGCGCGCCTGAAAAGGAGCCCTTATCGAAGTCGGAGGTGTGGAGTTGCGGGGGGGGGGGGGAGTTGGAAATGAGGGATGGGGAGGGAAGAAATAAGGGACCCTCCGTATTTTAAAAAATTCCATGGGAGGAGGGGAAGAGTTCCAGAACAGAGAAAGAAGAAAGAAAGGTTTGGGGAGAAGATGGGATAGAATAAAATACCCAGGCAGTTTCAATTGGGGGGGGGGGGGAATGTGGGGGAAGGGTCAGTTCAGGAAGTGGGGGCAGTTTAAGATTTGAAGTGTTTAGAAATAAATAATGGCGGGAAATAGCAAAATTTGGCATAGGAGATAACCACTTCCCAACTTTAGGATACGGTGATATCCTAACAAATGGTATAAAGACAATATGAAAAAGGTTCCAGGGTTTGACAGGATGTGAAATGTCTGTAAATTGGGGAGCTGAAGGGAAAAATTCACCCCAAATTTAAAACTGAGTGCATTAAATAGAAGTTGTGGAGAGAAGTTCATACCAATTAATTATTAAATTTAGTTAAATTTATGGATGCATAATTCAGAATCTTGGAATTGCTAAATGTATGAATATGCAAATAATATACAACACGTATATAACTAAACCTTTAAAAAATATTCATTGGCTGGTATGTTATACCTTACCCCTTCTTTGCAATGTTGTACTTACATTGATTAGGCATAAGAATTTAAAGGTCCTATTAATAACCAATTGTTTTCCTTCCATAATTGGCTTCAATTAATTTAAGCCCATCTCTTGGAAGTGAAAAGTATGCTTCAGCATGTTTCCTCATCCAAGGGACCATAGGAAAAAAAATCGGTTATGAACATAACAATGCAACATACTGAAAAGATCAAAATCAAAATTTAAACATCTTATATTGTGCATATTGGTGATTTTAATATAATTACTATTCAAAAGAGAGGAAGCAATAATTACATGGAAACTAAGCACATTAAAACAAACACTTAAAAAAACCAATTTAGCATTCAGGATTAAAATTATTGCATTCGGTTATTATATGCAAAAATATACACATGATTAGAATATTTAGTAAAAACTGCTGAGAAAGCTAGGCTATTCCATTATTCCAAATAACAGGGAGCACATTTTATAGGTAGTATGTAAATAGTGATAAAATATTGTGTGCATATTCAGATTTAAGACTAATTTACGAAATAATGTTTTATCTGGGACTGCTGGGTACAAAGCATAACATTAGTAATATTTCTGTATATTATTTAGAATATTATTCACATATCCTAAACCAAAATAATCAAAGAGGTTTGCATGCAAAGTATGCTAAACCACAGTGCCTGCAATTTATTAGTCAAAAAGCTGTATTTATCATCTTTTTCTGAACAGCAAGGTAATCTTATGTAAAAAACATAATTTCCATATGCAAAATAATTAATTATGTTTAATGCATATTTAAGAATCATATTATTATTGGGAGATCAATAGAATTATTTTGCATACCAGAAAAATATACAGTACTGCATATGAACTATTTTTGAAATGTGATGCCCAAAATGATCAAATCCTGCATATTACCTAGAATTAAAATAATATACAAAATGTGTGCTCTGATTAAGAATGATTAATATTTTAATACAGTATCTAAATAAAATAAAAGTCTGTTTTGTTAAATAAAGCATTTAGTAGCATTACTTACTACCAATTAAAAAGAGATGTTAACCACATAAAAATAAAAATGTAAATAGTAAATACAATATTCAGGGGGAAAAGTAAATAAAATAATTATAAAAGGTAAATAAAATTAGATATATTTTTCAAATAATGTGTTTTCACATCAAGGATTAATATCCAAAATTATTTCATTTAAAATTTATAAAAGGTAAATTGTTGTTTATATAAGAGAACCAAATGCTGTAAGTTTCTACAGGTTATTTATTAAAATAAATATTATCTGGATTGATGAATATCTCCTCAAATATTAAAATCATGTATAAAACCAATTATAAGTTTTACATTCAGTGAATATAGAAAATTAATAACCAAACCATTAAATGAGTGTGTATAAATTAAACATGCCATTGAGAAATGTAACTTTTGCAAAAAACTCACAATAAACAAAGACTCGTGTTTATATATTTTCGTTAGATGTTTGCAATGTTTTAATTCCTTTGATCTAATCAGATAGAAATGTTAAATATAGTATTGTTTAAATAGACTTGATTTGTAATATGGATTTCCAAAAATATATATAAGAAATAAACTATGCAAACTAAAATTCAGCACATTAGAATTTTAGGTTCTACATACTAAGGAAGCAGAAAAATAGAAGAAATGTATCCAGTATTTAAGATTATTGCATTAATTAAAAATTAACTTTCATTTAATGCCCTAAATATCAATGAAAGACAAATTTGGCAAAACAGCTTTTGCCAGTTTTTAATTTCCAAATACATTTAGGTAGCTGAATATTATAGCTGAAATGTGAAACAAGGAATCTAACTCATTTTCAGAAACAGAACGATACAATTTCCTTCTTTGATGTTATATATTTATGATGTTGAATTATTGTAAACGCATTTTTTTAAATAGAAGAGGTAGCTGTAGCTTGATTTTATATATAGTACATAAAAAACCTAAAAATCCTCAAACATTTGGTGCAGAATTGAATTAAACTTAAAGAATATCATATGAATGACATTTGTCTGACTGCTGAATTTTTAGATTTTAGGCAACTAATTTGTTAATTTTCTATGAACAGTGTATGCTACAGTGTTGCTATTTAATGCTATTGAAGTGGTAATTCTCATTAGTTAAATAGTTAATAACTACAAACAATATTTGTGAGAGATGCATTTGGATGGATTCAGGTGGGTATTCCGTTGTTTGCCGTAACACTTTTATAGAACATATAACTGCCTAGCTTCTGAAATTACTGAGATCATACTCTAACATAATAAAAAAAATTGTAAGAAATATTCTTGAAATATTACAATACATATTGGTCATTAGCTATGTGTAGGAGTCTCAAAATCTTGCCTACAGAATTAATGCTGAATTGCTTGAGTTTTAAATACATACATTTGACTCATACATTTTTCAGTAACCTGAAATTTTTGTTGCTTTATGCAGTCCTTATTTTCATACATGATTTGAGTATATCATATATGTTGAAAGAAAATTGAAATGTTCTGGGCAATTATTAAACTCGTCTAAAATTCACATTCAGGATCAAAAGAACCACAAATGTCAATTTGTGCAATATGGAGAATGAAGGGGGTTACATGAAGCATTTTAGAAGGGGGGGGGGCGGGGAATAAAGAACTGTTGCATTTAGCTCCAAGGTAATTATTTCTTTAAATGTTTGACTTTTTTATTTAGCCTACAGTGCTGTAATTGGTGATTATAAGGTCTGTGAATGCTAAGAATTGAGGATTGTAGGTACTGTATCAAATGTGTTTTACTTTAAGGTTGAATGTCAGTGAGCGAAGGACAACATGAGGATTTTTTTTTCTTTATTGTTGCTCGGTGGAAAAGAAAATACTGATTTTATTAGTTTCCAAGTGAGGAAGGAAGCAGATCATGAACCACAACTCAGGATTACAATCCTGGAAGCAACATCAAGAAAGAGGCATCCAATTTTATTAAACAATAGGTATCAACAATTGCAAATCTCTTCTCCAAACCTTTTAACTTGGAAATCAAACTGAATTAATTAAATTATTTTGAGATCCAAACCTCCATGTTTACAACACAGGCACACACAGGCATATCCCAATCTTTCAGTGTGGCTGGCGTGCCCAACCCACGGCTGACATGCTTGGTGTTTTTCATGCCATTTCAGACCATAAAGATTCAGTACATGGTACCATAGAAGGCTGGATCATGTAGAGCATGTACACTTATTCTGTATTCTGTACACTTATTACATCTTAAATGAATGTCATTTGGAACATCACACTTGGTGTGTGTACTTTTTTAAATTAACTTTTTGCAGGAACATTACATTTTCTAGCTGGACACATCACAAACACATCTAGTGTTTTTTTAAAAGCTCCAGGAAAATCAAAGAACCAGCCCCTCCATTCTCTAATTTATATATTTCACCCAAAGCCTAGTTATTGCTGTGCTGACAGGCTCACGTATCTTGTGAACAAACGTTAAAAGGGAGGAGATAGGTAGGAAATAACAGAAAATTATGTCTTTTTGTGGACCAATTGCACCAAACAGGAGAAAATCTTAATGAAAAACCAGCAATAGGCAGGCTGCAAGGTAGAATCCTGAATGCAAAATGAGTGGTGTGCAATTGGTGACGGCACGTCCTCCTAGCAAAAGATAATTACTTCCTTTTGATTAAATTCATAGTTTCCTTGAACTTAGAGCTGTGCTTTGGGTGAAGCACCGGCCAAAGGGGCTTACAAGGGGAAGGTGCAAAAGTCAGAAGCTTGGACAGCAGATGAGATCACCAGATATCCCACAGCATTCCAGGATGATTTTATGGTTGCACCAAATGGCGTGGAAAAATAATAATATAAGCATTAGAATTATATTAATTACCATTGTGTGTGCTTGTTGACATAATCATAAAAATGTATTCAACCCATATCTGAGTTAGAGATGTTTGCTGTTTGTTTATTTAAATATTTTTTGGGGGGTAGATAATTAAGTAGGTTTTTATTGTTAACTTGCCTTCTGCAACTTTTGTTCTCCAACCTGAATGGCCTTTTGGTAGCCCAGAAATAGACTTGTTTACACCGGCTGGATTTTTCTGGTAATTTCCACAGCCTTTCCTTGCTCAATAACTACCACAGCTGGATAGTCCTTTCCAGAACATTCGGCCTGTGATAGGCCCAAATTCAACCATCAAAATGGCTTTCTAAGAAAGCCCAGTCTCTCTCTTTGCTTTCTCTCCCTCTGGAGAACTTGAGAGTACACCTTGTAAGGAGATAAACTGGTCTCCAGCACTACCAGTTGCTGCAAACCTCAGCATGGTTTCCTTCACCTGCTCTACCACCATTTCACAAGGATGCAGGACAGGAACGCATGAATTAATATCAAGATAAGCTTTTGCTGTCAAAGCCAGCAAGCAATTTCTATCAAGGCCAGTGGCGCCCTCTTGCCAAAAGGTTTGGGAATGCCAGGTTCAAAAATAATTCCCTGAAAAACGTGCAGAGGTGTTTCACCCTTTCACACACCATACAATGGAAGGGTCCTGGGTCTTTCTGGCCCAGCCCAAAATGTAAGGGACTGAAGCTCAATGCAAAGTATTTGAATAGAGGGGAAAGGGGAAATGACAGCTGGGGTAGAAAGGGGAGGAAGGCACAGAACAGGTAAGTTTGCAAAACCACAAAAGGACTTGCAAGGTATGAGAATATACGAAAGGAGAGAGGTATATATATATATACATGTATATAAAGTATACTTCTTTTTTCGTTGGCTGCCTCCTAGGAACTGAGCTCTATGAAATAAGTAAATCAGGACAAAGATGAAAACCACTGCTTTGATTTAATTTTAAATTAAATTAATTCAAAGCAATTTAAGGAGGATTTCTTCCCCTGTGGGAAGAATTTTCCTCTTCTGTTACATTCAAAATTACAGTTTATGGGACAATTTCTAGGGCTAGGAGCTTAAGCACAGATTTCAGAAGAGACATGCAGATAGGAACGTCCAATGGAATATCTGTACTAGGTAAATCCTCTGCTTCACTCCACCCAATCCAAAGATGAGAAGGGAAAATTATATAGCTTAAAAAAGGGTAGGGTACATGGGAAGGCAAGGATGAACACCCTTTGAGTAGTGCAGGAATAAATACAGTTAAGGTTTATACAGACAAAAACACACCTGTGTCCCCCATTGTGGCCAATCTCTACAATGAACTACATGTAGTTCTCGACTTATGACCACAATTGAACCCAACATTTGTTGTTAACTAAGTGAGATATTTATTAATTGAATTTTGTCCCATTTTATAATCTTTCTTGCCACAACTGCTAAGTGAATCACTGTAGTTGTTATGTTAGAGACAAAGCTGATAACTGAATCTGGCTTCCCTGTTTGTTAGAATTAACAATTATTAATTAATTATTAAATTAGTATTAGAATTTTGTAAAAGGGGGATCACATGTCTCATGACACTGCGACCGTCACAAATATGAACCAGTTGTCAAGTGTCTGAATTTTGAGCATGTGACCATGGGGCCACCGCAGTGGTCATAAGTGTGAAAATGGTCATAAGTCACTTTTTTCCAGTGCTGTTGTAACTTTAAACGGTCACTAGATAAAATGCTGTAAGTTGAAGACTACCAATCCTTTTATTGCCCCCACCATCCTGCCGGAATCGGTGGCGCTTCTTGGATGAGAAGCAAAGCGTCTTCCTCAAGAAAAAAACAGTTCAGTTGCCTTTTGAAAAAGCACCTTTGAGACGACTGTGACCTGGATGACTGAGAATCTCCACAGACATCAGGAGAATTCCGTATCTTTGAGAAGGACAAAAGGACAGCTCTACTAGCCTAGCACTGGCGTTCAGTGGTGTCTGCCGTGGATGACTGCAGACACCATTTTGACAGGAATGTAGCCTCTTGAAAAATTCAGGTAGTCCTCAACTTACAACAGTTCATTTAGCAACCGTTCAAAATAATGACAACACTGAAAAAAGTGACTTATGACCATTTTTCACATGGCCATTGCAGCATCTCCATGGTCACGTGATCAAAATTCAGATGCTTGACAATTGTCTCATATTTATGACGGTTGCAGTGTCCTAGGATCATGCAACCTTCTAAAAAAAGCAGTCAATGGGGAAGCCAAGATTAACCACTGGCAAAGTTCACTTAACAACTGTCTCGCTAAAGAATGGAAATCTTTGGGCTCACTTGTGGTTATAAGTTCATTTCGATGGAGAAGGGCGGTTCTATAAATCGAAATAAATTAAATTAAAATTAAATTAATAAGTTAAAGACTACCTGTCTGAGAAGATCCTGGCTATAGATTAAGGGAAAAGGGCGTTTTTTATTATCTGAAAAAGTATCACAAAGTGGAAAGCCAAACTTGGGATGGGATGAGATCAGTGGTGGTTTCAATTTATTTTACTATTGGTTCGCTCGTGCGTGGACGTGTGCTCATGAGACACTTCTGCACATACACAGAAGTGTCTGGGTGGCTGGATGGAGCCTCCCACCGCCGCCGCTGCCTCTACCGGTTCGCCCAATCCGGGGCGAATCAGCATAAACTTACCTCGGGATGGGATTGGATGGAATGGGATGGGATGAATAGAATAGAATAGAATAGAATAGAATAGAATAGAATATTCTTCATTGGCCAAATATGATTGGACACATTGTCTCTGGTGCAAAAGCTCTCAGTATACATATAAGCAACAAACTGATAAAAACATAATTCGTAAGATACAATCATAAGTCATAAGATAACAAGTGACAGTCATAAGTTAAACTTGTTATTAACTTAACAACTGCAGTGTTTCATTTAACAGCTGTGGCAATTAAGGTTGTAAAGTCAGGGATGATGTACTTAGGAACCGAAATGTTGAGCTCAACTGTGGTCATAAATCGAGGACTATCCATACTGTTACGGAAGGCATAGTCAATAGAACAAACAAGGGAAGGAAAGAGTTACACACGCCCACGTAGTACCAGGGCTCTGATCCAAATTGGAGGAGAGGGGAAATAAATGCTTTTAAGCACAGACTAAGCAGCCATGGCTCTCGCATTTAGCTCAGAAAAGATTTCTTAGGAGAGCAAGCCTTTGAAGTAATCCAAACTGTTAACCAGGTTAAATGTTAAAGCACTGGGGTTTAAAAGAAAAAGAAAAAAGATAGAGGAAGATGCTTCTTTTGGCATGGTAAGCTGTAAATGTGGTAGTCTGTAGATTAACAGCATCTAAAGATAAGCTTAGGAAAAAACGGGTTTCCTAGGAAGGAAACGGTGATTTCCTTTTCAAAATCAATGAAAGCGAACTGCTCTGTGCCCCCTTGCTGGAGAGCAAACCCCAGACGACTTATTTGCAAATTACATGCAAAAGGCTGAGCAGGGGGTTTGATCTTGCAAGCTTTCTCACCTCCAAGCCATTAAATAGGAGGAAATGAAGTGCTTTGTAAAACCTTGGCTTTTCTGTAAACCAGGCACACTTCACCATTGCCAGAGCTACTGGATTCTTTCACAAGGATTCCTTTGTGAAGTCAGTTGTTGAAAGACATAAGGAGCAGGAGCTCCATGGAGCGAGAAGCAGTAAACAGACAATGCTGTATTATTACAGAATAACAGCGCTGGAAAGGACCTTGTAGATCCTCTAGTAAGCCAACCTCCTGCTCAAGCAGGAGACCCTACATTTCTGACATATGGCAGTCCAGTCTCTTCTTGAAAGCTTCCAGGGATGAAGCTCCCACAACATCTGAAGGCAACTTCTATTCCATGGGTTGATTGTTCTCACTATCAGAAAGTTTCACCTTCTTTCTAGGTTGAATCTCTCCTTGATCAATTTCCATCCGTTATTCCTTGTCTGGTCTTCAGGTGCTTTGGAGAATAGCTTGACCCCCTTCCTCTCTGAGACAGCCCCTCAAATACTGGAAGACTGCTGTTATGTCTCCTCTGGTCCTTCTCTTCACTAGACTAGCCATGCCCAGCTCCTGCAACTGTTCATCGTATGTTTTAGCCTCCAGTCCCCTAATCATCCTGGTTGCTCTTCTCTGCATTCTTTCTAGAGTCTCAGCATCTCTTTTATACTGTGATGTGTATTCTAGGTGTGGCCTTACTAAGGCTTTATAGAGCTGTATTAATACCTCACATGATCAGTTATCTTAGTATAATAATTTATGCTCTTTGGTTCTAAATGTATTCTTATTCTCTAAAGTAGCTTTCTGCAGTTTGAAAACCTGCAGGAGGCCAAATTGGTTGGGGATTATAGTCCAGAGGTAAGTGCCTGCGGATGGGAGATTTAGAATTTGGACACTGTGGTGTAGACACATTCACACAATAGTTGTCATGGGAAACTAGCTCAAATAGGCAACACAAGTCACAAAATACCTATAGGCAGCTCTTGACTTGCAGCCACAATTGGGACCAGAATTTTAGTTGCTAAGCAAAGTGGTTGATAAGTGAATTTTGCCTGATTTTATGACCTGTTTTGCCATGGTTGTTAACCGAATCACTGCAATTGTTACATGACTCATGGCATTGATAAGCAAATCTGGCTCCCCCAACCCTTGACTTTAGTTATCAGAGGCTGCCTTGGAAGATTGCAAATGGTGATCACATAACCCTGGGACCTTTCAACATGAAGTATTAATTTAATTTACATTCTTCCTTGATCAATTTGGGAACAACTGAATAGTGAATTTGCAGCAGAATACAGGGTGAAGTGGTGAGATTGTAACGGAATGAAAGAGGCATTCAGGAAAATGCAAAATATTTCAGGGATATTGTAATTGTTGTGGAAAATTAATTAATATGCAGGACTTTTCCAAAGGCTGAATATACAGTAGACAGAAGTTGGGTACAGGTCTGTCACAGGTTAGTGGAGCCACCTAGTGGTCACTTTGACAACTAGCTCAACGTCAAAGGGAGTGCCTTGTACAGTTCGTGAAGGAAATGCAGTGAAAATTATTTCTGTAAAAATATTTTATTTTGTTTCATGACCAGAAGTCAGCCCTTCTCTGTGGTCACCCCAATGCTTTGGAAACCCCCCCCCCCCATGATACTTTCCCTGAAGGACACCCAGCCTTTTTTTTACTGAACATTTTGCAAGAACAATGATATTTAGGCAAAACTTTTTTTGCTCAATGGCAATTGAGCTGCCGCCATTTCTTCTTTTATATTTTTTTAATGTCTGTATTTGTGTTTGTGGAAGAGTGTCTTACTTGGTATTAGGGGTTTGATGAAGTGTTATTATATATCAGCTGCTTTTGTTTCTACCCCAGTTCTGGTGAAAAGAAAGAAAGAAAGAAAGAAAGAAAGAAAGAAAGAAAGAAAGAAAGAAAGAAAGAAAGAGCTTTTTAAAACTAAAATTTACTTTCCAAAGCTTTTCATTAGAGAAACAAAGAAGCAAGGCAATTAAAATTCTAGGCTGAAATAGAAATTCCATCAAACAAAAGGATGCATTCAGCCTCTGCTCCTACCCTCCACCCCCAGTCCCCCAACTTTGGATAAATCTACATGACAAACTTAACTGAAACAACATAGAGGAAAGAACCCACGTGCAATATAGCACAATGTGGCACAATATTTATATTTAATATGCACATAACAATATCATTTTTACCCACACAACCACTAGACCTAATAAAAGAGTGGATTATATTTGAACTCAGCATATTATACAACTCTGTCCCCCTCTTTTTTTTTCTAACCCCACAATAGTAAAACTTGGAAGCTTTGTTCTCAATTACTTACCAAAGCAAAGTGGATGCCACCATAGTTTTATAACAAATGATGATCTGGGGAAAGATTGTCCTAGCACTATGTTTCTTCGCATTGTTTGACTTGTCTTTACAGTTCTGCCAAATTTTAGAAAACAAATGAATGTAGTAATTGCAATGGAAATGGTCTACGATTTGTAATGGCTAGAATCTTGCACAAGGCAGCAGTATTATTTTTTTAATCTTGCTTTTCAATCAAAATGGTTACATCATTATTATTACAGGTGTTCTTGGCTTATAAACCATTCATTGAAGGTTTTTAAGAAGAGATTGGAAGAGATAAGGTTCCTGCCCACGCAGGGGGTTGGACTAGAAGACCTACAAGGTCCCTTCCAACTCTGCTATTGTATTGTATTAGATTGGTATAGGGCAGGGGTCTGCAAAGTCGGCTCTTTTAAGACTGGTGGACTTCAACTCCCAGAATTCCCCAGCCAGCATAGCTGGCTGGGAAATTCTGGGAGTTGAAGTTCACCAGTCTTAAAAGAGCCGACTTTGCAGACCCCTGGTATAGGGTTTTCTTGGTCAAGCAGGGGGTTGGACTAGAAGACCTCCAAGGTCCCTTCCAACTCTGTTATTCTATATTATTTAGCAATCATTCAAACATACGATGGTACTGAAACAAGTGACTTACAACCAATCCTCACAGTTACAAGCATTGTAGCATCCCCACATTTACACAATCAAAATTCAGGCACTTGCCAACTGGCATGTATCTATGACAGTTGTGGCATTCCCAGGGTAATTCTGACAAGCAAAGCTTAATGGGTTTGCTTAATGATGGCACTATTCATTTAACAACTGCAGTGGTTCACTTAACAGTTGTGGCAAAAGAAGTTGCAAAATCGGGCGCCATTCACTTGACAAAGGAAATGCTGGCCCCGATAATGGTTGAGGACTAGCTGCTGTTGTTGTTATAGTAAAAATATGAGTCCTTCCTCATGGGCTTGCAATCTAAAATATGTCTCCATTAAAAAGAAATGAAGGTGTGCGGGACACAAAACTCCAGCCTCACCCCTTAAATTTGCAGCAGTAGCTAAATGGTAAAGGCCAGTTTGGTCTAGAGCAGGGGTTCCCAACCTTTTTGGCACCAGGGACCGGTTTCATGTTAAAAAAATTCAGCGGACCAGTGGCCATGGCTCGGCTGGCGTAGAAAGGGAGCGGGGGGGGGAGGGGGAACAGGCGGCGCATGCATGCGTGGGGGTGTGTGAGTTGGCTCACTCGCCCCTCTCGGGCCCCCAACAGCGCGAGCGGCCGCGCTCAGGCTCTCCCGCCCCCGGTGTGCGCTCTGCCCAGGGGGCTGCCCCCTCCTTCCTCCTCTCCGGTTCTTTCTAAGAGTTGCGCTGCTCACTACCGGTCCGTGGCCCGGGGGTTGGGGACCCCTGGTCTAGAGAATGGAAGGCAACGGGTTCAAGTCCTGTCTTAGGCATGAAAGCCGCTGGTTGACTTTGGGCCAGTCACTCTTTAGTCCAACCCACCTCACAGGGTTGTTGTTGTGAGGAAACAGGAGGAAGGTGTGTTGGATATGTATGTATGTTATAAAAAATAAAATAAAAGAAATACCTGGGAGAAAAACCACATATTTACAGACAAAAACCAAATATTCATAGACCCCTCACATCCTGGGCATAAATTGTTTCAACTCCTACCCTCAAAACGACACTATAGAGCACTGCACACCAAGACAGCTAGACACAAGAAGCATTTTTCCCCTGAATGCCATCCCTCTGCTAAACAAAGAATTCCCTCACCACTGCCAAACTATTCACTAAGGCTGCATTACTATTACTATTAGTCTTCTCATCGTTCCTATTGCCCATCTCCTCCCACTTATGACTGCAGGACTGTAACTTTGTTGCTTGTATCCTTCCGATTTATATTGATATTGTTTCCTGATTGCTTATTTGTGTTCTATGACTATCATTATTGTACCTTAGGGTTCTTGACGAATGTGTCTTGTCTTTTATGTACACTGAGAGCCTCTGCACCAAAGACCAATTCCTTGTGTGTCCAATCACACTTGGCCAATAAAGAATTCTATTCTATTCTATTCTATTCTATTCCATCCTCTATTCTATTCCATTCCATTCCATTCCACTTCACTCCATAGTCTATTCTATTCTATTTTATTCTATTCTGTTCTTCATTCCATCCTCTATTCTATTCCATTCCATTCTATCCTCTATTCTATTCTATTCTATTTCATTCCATTCCACTTTACTCCATAGTCTATTCTATTCTATTCTATTCTTCATTCCATCCTCTATTCTATTCCATTCCATTCCATCCTCTATTCTATTCTATTCTATTCCATTCCATCCTCTATTCTATTCCATTCTATCCTCTATTCTATTCCATTCCATTCCATCCTCTATTCTATTCTATTCTATTCCATCCTCTATTCTATTCTATTCCATTCCATCCCACTTTACTCCAGTCTATTCTATTCTATTCTATTCTTCATTCCATCCTCTATTCTATTCCATTCTATCCTCTATTCTATTCCATTCCATTCCATTCCATCCTCTATTCTATTCTATTCCATCCTCTATTCTATTCTATTCCATTCCACTTTACTCCATAGTCTATTCTATTCTATTCTTCATTCCATCCTCTATTCTATTCCATTCCATTCCATCCTCTATTCTATTCTATTCCATTCCACTTTACTCCATAGTCTATTCTATTCTATTCTTCATTCTATTTCTATTTCTATTTCTATTTCTATTCATTATATTCTCCTTCTTTTCTCCCTCCTTCAAGATTTTTCCCGCCTTTTTTTTCTTACATGGCTCAAGACAGCGACCATACCTCCTAATCCTTCCTCCTCCTCTTTTCCCCACAACAACAACCCTGTGAGGTGGGTTGGGCTGAGGGAAACCAGCCCAAAGTCCCTCAGCCGGTTTTTCATGCCTAAAGTGGGACTAGAACTCACAATCACCTGGTTTCTAGGCCAGCGCCTTGACTATTGCATCAAATTGGCACTTTTTTTTTTTTTTTGAGGGCAATGGAACCCTCTGGAAATGTTCATAGCCATCGATGCTGCCACACAAAATGGCTGCCTGAGGGGGGGAAAAACCAACCTGAACCCAAACCACCATTTCACAGACTGGCATAATCAGGGAAGCTAAAAAGTGCATAATTCGCCTATGAGCCTTGAGGAGAAGAGGCAGCCACCATGGTCCCAAAACATCTTGCGGAATAACGTTTCAACTCCCTCAAGACCACCTCCTCAAATTTCCCTGGATGCTGCTTCATCCCCTTCCTTTTTCGTTTTTGCACTATCCTCCCAGGAGGCTGCTCTGTAGCTTTACCTATTGGTTTGATTTTTATGCTGCCTTCCCCTCCCCCCCCCCCATATACAATTCAGGGCCGCTAATGTACTTCCTACCCCTTTCCTACCCCTCCTCTTTTCCACACAACCACCTTGCGAGGCTGGTAGGGCTGAGACAACAATGAGCGGTCAAAAGTCACCCAGTGGCCTTCCGTTCTTAAGGGAGGATTAGAACTCAGAACCTCCTGGTCTCTTCCTCCCCCCCCCCCCCCCAATAAACCACACCAGCTTGACTTATGCTGCCTTTTTTTCCATATACAATTCAGGGCTGCTAACGTACTTCCTACCCCTTTCCTAACCCTCCTCTTTTCCACACAACCACCTTGCAAGGCTGGTTGGGCTGAGACAAGAATGAACGGTGGAAAAATCACCCAGCGGCCTTCCGTGCCTAAGGGAGGATTAGAACTCAGAGCCTCCTGCCCCCCCCCCCCCAATAAACCATACTAGCTTGACTGTCCCTGTCAGTCCTCTGAGGGAGGCTTGGCTGGATTGATGGAATTGTTAATAGCTGTTGCTGGAGGGGGCAATTAACAGGCTTTGAAATCCCTCTCTCCCTCTTCTTATACTTCATTCTTCCTTTTTATTGTTGCCAGCCACCTGGAGTCGCCCTATGTCAAGAGATAGGCAGCCAATAAATTCAACAAATAAAATAATGAATACTAAAGAGAATCAAGGCCCCCGCAATCTTGAGTCTTTTTTCCTCATATGAGAAGGTGAAGGGGATTATTTGCATAAAGGCTGTTGAATTCTCTTCTCAAAGGCCACCTCCATATTGTTTACTTCTCAGGGCTGCCTCCAAACCTTCCTCGTGGCTGGCCGCCATGGGAGTTGTAGTCCAATGGCACAGCCATGTAGTAGGCTGGACTGTTGGTGGGCCCAGAGAGGCATTATTGCTCAGCATAGATAATGCCAAGAGCGGGCAATCCACACAAAAAAAGCAATTTTTTAAATGCCGCCTTTATTTTTATAAATAACTCCAGGTAGTAACGAAACCGAATACTCCTTCCTCCTCCCATTTCCCCCCACCAAAACAACCCTGTGAGGTAGAGGTCGGGCTGAGAATGATTAGCCCAGTCACCCAGTTGGGGCTTCCACACCTAAGGCAGAACTAGAAGGTAGATATTTACAGAATAATCGAAGCCATACTTGTGGCTTTGTTCAGATGATGCAGCTTGTTTGTGGTATATGACTTTCCTTAATGTAGCAAGGCAGTTACGAACCCAGCCCAGAGTGGCTTGCTTAAAGCAGGATTAAGCAAAGCAAACCATGGGCTTAGTCCAGGGAGTGGTATTTGTTGTTTTAAAGGGCTTTCCACCTTTGTGAACACCATATTCGGAACCAGTTTAATGTGGTGGTGAGGGTGCTAGCCTAGAAACCCAAGAGGGTTTGAGTTCTAGTCCTTCTTTGGACAGAAATGACTGCTGGGTGACCTTGGGTCAATCGCCAAGATATGTGGTAAGTTCTCCACTCCCTTCAGAAGCATTCTATCAGGTTGGCCCCAATCTTGTTGGCCTTCCATAAGGCTGTAAGCACCTGGTTATGTGCTCAGGCCTGAGTTCCTTAGTGTGTTAAAGTCCCATTTCTGGGCTATATTAACATATACGGCAATAGTTTTACTTAGCAACTTACTTATCTATTTATTTTGTATTGTTTTAAGGGTTTTGTTTTTATGATGTACACCACCCAGTCACTTGTTCAGATGGCAGCTATAGAAAGCAACTAAAGTTTTGGCACGAAAACTGTATTCTCCAACAACTTTGTGTGGCTTGATATGGGATTGGGAAGAGGTTTCACAGGTATGGTTTAGGTCCATCTTTTCTCACCAGCAAATATTTAGCAGCATCTTTTAATGTATTCTAAAGGCTAATCCGCCCTTGTGCTGTTTTAGAACACCTGAAAAATTACAGGAATGTAGGTATGAAAGGCTAGACTCTATGCCAGTAGGCCAGCTCTGTTCTTGTTAGGAATTAAAGGCAGTTGCAAATTATCTTCTTTATTAACATTGTCACTTGCAAATACAGTACATTAAGAATTTTGTCCAAAAGTGGTTTTTGTTTGGGTTTTTTTTTTTGGTTAAAAAAAAAATACAATTTTTAAATTACTTATTTCTGGCTCTTCCAACTGCAATTTAGCAGCTTCCTTAACCCAGAAATACAATCCAAACCTTTTTGTATTTTTAAAGTCTATTATTTATAATATATACAAAGAACCACAGAATTGAAAAGCGTCCTAAGAAAAGTGACTCAAGCTTCCACACCCTTATGATCAACCCTCGTAATATGGGGCTAGGCTGCATTTTTTTCATACAAGGGAAGAAATCTACCCTAGCACCATCTTTGAGAGTGTAAGGTTTTTCTTCCAAGAAAAAGAATAGTTAAAGCAGTCTGCTCTGCTGCCATCTTTTGACCAAGTGTACCTGCTACTTTGTAAAATTACTCTCCAGTGTTGCAAGAGTACACACAAAAATGACAAGTACAGGTAGCAAGCATGACATACACAAGTCAGACTGAAAGAGTGTCAAGGCCCTTCAATGCTTCATTAGCAGATAAATTATCTCACACAAAGATTTTTTGCTCCAAAGAGAAGAATCCAGGCTGAATTATTGCCTTTGTTCATATTCTGCTACATCTAATGTCCATCAAGATCATTCTTGGCTTGTTCTTTCAATGCTTCTGTGACACAATTGATTCCTGGGAATCCCGTTGCTGCCAAGATCCAGCCCTGTCGCATGACGGAATGATGATTTTTTAAAGTCTTTTTTTTTTGTTTCCCTGAAGTCTATATCCAACAATAATCAAAAATGAAGTACCCTGTAAAAAAAGAGAAAGCAAAAAGTTAAAGCAGAGGTCTAACTTGATATTTAGCTTGTTTGCAAGTAGTGTTCACTATATTTTTTTGTGAGACAGTCTTGATAAACAAACGGCACTAGAAAAATAGACAACAGCGTAACTAGATCCCAATTATGTTTTGAGATAATCATTGGGATCTAGTTACGCTGTTGTCCAATTTTCTAGTGCTGTTTGTTTTTATCTTGTGCTATAGATTACCCTCAACTTATATTATTGGGAGAAGACTTTTTATTGCTAAGCAAGGCAGTCATTAAATAAGTTGTGCCCAGTTTTATCATCTTTTTTGTTAAGTGAATCATGCAGTCGTTAAGCAAATCCAGTCTCTCCTAATAACTTGGCTTGCAAGAAACTCCCGGGGAAGGTCACAAAGCTTGGGTATCCTTATGATTTATATTGATATTGTTTCCTGATTTCTTATTTGTAGCCTATGACTATCATTAAGTGTTGTACCTTATGATTCTTGACGAACGTATCTTGTGTTTTTATGTACAGAGACCCTATGCACCAAAGACAAATTCCTTGTGTGTCCATTTACACTTGGCCAATAAAGAATTCTATTCAATTCTATGCTAAAAATAGCAATCACATAACCTCACAATCCAACTGTCACAAATACATACTAGTTGCCAAGTGCTCAAATTTTGATCATGTGACCACAGGGGTGCTGTGGCTGTCATAAGCGGAAGGATCAGTTGCAAGTCACTATTTCAGTGCCATTGTTACTTTGAACAGCTGCTAAATGAATAGTTGTGTAAGTCGAGGTCTACCTGTATATATTCTAAACAGAAATGCACTCATACATTATCTATTGGGTATTTCCTCTAGACAGGAAAGAATGCATTGCCTACGTATTCAGCAGCATGTCAGGAGGTTACCTTGAAACAGAAGCCTTAAACATCAAGACAAAAACCACATATCATGGTTCTGTATATATTTTTTTTTAAAAGCAGCTTCATTTATTAGTTAGGCTCTTTGCAGATCAAGGCCACCCCAAATTCTCTGAAGCACAATGTCCTTGTTGTCCCTCCTTATTTGTAGAGCTGATTCAAAGGAGTGAATTAACTTCTGAAAAATGAGTTTCTTAGCAATTCTGACAACCAGCTAGATTGGAAGGAACATACCTATGTCACCTAGCTGTTGTTACCACACATGGGGACTAACATTTTCCAGTAACAAACGTCGACCCTCCTCGTAATCATCCTCATCCACATTGACTAGCAGCCGAATAGCTTCCTGGCCCACAGCTTCTTTAAGGGAGTCTGTGATGAAGACGCCTTTCAATGCCTCGAGCAGCGAGCCATTCATATAGTCACTCCAAAAGGCATCCAGGTAAGAGAGCTCTGAGAACTTGATGTCACAGATGATTGAGCCCAGGTCGCGGGATTTCAGGATAGTGTTTGACTGCCCAAACACATCAAACTGACGCTCCAAATGGTTCTGCTTATTGGACATCACATTCTGCCGCAAGACAGGCTCATGCTGACAATATTCTGCCCGAACACGAAGCCGGATGTCTAAGAGGAGCACACGAAAGAAAAGAGAGAGAAAGAGAAAGAGAGAGAAGGAGGGGGAAGAAAGAAAAAGAGGGCCATTAGAGATGTCAGTCACAAACACAGCAAGAAGACAAACACACAGTCATGCAGCGGTATTCTAGGGTCAGGCTTTCAATAGTCCTGAGCATAATGACCAACCAAGCTGAAGCTCAAACCCATTCAGGATTCCTCCAAAATTTAGGGACCTGAAGGAGTCAGGCTCAGCAAGGGGCATGTCCACTAATTTTTAGGTGTTCCTTTGGCACAAAGTTAGAGCTGAACTTCATTTATACTTATCTGTTAGCCTCCATATTCAGCCTGTAACACCACCCTATTTCAAATTAAATATGAATACCCATCCAGCCTCAATTCCTACCCACAGGAGCAAAAGAACAAATCCCTCAGTGTAGCATATCCTCCACCTATAACATCTATGCTTGCTATCAGCCATCAACATGGGTCTTAATATGATGTATATAGTTTTCAGTCAATGGAAGTTAACGTATACATCTAAAACAACTTGAATTAATAAAATGTAAGGCAAGATCAACCAGATCTATTGGCTGGATTTGAAAAGAGTCCGAACTAAAAGGAGGGACCTATTCTGCACACAGTCTTTTTTATATTCTGGACATACTGAGATGCTGCTAGGCAAGTTTACTACTGCGGTGCAGATGCCTCACTAATTAGCAAAGTTCAGCTCTAACTATGGACTGTGGAAGGAAAAGAACAGGTTTGTTTTGTTCAGTCACCCCCCAATGTTTTCGTCAGCATTGTAGCTGAATGTGTTAAAAGGTTCAAAAGGGAGGGATAAATGGAACGAATACAGAGTAAGATACGTTTAAGAAAAATGAGGCAGGTGGTGCATTACATACGCTCAACAAGGCCGTCAGCTTTAATTTCTCTGTGTCTTGTGGTCATCACCTGTAGAAGCATTAACTCAAAGTGCAGTCACAGCCCTTTTCCAGTAACTTTGCACGGCCTGGAGCCCAAACCCACCCACATCACCAAGCTACAAGAGGTTTTTCAGTAGCTATACAATACAATAGCAGAGTTGGAAGGGACCTTGGAGGTCTTCTAGTCCAACCACCTGCTGAGAGCCCTCAAGCAGCAGGAGCTTCAGAATCCTCCCCCCCCCCACAACCCCAGATGGACAACAGCAAAGCTGTACAACAAACTGCATTTAACAGTGGCCCATAGCATTGGTTCATTTTTAATTCAATGGCAGACAGCCAGGAAACAGCAAAATTTAAATACATGTTTAAAGATCTGCATGAGCTTCTACTGGAAACAATTCCTTTCCACCCACATTTATGATCATTGCACCAGAAGGTTGCTAGTCCATACACTCAATACCCGCTCGCCTTAAAGGACTTCAGCTGCTGGGCCACTGGAAACCATTTTGGGGTTCCAAATACAGGTTCCCACCCAATTACTGACTAGATACATATAAGTTGAAAATTTCCCTTTGCACTGTACAAAGCTTAAAATACAGACTTTTTGCATCCATGATTTGGCACATGATTTCATCAGAACAGTTCACCCAGTTTCTAATATCAACAACGTTCTGGGGTACTTTATGAGGCAGCTGTCAGAGTTGGCGTTAACATACTGGCAATCCTTGAGTCAGTTACATTACACTTGGACGGATTTAGCCACTTTCTTTCCTCCCCAGGACACGATGAGAATTAAGACTGTATGAAAGAATCCCAGCTTTTATTTCCAAACAGGCAGGAAACGTATCAAATTGCAGGCTCTAGCTATGTGGGAAGGGTCTTCTGCATAAATGCCTCCTAGACTATGGGAATTTGTTCAACCATTTTCCACAGCCAGCAGTAATGCAAGCTCTGAACAGCTGCACTGAATTAAACACTAAACTCATGGGCAAAAACACCAGCTGAGGCAGTACAAACACTACCGCACCCATCCACCCCATTATTTCCAGGCCCCTGTCCCAGTGAAATAATCCCACTGTGGTTATTATGTAAGAAGTAAAGGCAAACTTGAAAAACTTGTTTCTGAGCCAGATACTGCGCACAGGCTTCTGCCAATGTCTTTTCCCAAGTTTGAATAACAGTAGCAAGAATGAAGGAAAAACCTTCAGGTCCATTATCACTCAAGTAGGATGGTTTCAGAGAAGGAGGCCTGTCACCTCAGTATCCATGCAACCCCATTAGTGTGTGCTCAACACTATTAAAAGATTACAAACCAAGATCAAGTGACCCAACAAGAACCAGAGAACTTTAAATTCTCAGTTTCTGAGACACGTTGGGACCTACAGATCATCCTGAATCAGATATCATCTTTATTTTATTTATTTATTTATAATAAATTAATAATAATCTATATATTATGCTGCCCACTCCCCAAAACAAAAATTAAATATTTACAGGCCAACAAAAACCATTACAGACAATGAAACCACAGAAAAAGGCCTCCACTGCGCTGAAGGCCACAAGTCCCAAAGTCCAAGGCTGTGTCCCTCACAGCTTGTATAAGAGTGCTGCAGGGTCCAGTTGCAGGTTCGCTTCTAACATAGAAGAAGCGCTGAAGAGGCAGGTGAAATAATCAAGTGGGAAACACTTAGTTTTTGCTTTTAAACTTGTTTGGGTATTTTTACCAGTGTCTGGTACTTGGCCCGCTTGCCTGGGCCAATACTTATGCTTTTCCAGGGATGAATTTCAACTGTGGACCGAGAGAAACATGGTTCAAGACTTTTAGCACATGGTAACATCAAGAAATCATTCTGAGATTCAATATTGTAAAAGAACACAAAAAATGGCGTTAAGAACCTAAGCTAACTTCTGACATGGACTGCTGCAGATACCAGACTGAATACAGGTATTTCTCTACAAGGTCATTAACAGGTAGTCCTCGACTTGCAACCACAGATGGGGGGGGGGGGGGGAGACGACAGAATTTATGTTGTTTGACAAGGTGGTTGTTAAAGTGAGTTGTGCCCAGTTTTACAACCTCTTTGCCATGGTTGTTAAAGTGAGTCATTGAGCGTATTAAAAGAATCATGCAGTTGTTAAGCCAACCCAGCAATTCCCCATTGGCCTTGCTTATTGGAAGCTGCTCGGAAGGTTGCAAAGGGTGATCACGTGATCCTGGGATGCTTGCAACCATCATAAATATATGCTAGTTGCCAAGTGCCTGAATTCTGATCATGTGACCATGGCGATGCAGTGCAAGGACTGATTTTAGGTCCCTTTTTTCAGTGCTCTTGTAACCTTAAAAAGTCACTAAGGAAATGATTGTAAGTTGAGGATTACCTGTGGTTTTTTAAAATTATTATTATTGAGGACAAAGTGGCACACAAACAATTATTCTTATTATATTTACTGGAACTGGGAAATACTAGTGACAACAATGAACAATTTCAGGAATATCAACACTCGTGAATGCATATACCAATAATAAATTTTGGCTAACCAGAAGGAAGTACCCAATTCAACTGATGTGAAGAATTTAAGGGCATTTCAACCCCAATCAAAGGGATAAAAAAGGAGCCCCCAAGAATCCCATAGCAGTTATAATGGTCTGATATCTGCAGCAGTAATTATATGCAAAATTAAGATCAGTTGGTAGGGAGGCCTTCAATGGATTGACATATCAAAGAATGGCAACTACCAAAGAACAAATCCCACAGCTGTACTATCGCAACCTGTTTCCATCACATTAGGGGTGGGCAACTATAGCAACTTTATGTCCTATGGACGTCAACTCCCAGAATTCCTGAGCCAGCGTGGCTGACTCAGGAATTCTGGAAGCACAGAATTCTGGAACCATAGGTCATAAAATTGCCATAGTTGTTGACCCTTGCATCAGGCCCTGCTGGAGGTTTGGGGCACAAGGCCCCAACAGTGCCAGTCTGGAGTAGCTCTAACCAGTGTCATCAACCCAGGAGCTGACAGTGCAGCCCTTCCCCCATGGGCATTCAAAACAGTCAACATGTCTTTATGAAGTGGCTGTCTGAGAGGCTGGCATGCAGGGTGGGCAACCTACTTTTTTTTCTAGAAATAGTAACTCAGCAGATATCATAAAATACAAATTCGCTTTTCACAAAGTACTGGTGGAAATTCGGGTGCATGGATTCATTTACCTTTGCGAGACCATTCTGTGAGGAGAGTGCACAAGTGAGACAGAGTCTCTTTATCATCAACTTTTGCTTAGTAACCTGGAATTTAAATGGTGGATTGAGAAAGAATTGGCAGAAATCAAGCAGCAACAAAAAAAATGTTCATTCGGGAGTTTGCATGGATTTTTCTTCATTACGGTATTGCTCTTTCAAACTGAGATAGCCTACAGTACTATAGCACACCAGAAAGGGTGACTCCCAGGTTTAGTTTTGCAACTCAGAAAGCTAATAATATAGCAGAGCTCATTTCAGAAGCAGCTGCCTAGGAATCTTAAATTCTGCCTCAGTGAAACTAGGTAATGTTACAAAAAATACGGGCAACAGTCTAGGTGTTGAATGGAGCTTAGTTTGATCCTCGCACCTACCCGGCAGTAGCCTTAGCTGCCCTTTGAAGTTGCAGTTTTGAGACTCATTGTATTGTTTTTGAACATTCTTCATTACAACCCATGGCCTGTAAATTGATCAGATGGTAAGACAAGTGTTTTTGGGCATTCGCTTTTGTTTCATTTGCATTGCATTGCACTGACACAAACACAATAGCACAAGAGTTCTGCGGGGATCATCTGCCAGCCATGGGTACCCACTGGCTGAGTGAGGATGCTAAAAACTAGGCAGATGGAACACACTTCCAGATAAGGAAACTGTAAACACATTATGTGGTTTGTCACAGACAACGGTCCACCTGCAGATTTCACAGTTTTCTTATGCAGAGTCCTTAGCTAATAAGAAAGGCATATAGTATCTGAGACAACCTTAAATTATTCAAAGGAGATAAAATATGCTGGTCTTAAGAGACAGGCACTTACGCAGAGCTGGAAACCAAGACAGAAATCTGACTGTTAATTCATCTGTATGATTTTAGTTTACAATTTAGATACATACTGCTGATGTCAGAGTATAATTCAAGAGATGACTACTACCAACCAAGGCAGGAGGGTAAACGGCTTAGAAAATCAGAAGAAACCAAGCAGCACCAACAGAGCTATTCAATAATAGCTCAAATCAAGTGTTGGCCTTTATTGGCAAGTCATTCCAAAGAATACAACAGCTATTTGCTTGGCAAACATATTCAATCTTGTCTCCAATCAAAATAGCATGGCTCCATTACTCATGAGTTTTATTACTACCATCGCACAGAGAATGAGCTTGTGGTATGTATGAACCCCTTGCAGGAATGATTATTTTCTTGATGATTTAGTAGGGGGGGGGGGGGGAACTAGCTTCAAAAGAAACTTGGTTTATCCTCCAGTTGTTGTTATTTATCTAAACGTAAAAAAGGCCTTTTAGATTTTTCCATTCTGAACCCAGAAGTTTTTCATTTGGAATTAATGCTTTCACCAGAATTTTTTTCATCTGAAATTATTAAAAGTGGAACTAACCAGATTATCTTGTATTTCTCCAGCTCAACACAGAGATCATCATCAGAGTCATTAAGATACTCTCTTCAAGACCAGCATATGAAACACTTCAGTGTATTGAACTAAGTCTCCCCAAAGCTGATGTTATGGATATCCAAGTTGGAAGGCATTCATAAAATGTGTTGTTATGCAAGATGCCCAAGAAAAGTTTGTATGAAAATCGGGTATATGTTTTGAGCATAAATTTGTTTTGATAGTAGTGAAAAAATAGTTGTCCATTACCAAATTACACAGGGAACTGAAGACAAATTCTATGAAGCAGGTTGGAGACTACCCACCTTCTCTCAAGGAGAAGCCAAAAACTCCTATTCTCGTTTAGTGGAACCAAGTCTTAATATCAGGTTTAAACTGCAGTTAATATTGTAAGCCAAACCTCAGGCTACCTATACAAGACATCCTCTGTAATTCAGCTTCTGCATCTCCCCCCCCCCCCCCCCACAACCAACTCTACACTTTTGTGATTCTAGTCAGAGAGAGAAATAGAACAATGACCCTTAATTGAAACCAGGCTTGCTAATGTGTGGTTTCATGGGTTTTCAAAACAAAACAAAATCTAGATCAAATGCATTCCAAGAACACAGCGCATGCCAGGCAGACACCTACCACAAGTCACTTTGGTGGGAGCTGGAACCTCCTGCTTTGGAGCAGAAGCCGCTTTAGCTCCCCGCCGTCTACAAAGAGAACTAGCCTTAGATCGACCTCTGCTTACTCGCTTCCTTTTGCTCGAATTGGAGCCTAGAGAAAGAAAACGGGTGGGGGGAGATAAATGATACAAGTTTTCATGGTGCTCCCCATTAGCCTACCTAGTAATAAATAGAAGAGAATCTCTGTAGCTCAGGATTGAATTGTGAGATCCTTGGCACTTTCTGAGCTTGGTTGTTTGCTTGCAGATGTTTCATTACCGACCAGCTAACTCACTAGAAATAAATCTCACATTACACAAACCTGCTATTCTACATCCATGATTCACGAATTTCAAACACCAGATAGAAATTGGTTATAATTTATCTGAAAAATGTTAGTTAAAAATGGATCTTTGATTAGGCACAGGATTATACTGCTAAGTATTAATATCCTGACCTTTATAAAAGTTTAGCATCTGTAATCAACAGAGTTAAAAGACAAATCAGAACACAGAATATTATTCCCTTTTGAAATTGGAAAATTTACACACCTGTCTCCCACTGATCATTTCGAGGTTCTGAAGAGGCTGAATTCAGACAATTGTCCATTTGTTGATCTGCTGGTAGAACAGATGGTCCATAGGTGTATCTCTCAGGAGAAACTAAAATTAAAAGTTTTGAAAGTTAGGCAGGGCTTCAACTGGAAAAGTTCTGCAAGGAAACATCACCAGTTGGTCAAATCAGTTTGGATTCCAGTTCTGCTGATGTTCTTATAATCCCAATATTCAAAACAATAATATGTACAAGGAATTATTCAGTGCCTAAAATTGTTGTAACCATTTCCCCCCCTTTAACATTTATCCTACTATTAAGTAAAACCGTTACAAAATAGGTAGAAATGATCCAGGTTAAACATTCACTAAGAAAAGAAACTGTTACTTTGTGAGATTCGGTCAACAATGAAATGTTACATTTCCCCTACTGCTCCAATCCAGTACCTGTACGCTGCCTTTTCAGGGTAGCATATGGCAATAGATCATGCCTTGTTAGCACCCTCAGGAGCTGTAAAAGCTGCACAAAGTTGGTTTCATCACATTTGCCTCTCCTCTCCAACTCCAGAAGCAGTTGGACACCATTCTTTGCCTGCAATTTCTCTGCAACTGCCTCAAGGTTGCCATCATTCCTGCCCAAATTACACTGGCACGGATTTTTCCTCTTCCAGTTTTCTAATGCCGGTGAGGTAAGCTCAGAACCACCTTCTTCTGCTGTCGCCACAGTCCAAAGGGCTGGATCCAATGGATGAGTCCAGGGCTGTGTCTCATCCAGAAGGAACGAGAGCACTTCCACATCATTCTCTGTGAGCTGAGAACCAATGATTTCAAACATCTGATGCAGAGAAACCATCCCATAATATTCAAAGCATTCTTCATCTTCCCAAATGTGGGCAAAAAGTTGCCTTCTCATGTCAGCCATGTAAAAACACGAATTCTAGGAAGCTTTAAAGATTACAAGCTAGGACTGAATGGATAGGCTGTATTCTGAAAACAGATGGAAAAAGAAGAGTCTCTTGCCAAGTTAAATTAAGAAAAAACAGAAACTGATCTGAAGCCTTGAAGGAAGATCCTTTCAGTTTCACCACACAAGAATCTGTAAATGAGAAATGGGAGTTACTGGATCAGATCAAACCTTCCATTGTTGCCTCGATTAAGAGAACAATAATCATACAGATCTACGTCATTAATACTACACGCCTATGATGTGTGTACACTTGCATGCACGTGCCTTTGAGTCAAGTGTTGATTCCTGGTGTCTACCTGGATGAACCTTTTCCGTTTTCTTGATCACCTTTTTCTTTCTTTCTACAGAAGTGGCATGCCATTAACTCCTTCCTTATGACAGAGAGTGACTAACATAAAGACATAAAGCTGTCTTGCTTCCTCACCAGGCAAGAGGGTTCTTGTTGTCTACCCCTCAATATGGCTGTGATGCTCGACAAAATGTCCACTACGTTGTGTCTGAATGTCCATCAAGAGCTTACACTGGCCCAATGTCTGATTTTTTCAACATAGACCACCCTGTCCTTGAATAGCTGGGTGGAATGAACATTAACATTTGAACTACTGTAAGTTCTGTGAGTCTCTTGGAGATCAGTACTAGAGGAGATCAGAATCTAAAGACCTGACTGGTCTTTAGATTCTGTAGATTTTCTGTAGATTTATTGGATTTATATGCTGCCCTTCTCCCAAAGGACTCAGGGCGGCGATGGCCAGATCCTGAAGAGGAAACTCAAATACTTTGGCCACCTAAGAAAGAAGGACTCACTGGAGAAGAGCCTCATGCTGGGAACGATTGAGGGCAAAAGAAGAAAGGGATGACAGAGAAGGAGGTGGCTGAAACAGTCGGCATGAGCTTAAATGGACTCCAGAGGATGGTAGAGGAGAGGAAGGCCTGGAGGAACGTTGTCCATGGGATGGCGAACGGGTCGGACATGACTTCGAAACTAACAACAAAGTCCATGTATTTGCCATACGCTAAATAAATAATAACCAGGCAAGACAACTCTACAGTCTCACGGCTTCTATCCTGGTGCCTTTAGCTACCACAAACTGGCTTCTAACGAGGCTAGGGGCGGAGGAGAGGGGGGGAGAAGAAACGGGCCAGGGAGCCCCATTCTGCTTCCGATTCCCCCAACAAAAGCCAGCGACGACACCCCCCCTACTTTTCCCGAATTGCCCTTTGGACAAGGCAAAACGCCGTTTCACGGCCGAACAGACGGACGCCTTTCCGGCAGCCTGCAAGGCACGGACAAGCCGCGCGAGGGCAGCCGCGGGCTTTCCCCGCCCCTCCTCCCCCCGCCCCGCCCCCGCCGCTCGTCACAAGGAGCAGCACGAGCACCCGTGTGGACGAACCCCGCTTGGCGCAGCCTCCCCCCCCCCCGCCCGCAACTCCGCCCCTGCAGGGACTGAAAGCCCCGCCCACAGAAGGGGAGGGGCGGCCGTCGCCTCCCCGTCGGAACAACCGTCGGAGGCCCCTCCCCCACGGCTCATTTCACCTGTTTTTGACGTCCCCTCCCCCACTTCCTCGACCCAGACAAGCTTCCCCCTCGGTGTTTTTCTCCCCCCCTCACGTCGCCTCTTCCCCTCCCGCAGCAGCTTTTGACCTTTCGCTCCTCTCCATTTATCTTAATCCTCGCGCAGCCCCCCCCCCCCGTCCATCGTTGTTTTTCTGACAGGAGGCCACCCCCTCAAATCCACCTCCCAACCACCGCCTCCCTCCCCGCTCTCCTTGTTTTATCGGCGCCCCCGACTCCCTCATCATGAAATCCCGGTGACCTTCTCCACCTTTTTTCTGACCGTCCCTACTCTGGCACGAAATTAATCCCCCCCCCTCACCGGATCTCCCGTCGCCACAGACCGCCGTCGTCGCCGCCGTTTCAATCTTTCTGGCACCTTCGACTCATCTGCGCCTGCGCTCCCCGCGGGTAGGCACCTGGTCGCGCATGCGCCCCAAGGCTGTTTGTGTCGCGCTCGCCCCGACTGGGCGTCAAGGCGGCCTTTCCCGCGCATGCGCAGGGGCCGTCCCTCGGCGGACTAAGCGATGCCGTTCCGTGCGTCGCGTTCCCCCGTTCACGTGGCAGCTCGCTCCTGTCCCCGTGACTCACGTGCTGGGTGGGGTTAGTCATTCAACAACAACTGCCGCGCCCTCACCGCCCCACCCCGATCGGAGACGGCGCTTCCGCGTCCTAATTTGGGCTGAACTTAAAAGCGAGTCACTGACCTGAGGGGAAAAAGGCGAGTCCGCCGTCTTTATGCTCTAACGGCGACGCCGTGTTTACGTAAAGTGGTGTCAAGGAAACGGCGCTGATTACGTAAGCGTCGTCAAGCGGAGGCGGGGCTCTATGCCCAGACCCACAAAAGAGGGAGGATGGGGGGGCGGAGGGGAACCAAGCGCATGTCTTCATCCTCGTGACGGGGAGGGGTTAAAGAGCGGCCAGGCACGCCCATCTCCACCTCAGGCTGCGGTGCTGATTGGCCGGCGCCCTTCAAGCTTCGCTCCCCTGAAGGAGGGGCTGGGACGTCGCAGAAAGCCGCCATGCCGACCCGCCTCTCTAGTATCGCGGCCTCTGATTGGCTCCCTCGGGGCTGTGGGGCAGGCAATGAGAGGGCGCGGTGCAGCCTAGGCCGAGCGGGGCCTGCGTGACGAGGGAGCGGCGAGAAAGAGAGAACGGGGCGAACGCCGGCTGGTGGCCGCGGCAGTGGGTTCGGCCCACGGGCCGGGTGAGTGCGGCGCCCCTACCACCGCCGGAGCCGTCCCCTCGCGAGGGGCCGCCTTTCCCCTTCCTAGCCACCGCTCCCTCCCTCCGCCCGGCCAGCCCGTCTCCCCTGTCAGGCTCTCCCCTCAGGCTGGGCTGACCTTTGACCTGTAGGCTCAAGGCCTGTGGTGTTGCATCCCCCGCCGATGTCGATATCAAACTATGGCTTACCTCCGATCTGTCACGGGTGGGACGAAAGGAGCTTGGTTGAGGGGAAGGAAGCCCAAGGGGGAAACGTCTTTGGGCCATGAAAGTGCTGCAAACGGCCTTCTCTGCGGCTGGTTGCTGGTGGTGGCCTCCCAGTTCCCAATTTCCTTGGTGGTTCCCCATCTGCAAAGAGCTCAAGCTGGCATACATGGCCCCCTTCCTCCTCCTCCTCCAACCTAGCAGAGTGTAGCCTCTTCAACATCTTGGGCTTGCTTTTTTTTCCAGACTTAAAATCTACAGTAGGTTCCTTTTATTCAAGAAATAGCATTTTCTAGCAAATCCTGTCCCCATTCATTTTCTTAGGCTGAAAATGCCGTTCCTTTGTGGGTTAAGGTGTTGTTCCTGTGATTTTGGGGAGGGGGGGAGAGGTGTTTGCACGTTTTCCCCCCCAATGTCAATTTCATTAAGGTTTCTTTCTTCCTCTCTGCAATCTCTGTCCTCCCTTCCCCTCAGGTGGAATCATAATGGCAGAGGAGTTGGCTCCCTCTGTGTTTTTCCAGCACCAGTATATGTGTTCGGAGTGCGGACTTCTCTACAACACTTTGGAAGCGGTGCTGCTCCACCACCAGAGCCACTTAGGGGAGTCCTGTGAGACTGCAGCCGCCGCCACAGTTGTCGATGCAGAATCCCAACAAGACAACCGCTATCAGTGCCTGGAATGTGGGTGTGTCTTGTGGTCACCTGATGAGCTGTTAGCGCACCAGGAAGTGCATCCCAGGGAAGTACCAACCCGCCCTTCATCTCTCCCAGCCAACAGTGGACAGATCCGCTACCAATGCAATGAATGTAATGAACTTTTTCCTTCTACGAGCCTCTGGTTAGCTCACCGCCGGACACACCAGAAACAGGAGGCTCCAGCAAACACTTCTCCATCAATTTTACCTTCTTCTCAGCCACCTCCCTCCCCTCTTTCCCAAATATCCAATCCTCAGCCTCCCCAGATCTCTTGCCTCCCAGCCTTGCAGGAACCACATCCGACGTCGCCACAGTCAGTTCCCCCCATATATCCTTACGAATGCTCAGAATGTGCCTGCCTTTTCTTAACACCAGAGGAGCTGCTGGAGCATCAGGGTGAACATTTTACTGAAATCGAGAAAGAGAGTGGGGAGCCAGCTGAGGAGGCAACCCAGGAGGCGCCCAGCCCTTACATGTCCCCAGAGCCAGGCTCTGAGGAAACGGTAGCAGTGCCTCCTCCGGCTCAGGTTTTCTGTTGTACGGAGTGCAAGCAGGCCTTCGGTACAATGGAGGCGCTGCAAAAGCACCAGCAGGAACATGTGGGAAGCAGTGAGGAGTTCCTGTGTGGGGAATGCCAGCGTGGCTTCACAACAGCCAAGCGGTTATTGGCTCACCAGCGGGTGCATGTGGATGGCACGTACGAGTGTCCGAATTGCAACAAGATCTTCAAAAAAGCAGCTTCTCTTGAGCAACACATGCGCATCCATAAAGGCGAGGCGCTCTACCTCTGTGTGGACTGTGGGCTTGGCTTCTCCACAGAGATGACCTTAATTATGCACCGCAAAAACCACACGGCCAACCCCTTGCACCGTTGTCATTGCGGCAAGACTTTCAGCAACATGACCAAGTTCCTTTACCATCGACGCACGCATGCTGGGAAGAGTGGGATCCCAACCGCACGGGGGGCCGGAGGAGATCCTGCCTCCGGCCAGCCTGCCGAGCAAGTGCCCGGGGAGGAGGAAGCCCTGGTGAATGGCTCGGCCCCTTCCTCCCTTTCGCCAGGGAACTCGGCCGAGGCCTCCAGTGGGGGGTTTCTGTGTCCTCAGTGTGGAAAGGCGTTCTCCACCCATATCCGGATGGTGCGGCATAAGCGAGTCGTGCATGTGCTGGAGCGCAAGCACAAATGTCCCACCTGTGGCAAAAAGTTCAAGAAGCTGGTGCATGTGCGGAATCACCTGCGGACACATACGGGGGAGAGGCCGTTCCAGTGCTCCGAATGCGGCAAGACGTTTGTTTCCCAGGCTAACTTGGCACGGCACCACGTAACCCACACCGGAGAACGGCCCTACCAGTGCCAGGTCTGCAACAAGCGCTTCACTCAGTCCTCTAATCTTCGCCAGCATCGCCTTTTGCACACGGCTCCTAACGGAGACGGGCCCCACTCGTGCGACGACTGCGGGGCTGCCTTTCTCCGAGCCCGTCAGTTAGCCTTGCATCGAACGGTACACACAGGGTGCTTGCCATTCCCTTGCCCGGACTGCGACAAATCCTTTTCCCGCCATCGTCTCCTTGAACTGCACCGGCTTAGCCACTCTGAGCACAAACCTCACCGCTGCCCGGACTGTGGCGCTCTTTTTGTGGTGGCCTCCAAGCTGCAGGAGCACCGCTGCGCCGGGCAAAACGAGCAGGGGAGCCCCCAGGAGTCGTATACCTGCCCATCTTGCGGCAAGTACCTGGGCTCCTTGGCCAAGCTGACGTTACACCAACTGGTTCATTCAGGGCAGCGTCCGTACAACTGTCCGCTCTGCGGGAAAGCCTTCACTACCCCTAGCGGGCTGAGCCGACATCAACAGCGCCACGCTGGCCTGCGCCCTCACAAGTGCCCTACCTGCAACAAGACATTCGTGGCAGCCTCGGGGCTGCAGCTGCACCAGCGCACGCACACAGGCGAACGCCCGTTCCTCTGCCCAGATTGCGGCAAAGCTTTCCGACAGGCCACCCACCTTCGTGAACACCGACGCCTGCACACAGGGGAGCGGCCCTATCGCTGTCCAGAGTGTGGCAAGGCCTTCGTGCAGTCCATGCACCTGGCTGAGCACAGGCGGATCCACACTGGGGAGCGCCCCCACCCTTGTCCCCTCTGCTCCAAGACTTTCAAGACCGTCTCGAACTTGCGGAGCCACCGCAAGACGCACACGGCGCTGGCTGACAGCCAGGATGCTGTGCAGTCTTCGGAGTCTCTTGTAGCTTCCGGACAGTCCACCCAAACCATTATGTGCACCAAGTTTGGGGAGACCATTGCTATAATTGAGAGCGCAGAGCCTCTCCCCATGATGGAGACCATAGAGATCTATCTAGAGATGTAAATTTCCCAGAAATGGAGAAGCTGTGCCAGGGGGAGGGGAATTTCCCATCTTTTTCTGTATTTAAAGTTGCAAGGGACGGGCGAGGGCAGCGTCCACCCTTTTGCCTTGGTGCAGAGGTTTTAAATCATCTTTTAACTCTTCTGTACACAAAGGCTTAACATGCCAGCAGGAAACGGAGAGCACCCTCTCTCCGTGCATCTTTCAGCAGGGCTTCTCACTGCACCAAAAGTTGCTCATCAGCCGTTTTAGTTTCGCATGAAGGCCTAAGCTACAATTTATGGACCTCGTTTTGAGAATTTCTCTGGGCAGTTCCTTTTTTGTCTTTGGGGAGGGGGGAGTGCTGTAGATTGGAGTTGGACCAGTCACCTTGATCACAGCCGGGTGCTTATTATAAATTAAAAGAAATGTGTTATATTCCATTACGGTCTCCCGGTTTTCATTATCTGAGATTCTAAGGAACGGCTCGATACGGTATCTAGGACAGGCTGTCCTATAGTTTTGACTATTGAATTATTTGCTTGCTTTCAGCGGGGAGAACGTTATCCGCTACTAAGTCAATACAAAGTTGTAATTTTATGGTAGAATAATAATGCTACATCTTAAGGCAAAAGAAAGGGGATACTTTTGTGCTTTGATAGTTTGACACAAACAGTTTTATTATGCCTGCAGTCCTAGCAGAACAAGCCGCGTTTTAATTGAAACTGTCCCAACTGAGCAACAAGTAAAAATACAGGATTTCTGCTTTAATATGTAACTCCTAGCTGAAGGCCAGTTCCATTTTTTTTTTAATTGGAAAAGCTCTGTGCCATCTTTAGATTGATTGGCGTATGATGACTGATGAACATGCATGTTTTAAAACTCGAGAATTTTTACGACTATTTTCCAGACCAAAATATTTGAGCATAATGGGAAAAGGAAATAATGATTTCAATGGGTAATCCATCACCCTGGGTAGTTTTGTATTTGCTGCGTTTGGACATCACATTAAAAAAACTGATGTGACCCAATCGGAGTTCATCCAGCGTACTAAACTATTAACTACCGTTTGTTGGCTGGCTTGACAAAAAAACATTGAAGTATTTGCGGAATCTGGAATGGCTAGCAAACAGGCATGTTAGTTATCATGTGAGGATATTACCTACATTTTAGAATGTAACACTCAAAGACAGTAACTACCAGCAGGTGGAAACAACAGGGGTAAAAGCTGACACTTGAGTGAAAGGTTTCCAGTGTAACAACCAACCAAGGGATTATGCCACCTGGTTGGGGGGCCATAATGGGTGTGTTAATTGTGCACACCTAGCTACAATCCAGTGGACAAGTTCTCGGCTAGTGCTAAAGGCTATTTTTTTTAAATTGGGTGTAGGTTCACCAGCAAGCTTGACAGCTGAGATTGCTAAAAGAGACTGCATGTCCCCTCTCATATACATTTGGACAAAGTAGAGCTATGCCATCCAATCTACATGCCATAAGCATTCTTTTGTGAGCTTGAATGCTGTATAGGAGAATTTGTGGCATTTCAAGTAGCCAGTCTTAAGACAAGGAACATGAGGCTGGAGCCCAAGGTAGATACACAGCTCTAGTTCCCCATAATCTACCCCAAAAGAGTCAACCACAAATGCTTGGGGCGGGAAAAACCTTGATCCCAACGTTAAGGAGCCCATTTTCATTTTTAAAAACAAAACAAAACCCTGTACATTTCAGATTTAAGTAGTGAAGCTGGGATGGTACACAACTGAACCAATTCCTCCCTCTCTCAGATCTGTACAGATAGTCCTCAACTTAACAACCACAACTGAGCCCAACATTTACGTTGCTAAGCGAGGCATTTGTGAAATGAGTTTTGCCCCATTTTGCGCCTTCTCTTGCTAGATTTCTTAAATGAACACCACTGCCGTTGTTAAATTAGTAACAGCATTGTTTAGTGAATCTGGTTTCTCACATTAACATTACTTGTCAGAGAGGTCCCAAAAGGTGATCACATGACCCCGGGGCACTGCAACCGTCGTAAGCGTGAGTCAGTTGTCAAGCATCCAAATGTAAAGCGCGTGACCACTGGGGATGCTGCAAAGGTCATCCGTGTGAAAAATGGCCATAAGTCACTTTTTCCAGTGCCCTTGTAACTTTGAACGGTCGCTAAGCAAATAGTTGTAAGTTGAGGACTACCTATATTTGGCAACAAAACACCAAGAGTTATTTTTTTTTTCCAAAAAATAAAATAAAATTCTGGGGCTTTCTTGCTATTATTATTGTTTATCTCATTCGATTCTCTCCCCATTAATAAGGAGCTTCATGACAGTCCTTCCGTTCATGCCAATAATTTATTGAACCGGATGTCTGTACACAGCCAAAAAAAACCTAAGAAAGAAACTAACACACAATGTTGGGAGGAAGGAAGGAAGGAAGGAAGGCAGTGATGAGGATAAATAGGAGGGTGAGGGAAATTATCCACAGGCTGCACCCTGGTTCCCTAGGGGGAACCGTCAATCCTAGATGATTTGCAAATGGAAAGGGAAACTGGGTTGGGGGCGGGGGGGGGGGGTCAATCATTGCAACATTTCATTAAGAAAAAAATTAATCTATTTACAGGGAAAATGGAAAAAGGAAGCCATTTTAAGGGATTTAGATGAGGAAAATATGTATTTACAGCAGGGAGGAGGGAACAGGCATTAAATTAAAACTTGCCTTCTCCAATTCCCTTTGAGAACGCTATGCCCTCCCCCCTGCCTCCCCCCCCCCCCAAAGAGATCCACAAAATTAAAATTGCAGCACCGGGGAGGGGAAACTGCTATAGGGAGCAGACGCGACAATTCGGAGCAAGCTTCTGCTTAAGTTTCCTGCCTGCTCTTAATACCAGCTTGTTCCAGACACACACACACACGCGGAAACACACAACTGCGCACACACCCACAGGGATTTCTCCTCCCTCCCCCTCCCCGCAAGAAATCCCAGTGCTACCTCTGAGGGGATCGCAGGAGGAGCGAGGAATGGTTGGCTATGCCCCCCCCCCCTCCACCTCTCAATCCAAGGCATGGGGGGAAGAGGGCTTTCTTGTTCCCGGTAAGAGATTGCGGGCAGAGGCATGGCAAGCAAAGGAGCAGGTCAGGAAGGGCGGGGTGGGTAGGTGGGTTTGCAGGGGGAGTAGGGGAAGGAAGGAGGAAGGGTGTTTCCCCGCTGGAATGGGACAAAACAAAAACCGAATGTTATTGGGCTATAAAAACAGACCCGCTTAAAAATACAGCATCCGGGTTTCACAGACAGACACGTCTCGGGATGGAGGGCAATCTGGCGAAGGAGCCGTTAACCGTGTGAAGGGGATATACAAGAGGTGGAGAGTTCAGGGGGGGGGGGGAAGCGTGAATGACACGAAGACTGGGAAATAAAACCATGTTTCCCCCCCTCCCTCCCCAGGGGATGTTAAAAACAAGAGCAACTTAAAAACCTCAATTAGGACAGACTTGGGATTAGCCAGAAGGAGAGGGAGAGGAGGAAAGGAAGATGGCAGCGGCTCTCCGGTCCTTCCCCCTCTCCGGAGGCACCAACCTGAACCGCTTTTGACAAGAGAAGGGAGCCCTCAAGCCATGGGATTTGTCTGTTCTCCCCACCCACCCCCTCCCCGAGCCAAGGCATTTAGAGGGCAACCTTTGAGGGAATCCCCTCTCCCCCCCCTCCCGTCCAAGTGGCCGTCCCATCCCCAATTGGCCTCCCCCTCCACCTGGTCCCCGGGCCAAGATTGCTTTTCCCCCACCATTCACAGTTCAGAGAAGTCCATGTGGGTGGCCTGGGGGTAGGGGGTAGTGGAGGGGACCTGCCCCCCGGGCCCAGCGACCCCTCAGGACGTATTGGCAATGGGTCCTGCGCCGTCTCCTGGTGTGACCTGGCTCCTGTCAGTGTTCATTCTTCCCTCACCTAGAGAGAGAAAGAGAGAGAGAGGAAACACTCTGTGTGAATTCATTGCTGGACCTTCTTTTTCCAAATAAGCCAAGTTGTTAGTCTCATTATTGTTAAGGAGCCTTGGCAGCGCAGTGGCTGAACTGCAATACTGCAGGCCAGCTCTGCCCACAGCTTAGAGTTCGACCTTGACGGGGTTCAAGGTTGACTCAGCCATCCATCCTTCCGAGGTCGGTAAATTGAGGACCCAGATGGCTGGGGCCCATAGGCTGACATTGCCCAGAAACTACACACAAAGCACTACTGAGCTGTAGGTAAATATAGCAATAGCATGTAGATTTAGATGTCGCTTCACAGGGCTTTTACATCCCTCTCTAAGCGGTTTACAGAGTCAGCCTCTTGCCCTTAATAATCTGGGTCCTCATTTTACCGACCTTGGAAGGATAGAGGACCGAGTCAAAATTGAGCCAGTCGGGATCAAACTCCTGGCTGTGGAATGCAGAGTTGGCCCACAATTACCGCGCTCTAGCCACTGCGCCCCCCCAGGCCTCTAAGGGCTATTGCTGTGGCACCCCATGCACCAGTAACCCCCTCGTGGGACACCTCTTCCTCAAAACTCAAAGGGAAGCGCCACGAACGAGAAAGCACTCACTGTGCGAGGTTCCAGAGCCAGACACAGACCCGACTGAGCTCGCCTGGGACCGGATGTGCGGTGGAATGAGGTTGGAATTCAACCCTGGCTGGATGGAGAGCTCTGTAAAGAAGAGAGAGAGAGGGTGAGGCATCCCATAACTCATGGGGGGGGGGTGGATTCCCTCATTTCTACAGGCTCCTCAACATGCCCAAGGAGCTGCTAACCTACAAAGGTTGAGAGCTCCACCTGACTTTTATTTTTGACGTGAGGGGCATGCATAAAAAAAAGACCCAACTTTTTATTTAAAAAAATGAAATTCAAGCTCTTCACCAATGGTAGTTTAAAAAGGGCTTTTAATCCCCCAACACTGCAAAGCTTCAGTTTAGAATAGAATACAATAAGAAAAGAAAAGAATAGAATAGGAATAGGATAGAATAATAATAATAATAATAACAATAATAACAATAATAACAATAATAATAATCTTTATTGTCATTGTAATAAGATTGTAATAAAATTACAATGAAATTGTAATGACTAGAATAGAAATAGAATAGGAATAGAATAGGAATAGAATAAGAATAGAATAGAACAGAATTTAGAATAGAATAGAATAGAATAGAATAGAATAACAGAGTTGGAAGGGACCTTAGAGGTCTTCGGGTCCACCTGCTTAGGCAGGAAACCCTACACCACTTCAGGCAAAGGGTTATCCAACATCTTAAAAACCTCCAGTGATTATTCAATGACAATGCAAAAGAATTGTTTTAAGATTGTTCACGCTGCCATCGAACCGTTCAAAAGATGGTATCTGGAGCATGGGATCAGCCTGACGCGAAAGGCTGCAGGCCACATGATATTATCAAGGGCATTTTTCTCCTGTTAAACTCTTACACAGGCAACAGCCTCAACTTTGCCAACTGTGCCAAACTGAAAGGAGCTACGCTGTTTAAAAAAAAAAAAAAAAAAAAGAGCATTTCAGGCTGTAGCCAATGACGTTTTCTAGCTGCAGTAATTTATTCCCTCCCCAGTTCTACTTCACTGAGCCTGAAACCCTTCCTGGGACACCTCATCTGACCTCTGGTGATTGAGGGAAACCAAACCAAATTAATTCTCTCCATCATTTATTCATTCAAATACAGGGAGTAGGAAGCGGCAGAAGGTAGACCGGGTGGTAGAATAAAATCTAAAGCCACAATATAAATGAGAGTCAGTTTGGTCTAGTTCAGTGATGGTGAACCTATGGCACGGGTGCCACAGGTGGCACGCGAAGCCATTTCTTAGGGCACACGAGGCATTGCCGTCAGCTCCAGCGCGTATGTGTGCTCTGGCCAGCTGATTTAGGCCTTCTTTTGAGGCCGTTTTTCGCCCTCTGGAGGCTTCAGGGAAGCTCCTGAAACCTCTGGAGGTGGGAGGGGAGGTTGTTTTCACCCTCCCCAGGCTCCTAGAAAGCCTCTGGAGCCTGGGGAGGGCGAAAATAGCATGCTAAAAGCAGGGGGTCGCGCACATAGCATTATGGGTGTGGCACACCCATGCACGACCTCCCTGTGCTCTCCCCCGCTTTTGGCACGCCAGCCAAAAAAGGTTAGCCATCACTGGTCTAGTGCATGGGTCTGCAAAGTTGGCTCTTTTAAGACTGGTGGATTTCAAGCCTGGCTGGCTGGGGAATTCTGGGAGTTCAAGTCCACCAGTCTTAAAAGAGCCAACTTTGCCGACCCCTGGTCTAGCGGATAAGGCACCAGGCTAGAAAGTGGGAGACAATGAGTTCTAGTTCATGCCTTAGCTATGAAAAGCCACCTGGATCACCTTGGGCCTATCACCAGAAGACAGTGAATTCTAGTACTGCTGCCGTGGGGATGAAAGGACAGCTAGGTGACTTTGGGCCAATCACCAGGAGACATTGAGTTCTAGTCCTGCCACCGTGGGCATGAAAGCCAGCCGGGTGTCCTTGGGCCTATCCCCAGGAGGCCAGGACTTCTAGTCAAGAAAACTGGCTAAGTGATTTTGGGGCGATCTCTCTCTCTCTCATCCCAATTCACCTCACAAGATTTTTGTTGTGGGGAAAACAGGAGGAGGAAAGTATACGTTGTATACGTTCGCCACCTTGAGTTACTTGTAAAAAAAAGCAGGGTATAAATTAATTAAATTTTAAAAAAGACATTGGACGAAAGGCAGTTCCCCAATACAGTATCTAGCAGCAGCGGATTTAATTAAAGCCTGGTTCAATCAAAGCACATTCCCAACATTATTCACAGTACCTTTTCCCTAACAGCCACCTGTGCTTCCGTGTGTGTGTGTGTGTGTGTGTGTGTGTGTGTGTGTGTGTGTGTGTGTCTTCCCTGATTATTCCACACACACCCCAAAACCCTACCTCCACCATTGGGGGAACAGTTGTGCCTGAATTCCCTCGATTTATTTTTAGCAAACAAACAAAAAACCCTTCCCAGTTGTGTCCGGCTGATTTAGAGGCCAGCTACTTACCCACAGGGCTGAAGTTGAACAGCGGGGGCAAGTCACGGCCGTTGGGCAACCGAGCGTTGGGCTCACGCAGCTCGTCAAAGAAACTGTTGGCACAGGCCTCCAGGGGGGAGAGGCGAGTGGCTGGGGTGTACTCAAGCAGGCGACTGCACAGCGAGATGGCCTCCAGCGGCGTGCGAGGCTTAAACACCTGCAGCGGGGAAGAGCAGGAGACGTGGTCACGCCCAAACCAGATGTTTCTGGCCTCTTGAAACCCCCACACCCCCCAAGCCCAACACTGTGAGGTTCTCCAGGAATCAAGAGTTAATCCAATGGAGGTGCTCCATGCTGGAGATGGCTGGTGGAGTGATATAAAACAGCGACACCCACCCACCCCCAATCCTTTGGGTACCAGGGACCTCTTCCACCGAGGGAGGGGGGAGGAGTAATTCCACAGACCGGGGAAGGCGTGGTTTTGCACGCTAACTAGATCTCGCACTTGCACAGATGAAGCTTCAATCGCCAGATTCCCAATGGGCCACTGACAGGGGGTTGGGGGAACCTTGATATAGAAGATTCCACCACTGTATCAATTTATGCTCTTGGTGGGGTGTTTTGTTTTTTTTGAAAATGTGTTATTTTATTTATTCATTTAGTGTACGGCTTCTATAGAAATCACCGACACACAACACTAATAAAACACAACACAAATACAAAAATCTAAATAAGAGCATCGGAGCGGTGGTGGCGCAGGGGTTGGAGAAAGCTGGATTGGCTTAACGACTGCACTGCTTCACTTAAGAACTGTGGCAAAATAAAGGCTGTAAAAGCAGTTGGCTGACATGAACAGCCGCGTTGCTTAACAATGAAAGTTGACGCTTATAAGTTGACGCTTATATTTGCGGCATTTAAGTGGCACGAGGGCAGCTTGCAGAATTCTACTTCTTGGATGGCAGAGATGTATAACCCTGCCACAAGCCCTACAAAGTATGCCCTTTTCAGTAACATTTTAGAAAGGTCTTGGGCAGTGTTTCTCAACCTTGGCAACTCGAAGATGTCCGGACTTCAACTTCCAGAATTCCCCAGCCAGCGAAGGCTGGCTGGGGAATTCTGGGAGTTGAAGTCCGGACATCTTCGAGTTGCCAAGGTTGAGAAACACTGGTCTTGGGAGATGATACGAAGTCAATCATCGTGTTGCATCCTCTCCACAATTCTCCCTGCCCTTCCCCCCTCTTACCTTTATCCATGGATGTGCTTTGATCTGGGGGAACTTAAACTCTGTGTAGTTGGGGTTCATCTCTCTTATCTGTTCTCGCGTTGGCGTTCCCAACACCTGCAGAAGAGAAAGGGAAGGAGAACGATCAAACCACAGCCAAGTCTCGACAGTCCTTCGTCAAGAAGAGAAAAGCCTAGTCCACTCAAGCCCATTAGGCTGACTCTCTGATTCCACTTTAGTATTTGCACGACTGAAAATAGGTTGTAGCCAGTGGGGCAATTCAGCCGGTTCTATCCGGTTCGAGCAAACCGGTCGCGGTTGCAGCGGGAGGCTCCGCCCACCCACCCCAAACGTCATCATGTCCCGTTTTTGACGCGCTGTGCATGCGCAGAAGATCCTGTGCATGCGTGGAGGTGTCACATGCGCTCACATTTGCGAACCGGTAGCGAAGGTACGTTGATTTCAACCCCGGTTGTAGCACTCTACAGGGCAGGTGGGGGGAAAAAAAAGAAGTGAAAAAGTTACCTTGATGATCTCCACTAGTTGATCCACTCCACTGTCCCCAGGAAAGATGGGCTGCCCCAGGAGTAGCTCGGCCAGCACACAGCCGGCAGACCAAATATCTACAAGAGAAAAGGGGTGCTGTCAGCCCTATGTGGAGAGAAGCCGTGCCCCATTGCTTGCTAGAGAGAGCTGCTTCCTCGTGGTTCCTGAAATCACCCTCCTAGCTCTCTGTTTTTCTGGACAGGCAAAAGATCTCGGGTTCAAAACTGACCCTTTCCAAGCAAAATGCAGAGTTAAGGGCTGGAGAAAATACTTCTCAATCAACACAGAAATACTAAGCAACAGCGACAGGAATCAATAGGCTGGCTCGAAAGATCAGGGAGGGCGAGCCAAATGGCCAAAAGGGCACTTCCAATTCCCACCTGACAATTACAAATTGCCCCCGAGGCACAACTGCAACTGGGGCCGGAACTTCCATTGCTAAGCAACGTGGTCGTTAAACGAGTCACACCCAATGTCATCACTTTCCCCCCACAGTTAAGCGAATTGGCTCTCCCCCAATTCAACTTTGTTGGGAAGGTCCCAAATGGCGGTCACAGACCCCAGGATGCTGCTGCAAACATGCCAGGTGCTGAATATCCAAATTCTGACCGCAGGGATATTGCACCGTCATAACTTTGCACGGTTGCTAAATGAATGGTCGTAAGTCGAAGATCACCTGTAGAGGTCTTTCTTCCTATGATGCAGCCACAGACAGAGCTATAGCATAATCCCTAATGCAACTCATTTCCAGGCAGACTACAATTCCCAGAATTCCCCAAGGGAAGGCATTTCTGGAAGATGTAACTCCACACTTGGGAAGTTTCGGGGGGAAAATCAACGCAAAACTGTTCAAGCCATCATCCTTTTTGTAGTTCACACGCAGAGTTTGCTCCCGGAAGCAACCAACCTCTACGGAAGGAAATTCACTTGGCCTGAGCAGCAAAACCTTATAAGAGCCCTCAATGGTCAGCCAGGTCATTCTCACCTATGTTTGAAGTGTAATCGGTGGCTCCAAAAATGAGCTCAGGCGCACGGTAATAGCGAGAACAGATGTAGGAGACATTGGGTTCGCCTCGCACCAGCTGCTTTGCACTGAAAAAAAGAGGGGAACAGTAGGTGGGGATCTCCAGAGAACGAGAATGCCACTGAAATGAGGGCCGAGAGGCATAAATTGAAGCCCCCTTATGACCCCATCCTCGAGACCCCCAACATTTGTTGACTGTTTATTATCTAACAAAAATGAAAATGATCCAACGCACAATTTACGAACAATACTATAAATTACAATAAATCTACGCTCTATCTTAGAGGGCTTCAAACTTGGCAACTTTAAAACTTGTGGACTTCAACTCCCAGAATTCTCCAGCCAGCTCTGCAGCTCTGTCTTAAAGTTGCCAGGTTTGGGGACCCCTGTTCTATCTAAACAAAAGGAATAAAAGGATGGGTTTTGTCCTGGCTCCAACCCAGTTTTGAGGGCTGCCGTTCACCCTCTGCCCATCATTCAGAAGCCAGAGAGAGATCTCAGCCCAGAAGAGCATACTTGCTCCCCTACTTAACAGAACAGCAGGGTTGGAAGGGGCCTTGGTGGTCTTCTAGTCCAGCCTCCTGCTCAAGCAGGAGACCCTACACCACTTCAGACAAATGGTCATCCAACAGCTTCTTAAAGACTTCCAGTGTTGGGGCATTCACAACTTCTGGAGGCAATTTCTGTTCCACTAATTAATTGTTCTCACTGCCGGAAAATTTCTCCTCGGTTCTAAATTGCTTCTCTCGTGGATTAATTTCCATCCATTGCTTCTTGTTCTACCCTCAGGTGCTTTGGAGAATAACATGACTCCCTCTTCCTTGTGGCAACCCCTGAGATATTGGAACACTGCTATGGTACCACCCCATGTCCTTCTTTTGATTAAAAATCCATTTTAAAAAAATCATTAAAATTAGGGCTTAGGGCCGTAGATTTGCAGCAGGAAGATGTGGATCCAAATCCTGCTTAACCTTGAAGTTCAAACCAGTTGCTCCTTCTCACAACCTCCTCACAAAGCTGTAGGAAGGGGAAAAACGGCAGCAAAGGGGGGGGGGAGGGGGGAGGGAGAGAAATCCAACTGCGCTGCCCCGAATATCTTGGAGAAAAGGGTAAGATCTGTAACATTTATTTACAGGACGTGGCTCATAAATTCCTTCTGGGGAAGCTTTGCAAGATGACTGATAAAACGGTGCCAGCAACAACAACCAAAAAAAACCTTAACAGTTATGCAGAAACAAGGTCACAGAATGACCAACACTCTGAGCACATGGGGAGGGGGTGGGGGGGAGGAGAAGAAAGGGTCAGTCAAGACCACTGACTAACCATGTGCGGTAGCTCTGAAAGAGTAATTGTGCTCGAAAGGAAAGCCTTTTGGAGGCAACCAGGCGCAATGCAAAAGTTGCCGGGGGAAAAGGCACGGGCCGCAGAGAAGCCGAGTTTGCACATAAGACATAGAGCGCATCAATCTTTAGGGAAAGATTTCAACTTCCTAAGAACAAGCTGACTTTGATGATTGTATTTGAGGATTGCGATCATGATTTAAACACTTGTTGCTTGTAGGTACACCGAGAGCTTATGGACGGGAGGACAAATTCCTTGTTCACGCTTGGCCAATGAAAGAATTCTATTGTCTTCTATTCTGACTTGTGGCTGTAGAGCCACAAGGTCTATAGGGAAACCCCACTTCCACTTCCTCTGGTTAAGAGGTTGGTGTCGCCTGCTTCCTCTTACCTGCCGAAGTCGCAAAGCTTCAGTACGGCTGTATCGGGATCCACCAACAGATTCTGAGGTTTGATGTCTCGATGGCACACGCCTTGAGAATGGATGTAAGCGAGGCTGCGGAACAACTGATACATGTATACCTGAAGAAAGGAAGGGCAGCAGCCATTAACGAGTGTCAATTTGGTATACTTTAGGTCACTGGCCTAGGAAATAGGAGATTGTGAGTTCTAGTCCCGCCTTAGGCATGAAAGCCAGCTAACTGACCATGCCAATCACCAGGAGCCAGTGAGTTCTAGTCCCACCTTAAGCATGAAAGCCAGCTAGGTGACTTCAGGCCAATCACCAGGAGCCAGTGAGTTCTAGTCCTGCCTTAGGCCTGAAAGCCAGCTAACTGACCATGCCAATCACCAGGAGCCAGTGAGTTCTAGTCCCACCTTAAGCATGAAAGCCAGCTAGGTGACTTCAGGCCAATCACCAGGAGCCAGTGAGTTCTAGTCCTGCCTTAGGCCTGAAAGCCAGCTAACTGACCATGCCAATCACCAGGAGCCAGTGAGTTCTAGTCCCACCTTAAGCATGAAAGCCAGCTAGGAGCCAGTTCCTCTCTCCAAGCCTGCCTCACAGGGATGTTGTTTATGTATTATTCAATTTTTATCTCACCTTTATTACTTCAGATGGTGAACACACCTAATACTCCTTCTATTTCCCCCCCCAAATATCAATACTCAATTGCTGTAGTGAAAATAGATGGAATGGGTGCCTAGATAGGTTTTGCTGCTTTGAGTTGGCCAAAATACATATTTTAAAGTGGGATAAAAATGTAACACTATATCTTAAAAGCAAAAACTCGCTATAAATATTTATTTTCTTAATACTAAGGTGATCCTCTAATTCTGATACAGCCAACATGAAGAATAACATGGTATCCGTCTACCTACTCTTATTATGGATAATGCAATAACATATGATTTTTTTGAAGTACATTCCTTACTGCGATGACATCAATTTCCTTATTGTCTAGGTACAGGGGTCTGCAAAGTTGGCCCTTTTAAGACTGGTGGACTTCAACTCCCAGAATTCCCCAGCCAGCCAGGCTGGCTGGGGAATTCTGGGAGTTGAAGTCCACCAGTCTTAAAAGGGCCAAATTTGCAGACCCCTGGTCTAGGAGATTCAGCTCAGCAGATCTGGAAGTTGTTAGCCTTACCCAACCTATCTTCAGATTACCAGAATTGAATGCCCACGTTGCATCAGAGCAGATACTTTCAGTATTTAAATGAGTTAACCTCATTATCATGATCATTTGTCCCTACCGTCTGATCTACAGCTAGTCCTCAACTTACAACCACAAATGAAGCCTGGAATTTGGGTTGAAAGTCATTGCGGTCATAAAGTTGAGGCTCCAAGTGACTCACCTTATGACCTTCACCTCCATGTCACTCACCTTATGACCTTCGACTAAATTTTAAGACCGGTTACAGGAAGATTGTAAAGTGAGTCACACAGTGACTCACCCAATTGGTAAGCAAACCGCATGGGCATTAAGCAAATCAAATATATCTGATGGATATATTTTTTTTTTGCTGTTTCCTGCCAGGAAAAAATAGGAGAGGGAGGTGCCAAAATCATGACGACATGACTGCAGGACGCTGTAGCCGGTCGGAAACATGAGCCAAGTACCCAAAATGCAATCACATGACCACGGCGGTGGGGAGGGCGCGAGGCAGCAATTTCGAGGACAGGTCGTAAGTTATTTTGAAGTCTGCTGTAACTTCAAACATTCATTAAGCAGAGACTATTGATAACACCATGGTTCCCTAAAAATAAGACAGGGTCTTTTTTTTTTACACCCCTCCCCTCAAAATAAGCGGTTGGCCTTATTTTCGGGGTGGTGATGGTGGTGTTGTCTTATTATTTTTGAGCTGCAGGAGGCGGCGAGCATGGTCACCTCATGGCTGCTGCTGTGTTGCGCGTCGCTGGGCCTGCCGCTCGTTTTTCCGGCGGCCATTAGCGTGACAGAAGGGGCGCGATAGCTAGGATTGTGGGCGTGGCCGTTAGGTAAGGGCATGTGGGGTGCATGGAGCATGTTCCCACCTCCGTCCTCACCTCTCTTGTGCGGCAAGCAACCAGATGAAATGGCGGGGACAGGCTGCGTATGCGGTTAAATATTTTCGGGGAGGGCTTATTTTCGGGGGATGGCATATTTTAGCGCATGCGCGCAAAAGCCTGATTGGGCTTATTATCTGGGGATGTCTTATTGGAGGGGGGGGGGGGAACAGGGCGTTTCTGCAAAAAGATGATAATCAGGAAGCTTGCCGATCAATGTTGGTAGATCCCATCACTATGAAGGGATCAAATCTTCCTGAAAGCATCTATGCTCACCGTCTTCCATTTCTGCAGTCGCTTTACCGCATGGAAAATGCCATGCCCATGGAGAATGGGTTGGGCAGATAAAGAAAAGGGGATTCCTCCCCACCCCCTTTTAGCATTCCGTCTGCCGAACCAATGCTAGTTAAGTGGACAGAAAACTTAAGCAAGAGGCAGACAGAAGCAATCACCAGTCCAGAATAACTGGAGATGTTCTGAGAATTCCTGACAGGAGACCTAAAGGGAGTGAAAGGAGGAGAGGAAAGAGAAACCAGAGAGAATGAAGAATGTGGGGAGAAGAAGAAAAAATAAACGGAAGAGAAGGGCAGGCGAATAGGCTCATTCTGGAATTCACACGATGATGGTGGGCTGCAGACTTAACTATCACATTGTGCGATCAGGAATGTGAATATCTCTTGATTTTAGTGCTTTTTTAATACATTATTGAAAAGAGAAAATTAGGAGGCTATTTTTAAAAAAAACAACCCACAAAATAATACAAGTAAGTTTTCTTAATGGCGAAATCCACTTCTTTTTACTTGGCCTGAGGCAATCGCCACCCACATCAGCCATCAAGGCCAGATGGGGATCACGATGGCATCCAAATGATGAGTCATCCTTTGCCCATCGCTCATTACCAACTGCCCCCGAGGGAAACATCCCTGGATAGGGAGGGAGAGAGGCATGCAAAGTCTGTCCCAGAAGTCTGGTCACTGGGCTGCATAGGGTTTGTCACCACCATTTGCACCAGGGAGAGATTCCAGAAGTTCTACCTTAAAAAGATCAACTTATATTTGTCTGCAATCTTTTGGATTGCTTAAAAGCCATTTTGAGAGGACTGGTCTCCCGAAAGGTTTGAAAGGAATCACGACATCAACGAAACAAATAGATGAATAGAGCCAGTTCGGTCTAGTGGTTAAGGCACTAAGGGAGATGGTAAATTCCAGTTCTACCATATCCATGAAAGCCAGTGGGATGAATTTGGACTTGTCATTCCTTCTCAATCCAATGCATCTCATAGGACTGTTCTTACGGGAAAAATAGGAGGCGTATTAGATGGGTTTGCTGTCTTATTTGTAAAAATAATAAAGGCGGGAGATACAATAGATAATGATGATGATGATAGCTAGATAGATAATGAAAATAGATCGATAGATGATAGAGTATATGTTCCCCTCGCACATATGTGCTAGTCGTTCCCGACACATCTCCGTTTCAAAGCCAAAGAGCCAGCGCTGTCCGAAGACATCTCCATGATCATGTGACCAGCATGACTAAATACCAAAGGTGCATGGAATGCTGTTCCCTTCCCACCAAAGTTGGTCCCTATTTTTCTACCTTCATTTTTACATGCTTTCCAACTGCTAGTTGGCAGAAGCTGGGACAAGTAACGGGAGCTCACTCCGTTACGTGGCACTAGAGATTCGAACTGCCATATTGCCGACCTTTCTGATCGACAAGCTCAGCATCTTAGCCATTGAGCCACCCTTACATATATATATATATTTGTTTCCACAACACCCTGTTAGGGCCCCAATTAAGGGAGGAAGCATACTGTTTCCTTTTCTGCCTTTCGGCTCATCACCAGAGACCATCTAGACAGAAAGCCATGAATTCCGTTGTGTAAATTTTTTTTTTATATGTGTGTTACGTTTTTGAGCTGATCAATAAATAAGTCAGGGAGATACACATATTAAAAAAATTTTTACACAACACACACACACACACACACACATATATATATATATATATTTGTTTTCGTAGGTTTTCACGGGTATAGGTATGTAGATTTTGGTTTATTCGGGTCTTTTCCCGTGTAAAATTAAAGGTGTTTTTGCAACGTTTCGATGGGATCACCCCCATCATCATCAGGCTTTGGCTTCTGCCTTTTGCAAAAGGCAGAAGCCAAAGCCTGATGATGATGGGGGTGATCCCATCGAAACGTTGCAAAAACACCTTTAATTTTACACGGGAAAAGACCCGAATAAACCAAAATCTACATATATATATATATATATATATATATATATATATATATATATATATAGAGAGAGAGAGAGAGAGAGAGAGAGAGAGAGAGAGAGAGGGAGGGAGGGAGGGAGGGAGGGAGAGAGAGAGAGAGAGAGAGAGAGAGAGAGAGAGAGAGAGAGAGAGATGGATATAAGGATAGGGTGATGATAGCTACAATAGATAGTCATAAGGGTAAACAGATCTTTGCCTTTGGACTCCCTATAAGTAAAAACCTAATAGCTGCTAATGCCATTGCAAAATGCCCATTCAATTCCATCTTTATGCCGCCACTTGAAGAGAAGGACAAATCAAATCTGATCTACTTTTCCGATAAAAGGATCAAGAATTAAAAATAAAAGAACAGAATTTTTTTTTAAAAAGAAAAAAGAAAGAAAACACAGCACCCCAAAAGCTTTGCATTTGATGGAAAGGTGGTTTGAAGAAGGCTGAGGAATTTAAAAAGACTAAGGTATTTAAACTCAAGTGATTAAAAAAAATGCAAAGCATGGTGACACCCAGGACAGGTTATGCAATGGGGACCAAAGCTATTTAAATGATGAAGATGGGAGAGGAGGGGATTGTTGTTTTTTTAAAGGGCTTTGTGTAAGAAAAGTCTCCTCCCAGCTTTTCTGGTGAAAAAGAGCTCAGGTCAGAGGTGCTGGGAAAGACTTCAACCAGAGCCCTCGGAAAGCTGCTATTCTCAGTTCAATAATGCCCAGCTGGGTTTTCTTGGGAATTGGGAGGTTTTCTTGGTACAGTCTCATGCAGCATTTTATAGGTAGAGAAAGAATAAGGAGATCTTTAAATCAAATCCACCCGGTCACTCGAAAGGTAAGAAAAGAAGGCAAAGAGGGGATTTAATATGCAGAGAGGGATTAAACAAGAACTTCGATGCCACTTCAGAGGTAGCTGGAGATCAACCCCCAGGCTAATGGTGAGGGATGCCAGGCTCCCTGGTCCAAGCAACAACTGGAGAACTACAGTTTCCCAGAGCCTGCCTTGGCACTGCGGTCCGAATAGGATTGTCCTTTCCTGAGTAATGCAAAGGTAGGGGCAGGTGAAGACAGCCAAGTTCAGGGGTCTGCAAAGTTGGCTCTTTTAAGACTAGTGGACTTCAACTCCCAGAGTTCCCTGTCGCCAGCTGCTCTTCTGGTTTCCAGCATGCACATACGCGCTGGCCAGCTGGTCTTTGCTGGTGCCAGAGTACCGTAAAACAGCCAAAAAACAGGCTGTTTTACAGACCAGCTTTCAGAGTGCCTGAAAAATGGCCTGTTTTTCAGCCAGCTGCTCTGCCGGTTTCTGGCACGCATGTGCATGCCAGCCAGCTGGTCTTCGTGGGCGCCGGAGCACTGGAAAGCGCCCTGAAAACGGTCCCCAAAACTGCCAAAAAACAGGCATCCGTGTGCCAGCCAGCTGGTCTTTGGGTTTCCAGTGCTCTGGCGCATGAGGTCAGCTGGTAGATATGCATGCACATGCCAGAAACCCAAAGATCAGCTGGCTGGCATGCGCATGCCTGTTTTGGCCAAAAACTACCAAACAAGAGGCAGGTGCGCGCCAGCCGCATGTGCACACAGACCAGCTGGTCTTTGGGTTTCTGGTGCTCTAGTGTGCCCATGCACACGCATGCATGCGTGATCCGGTATGGGCACTTGGTGTTGGAAAGGTTCGCCATCCCTGCCTTATAAATAGAAGGTCCATTCTAGAGAAAAGACTATCTGGCTGCTAAAAAATATATATACCAAAGTACAATGGAATATTATTATTAAATAGCCAGGGAAGATGGAAGGCATAAGCGTTTGATGGGCAAAAATAATTTTACAGAAATAACTTCAGTATCCGGGTGAAGGATTCCATCTCAATCAAGTTTCCTTCTTCATGATCATTGGAAAAAAACGCTCCCAAAGGTTGAGGTTTATTGGATTGATATGCTGCCCTTCTCCCTAAGGACTCAGGGTGGCGTACAACATAAAATAAAAGGCATTAAACGCCACCCCCCCAAAATCCCACGTCTGACACTCGTTCTGTCCAAACCAGCAAACTGTAACCGATTCCCACAACTTCCTCCAAGCCTCAATGTGCAAACAACGGCTTGGTTCATCTAAAACCTAAGCTGTGATTTTTAAACCCTGTTTTGCTGAGCAAAAGCTGCAGCGGCCTGCTCGTAATGTGAAGCCAGAGACACGAATGAAAAAAAACCCAGAAAGGAAGTGTGGGAATGGATGGGAAGCAGCCCAGTCTTCCCTGTCCCTTAAGGTCTCCATAAACTGGCCTTCAGCAATTCTGCTCAAGGTCACCTTCTTCCTTTAGGGCAGTGTTTCTCAACCTTGGCGACTTTTAAGTCCTGTGGACTGCAACTCCCAGAATCCCCCAGCAAAGCAAAGCTGGCTGGGGAATTCTGGGAGTTGAAGTCCCCAGGACTTAAAAGTCGCCAAGGTTGAGAAACACTGCTTTAGGGGAAAGGACAGGTTTTCTCCAGGTGGTCCACAAAGCTCTTTGCAGCCCAAACCGCCTGCATTGGGTGAAGGGTCAGAGACCCCTTGAGAGCGGGGCCTACTGAGGCAACTGGATGGATTCTCCCATGACGCTAAACCTAAAGCTCCAATCTCCTTTAGAGCTTAGTATGCGTTGGGAATTAACCAAAGCCTCCCTTTGCTGGTACGAGAGGTTCTGAGAAAGAGGAACTGCACTTACCTTCACATAGATGACAGGGATGGTCTGTTTGGCTTTTGTGAAGTGGCGGGCCACACGATAGACGGTTTCGGGCACGTAGTCAAGGACTAAATTAAGGTAAACTTCATCCTTCTGTAAGAGAGGGAGGAATAGAAGAGATCACATGGGAATTCATCTCCCCCGAACTCACAGCATCTTATAAAACAGGGGTGGGGGAACTGTGGCCCTTTTGAGACTTGTGGACTTCAACTCCCAGAATTCCTGAGTCAGGAGGAATTCTGGGAGTTGAAGTCCACAAGTCGTAAAAGGGTCACCATTCCCTACCTTCTGCTACATAAAAAGGTCAGTATAGACTATAGTATTTTTGTGGATTTGATGTGTCTGGCAGCCCATCTCCTCTAAGTGATTCTGGGCGGCTGACAACAGGTTAAAAAGGATCCAAGAAAAAACAAGTTAAATATCAACATAAAAAGGTAAAGGTTTCCTTCACACCTATGTGCTAGGCGTTCCCGATTCTAGGGGGCGGTACTCATCTCCATTTCAAAGCCGAAGAGCCAGCGCTGTCTGAAGACGTCTCCGTGGTCATGTGGCCAGCATGACTCAACACCAAAAGCGCATGGAACACTGTTCCCTTCCCACCAAAGGTGGCTCCTATTTTTCTATTTGCATTTTTTACGTGCTTTCGAACTGCTAGGTTGGCAGAAGCTGGGACAAGTAATGGGAGCTCACTCTGTTACGCAGCACTAGGGATTCGAACCACCGAACTGCCAACCTTTCTGATCGACAAGCTCGGCGTCTTAGCCACTGAGCCACCTGTAAATATCATACAAAGACTTAAAAAGTGCCCCTCGTCCGTGACGGAAGCCTCCATCTTGTTAGCACTGCCGCTTCAATAAGGAAAGATTCTAGCCCTGCCTGGTAGCTGCGGTCTAAAAATGCAGAAACAAACATGCCTCATTTATAAAATGAGAAATATTCTGCCTTTTCACCCTCTCAGTAGTTCGAAATCCCAGTGGCAGACAGCACAGGTTGCGGCTTCCTTCCCTGTAATTCTTGAGGTTTTGTGCTCAGAAGCATCCTATTATTACTATCTTTAATTATTTTGGGATTCAGCTCCAACAACAAACACGCAGCTTGCAGCTGAGCTCTACGGAGTCTTGCCTCAGATGGCGCATCAGCTAAAGCAGAGGTTCCCCAACCCCTGGTCCGCGCACCGGCATCGGGCCGCAGCATATCAGAGCCTGGGCCATGCAAACAAGCCCCATGCAGGCAGCACACAAAAACCACACCCCTCCAGTCCACGGAAAAACCTTCTCTCCACGGAACCGGTCCCCAGGACCCCAAAAGGTTGTAGGCCCCAGGGCTAAAACACAAAGGTTTGGAAACGAAGAGGAGAATTAAGCACCTCTTCATGATGGCGCTTCGTTATTTCATCATCTCTCACAGACCCACATTTAAGAACCTCTGCATGCGTAGATTTGCCCATCAGGTCACTAAAGACACCACTGAAGATGCGCCTCTCAACCAGGGGTGAAATGCTACCCGTTCGCCCGAACCGATAGTAAAAAGAAAATGCTTTAAAAAGTTTTTAAAAAGTTCCGACGATCCGCTGTGTGACAATCGGCTGTGCCATACGATTTATATTCGCTAGAAAGCAGGAAATCCGTCTTTCTAGCGAATCTAAATTGTGCAGCACAGCTGTTCTACCTCGCCCCCCCCCCCTCACCGCTCTACTTACGTTTGCAGACTCCAAAAAGGGTTTTTTCACACCCGCGGTGCGCCTGTTACAAAGCGTGTGTTTAGCACGCATGCACACGCCAAGCAAACCGCTAGCAAACTTCAGAGCATTTCACTCCTCCTCCCAACTTTTATTTTTCTAAGCGGATGGGTATGAATTTCTCAAGATGGGGCAAGCTTTTCTGGGTGCAGCAAGGCTAGAATACATCGTAGGTCAAGGTAGTCCTTGACCTACGATGGTTTATTTAGTGACCGTTCAAAGTTACAACAGCACTGGGAAAAAGCGTGGCTTGTGGCCATATTTTTTTTTAAACACTTACGACCTTTGCCTCCTCCCAGTGATTGTGTGATCAACATTCAGATGCTTGGCAACTGGTTTACATTCCAGATCGCAAAAGGAGATCACATGACCCTGGGTGGGATCCCAGTGTCATGTGATCTCCTTTTGTGATCTTCTGAGAAGCAAAGTCAACAGGAAAGCCGGATTCACTTAAAAACGGGGTCACTAACTTATCATTTGCAGGGATTCACTTAACAACCGTGGCAAGAAAGGTTGTAAAATGGGGCAAAACTCACTTAACAAACGTCTGTTAGCAACAGAGGTGTTGGGCTCAACTGTAGTCTTAAATTGAGGACTACCTGTACTTAACAATTAAACTTAGAAGGACTTTATTGTCACTTTCAATGTACACTAATCAGCATACATGAAAATGAAATTTCGTTGCGTGCAGCTCTCAAAGGGTCACCTGGACAGTATTCACCTGTACAGTACATTCATGACATAAATCCTATTAATCCATGTTCAAGTTCCTTTCGGGGCGATCAGTATGGGGGAATCACTTGCTCCGCACGCAGGTTTCAACTCTTATTTGGTTTTCAAACTCATTGGAGAACTTTGACATACTTAGCCGTTGGGTCCATGCCATGCCTTAAGACAGGGTCAAACAAACCCCAGCCCAACCGGGAGATCAGACAATAGCTATCCACCTAATCTGTCTCACAAGGCTATTGTGTGGGTAAAATTGGAGAAAAGAACAGACCGGAAGTATTAGGAGGATACTTTGGACATGCAGTGCAGACATCAAAAGCCAGCTCAACCAGAGCTGTTGCAATGGAATGTCTCCAGAAAATGATCTTTTCATGACAGAATGGAAGGCTTCTCCTGTAGAATGGAGAAGCCTTTATAATAATAAAGGCTTCTCCATTCTACAGCCTGTCAAATGGCCATATTTCCCCCCTTATTATTTCTCTTGCCTGACTTTCCACATTGAGAAATCTTGGTGGAATCAAAGAGCTACAAGGCCATTTTGGTTAACAATCTGATTAGTGATCCAGATAACGTCTATGCTTACATTCCTTGGGGAAACTGTATCGATCAACAGTATGGAGCTCTTAAATACCCATCCTCGAGCTGAGAATTAAGTTAAATGGGCATTTATTTTCAAACTCTGATTTCAATAAACGTATGCAATAAACACTGTGAGATGCTTCCTTCTGTGGAGGCTGCATCCACCAAGAATGAAGATCCGGAGAGGGAAGGAAATAAATTATTGGCGGTTTTCCCCTCCCAAAACCTTGTACGCTACAGGTTAGTCCTCAACATACGACCACAATTGAGCCCAACATTTATGTTTCTAAGCGAGATGGTTGCTAAGTGAGCTTTGCCCGATTTTACGACCTTTCGTGCCACAGTTAATAAGTGAATCAATGCAGCTGTTAAGTTAGTAACAAGGTTGTTAAGTGAATCTGGTTCCCCCCATTGACTTTGCTGGCCAGTCACAAAAGGTGGTCATCTGACTCCTGGCTACTGCAACTGTCGTAAATATGAGTTAGTTACCAAGCCTCTTGCATTCTGATCACGTGTCCATGGGGATACTGCAACAGTTGTGTGAGAAACAGTCATAAAGTCACTTTTGCAGTGCTGTTATAATCTGAACAGTCACTAAGCAAACGGTTGTTAAGTCAAGGACTATCTGCATCCTCATCTGTTTCAAGGAAGAATGGGATAGGAAGTCCAAAGGATGTCCTTTGCGAACATGAAAGGGCATCGAGTATTAACCTGAATTTCTTAAATCAAGTCAGGAAACATGTCTGGGATTCACATTCACGCCCTACTTACAGCAAGGCCCTCCGACCTTGGCAACTTTAAGACTTGTGGACTTCAACTCCCAGAATTCCTAGAGCCAGCACGAATCTTAAAAGATCTGCCTTACACTATATTGTATAAAGGGATTATAGGAGTTCCAATCAAAAATACAAAGTGGACAAAATGCAAATCCGAGGCAGACCCTCAAAAGCAGGAGTCTCCAACCTTGGCAACTTTTAAGACTTCTGGATTTCAACTCCCAGAATTCCTCGGCCAGCAAAGGAATTCTGGGAGTTGAACTCCACAAGTCTTAAAAGTTGCCACAGTGGGAGGCCCCTGCTTAAAAACACAAGAAGAAAAAACAAGCTCTGTTACTTTTCTATGGCGTGCCCTCTTTTCTCTCTTTCCAGCTTTCCCTCACCTTTTCTCCGCTCGAGTAGAAGAAATATCGCAGGCGGACAATATTGCAGTGATCCAGCTTCCGCATGATCTGCAGCTCCCGGTTCTGAAGTAAGAGAGAGATCAAAAATGAGGCGGGGGAATCTCGGCGGTAAAAAACTAGGAGGATGGACCGGTCCCCTTTTCCTTCTCATCTCACCTTGAAACGTTTATCTTGTAATACTTTCTTGATAGCCACCAGCTCGCCAGAGTCTGCTAATCGGGCTTGGTAGACAACGCCAAAGGACCCATTGCCGATCACTTTGATATCGGAATACGAGACTTCTTGAGGGCGGTCAGGACCCTGGCCGGGTGTGGCCACCACCGTGGTCACTTTGCTACTATCTCCTGAAAAGAAGAATGATGGTCAAGTCCGGATGAATCAAGACAGGACAAAAGTCTGATTGAGTCCAAGTGGCCTAATTTGAACTCACCAAATGCCTTCCTCGGCCTTTCCCAATCCTTCTCAACAATTAACGCCCTTAAAACATTTCCAGTCCCAATTAAAAAGATGATCTTCGCCAAACCCACATTAATACCAATGAGCGCCTTGGGTGCGATCCCAAAACAACCGGGAGCGCTCCTCGAACACCATCGGCATTGACAAAATCCCCACCCGTCAATTGCCAAAGGCAACTTTCCTTGGAAGGGCTGACATCCTGCGATAACATCTGTAACACCTTCAAAACATCCATATCTGCCTACTCCAGGTCCCTGGGAAGGACTTGATAGGTGGACAAAAATACCAAACTCAGTCTGAACATCTGCCTGTATGATGGAACCATAGTAATTTTTTTTTTAAACCCAAGCTGGTTCATCCTTAGCCCCACAGCTTCCGAACTCAAACGCTACCCTAAGACTATCCAGATTCCTACAAAACACATCACACCCCAATTCCTGGCATGCTTGAACACCAGGAATGAGCACTTAGAAGATGCTGTAGCAGCATCTGCCCTTTTAAGGTGGGCCAGCCAGCTGATTGGTACCAAACAGGGACAAGTCATAAGAGACATTTCGGGCAAATAACCAGGGGGAAGACCAGAAGGACAAATGGGGTTTTTTTCCAAGGGGGGGCATTTCTTTCTTTCTTTTTTTGTTTTCCCCCCAAAAAGAACTGGCACTCACCATCATGGGCTTTATCCTCCTGCCTGCCTCACCCGCTTTTCCTGCTAGGACTTGCATCCTTGATGAGTTTCTCATTAAACACCCTCACCCCTCGCCTGACCTCCCCCCACTCCCAGCCCCACCCATGGGCCGCCACCCCTTTCTCTCCCTTTTCCATCGGGCTCCCCTTCGGACCCAGCAGAGCAAAAGCCGGGAGCCCAAGACCACCGAGAGAAGGGGGAGGGGGGGCAACAGTCTTCCCTGCAAGGGGAAGACATGCCTGGAGGGAGGGAGGGAGGGAGCAGCTGGCGGCAGCAGCCCTGGGGAAAGCAAGCCCACCTCGGGTTCCCCTGGCCTGGTCTCTCCATCCCTCTCCCCCCCCCCCCCCATTTCATCCTGACGTCACCGGAGTAATTCTGGAGCCCTGGTCTGTCCAGTTGCTGACCTCGGATAGCTTCTTCCTCCAAGCCCCGAGCCGGGAAGGGCTCACCTTGGGCGAACCCAGCCTGCCTCTCCTCCCCCCATCACCCCCCCCTCTCCTCCCCAACGGCGATGCCCCCCACGCAGCCACCCGATGGCATCCTCTGCCCTCCCCCACCTGCTCCTTGCCTCCCCCTCCTCCTGAGCCCCCAGACCCAATTCCCGCTGCCCCAAGGGGGAGGCAGGTAAAGCTCACAGGGTCTCCCCTCCGCAGGGTCTCCTCCCTTCCCCCGTCCCGCCCCTCCCCAACGGCGACGTTCTCTCCCCCCGCCCACCTGAGGGGCATCCTCTGGCCCTCCCCATCTGTTCCTTGCCCCCCCTCCTGCCCCTGAGACCCCAGACCCAATTCCCGCTGCCCCAGGTGAGGCTCACAAGTTCTCCCCTCCCCAGGGTCTCCTCCCCCAGCCGCCCCTCTCCTCCCCAACGGCGAAGCCTTCCCCCCCGCCGACCCCAGGGGCTGTCCCTCCCCACCTGCCCCTTGCCCCCGTTCCTTCCCCCTGAGCCCCCAGACCCAATTCCCGTTTCCCCAGAGGGGCAGATGAGGCTCGCAGGGTCTCCCCTGCCTGGGATCTCCCCTCCCCCACTTCGCCCACTGCCCAGGTTTCCCCTCCCCCGAAGCGCTGCCGCCCCCCGCCCCTCCCCCGCCCCGCGTGGCCCTCCCGCCCCCCTCCAGCCCCCTCGGCGCCTCCTCCTTTGTGTGGCTCCCCCGGCCGCGCCTGCCCATTCATTCCCCGCCCCGCCCGGCCCCACACTTACCCCTCAGCTTGAGCCCCGGGAAAGCGACCGTCGAGCTGGTCCCGCCTCCCCCCGGCCCAGGCCCGGCAGCCCCCCCGGGTTTGCCCCCCGGCGCTGCACCCGAGGTCGGGCCGGGCGCGGTGGGGGCCGTGGCGGGAGCCCCTCCGGACGGGTCTGCGAAGGAGCTCGTTCGGGGCCGGGAAGAACCGGCGCTGCCGCTACTCATGGTGAGGCCGACACCGGGGAAAAGGGAGGGGGGGCCGCGCTGGCTGGCTCCGTCTGAGGCGGCTCGGGAGCCGGCCCTGCCCGGCCCTGTTGCAAGAGCCGACGGGAAATGGAGTCTCGGGCAGGGCCCGCCTACTTATCGGTTACGGAGGGGAGAACTCGATTTCCCAGAAGGCGTCGCGCGGGCGAGGGCCGTAAGCGCGGCGGCCGAAAGGCGTGCCGGGACGGAGAGTCCTCTCATTTCGCAGCCCTTCTGCAGCCGGCCGGGCTCGGGACTACAAGCCCCTGCGCGCAGAGGAGCCGAAGCGAGGGAGCGTGGGAAATGGAGTCCTGCTCTGCCTAGCGCGTCATATGGGCTTGACGGGAGGGGGACTGCGCTTCCCGGCATCCCTCGCGCGGAGCCTGGCCAGCCTATCGCGCGAGAGGCAAGGGGGGAAAAGATTGGAGTCCGGCTCCTCCCAAGCCAGAGGAGGAAAAAGCAATCGTGAGGTGCGATAGAAGAGGCGAGGCGAGCGCTCAGCCGCCTGAAGAAAAAGCCAAGAGACTTAACCTTTTGCCCACCGCAATTTCTTATCCATTAGCCCAGTCTCAAAGGGTTCCGCCCTGAGGGCTGTCAGGCTGTGGCGCGACGCGCGGAGAGAGAAAACTTGCGAGGCTTCAGCACTGCTTTTCCCGAAGTGCTTTGCGCGGACCCCGTGACGCCGGGGGGGAGCGGGAGGGGACTAACCGCGTCGGACTACGGCCCCCATAGTGCATTGCGAGGGGGGGAAAGCCGTTGTCAGGGGTGAGGGGCCTTGGGCCTGCCGAAGCACCGAGGGGTCACGAAACTCTTCGCCCCCCGACACGGCAGGAGAGAAGCGCGGATACCCAACCAGGTAGTCTCGGGCCAAATAAAGCCGTCGGGAGCGCTCAGGCGGCCTTCTGTAAGGGCCCGACACGCTTCCCATCATGCACCGCTTCTGCCCTCGAAAGGACTTGTGGAAGTTGTAGTTTGCGCTGCTGGATAAAAAGGCATCTGGGAGTCAGAAATCGCAGCCTTCTCTATTAAACTCTGCTGTAAGGGCTCCCAAAGCTTCCTAAGCAAGCGGGCTGTTTTCTCCCGAAATTGTTTGCTTGGAGGATCAATAGCAACCAGCCATGTTATACATTTGCACGTTTAACCAATTTCATTGTAATTTTAGTACAATGACAATAAAGATTATTATTATTATTAAAATAATTGTCCACCGAAAGGAAAGCGAGGCGATATATAGCTTTTCCTCGATTTATTTTGCAAGAATCCAGGGAAGGTAGTAGAAGGCAATGCATAGTATAGCCTTCATTGTCGTTGTACAACATCTATACAACGAAATGAGTTTTAGCCGCGCTGGTGCAATCCATGAGAAAAAACACCAACAACAAATGGTATAAAGAATAATCCCTATCAAGTCATAAGGAAAAAAAAGAACTAAAAACTACCGTAGTCATACGTTTCCGTGTGTGCGTGGAGTGATTGTGGTTGTGTTTAAAGAGTCTTGACAGCCCAAGGATAGAAACTATTTTTAAACCTATTTGTTCGGCTGGCTATGCTTCAATGTCTTCTGCCCGATGGTGGAAGTGTGAAGAGAGTGACTAGGATATGAATAATCTCTGAGTATCTTCCTTACTCTGTCAAAGCAGCGAGATCTGGCGATGTCATCCAGTAGTGTTAGATGGCAACCAATGGTTTCTTGTGCCGAATTGATCACTCTCCGTAGTGCCTTCCTGTCCACAGCAGTTAAACCAGCCTACCATGCAGTATGTGAGGACACTTTCTATGGTAGACTGATAGAAAGAGGTCATCAGCCGTTGTTCCACTTGATTTTTTCTCAATGCGGAGCTGTGTTTCAATCATTACATTTCATAGAGGAGTTGGGAATTTGATTTAATCCAGGTTGTTTGTATCTTATGATTTACGACCGATATCACTTTTGTTGTTCGTTATGTACACAGAACTGATGGACCGGAGGCAAATTCCTTGCGTGTCCGATCATACTTGGTCCATAAAGAATATTCCAATTCCTGGTTATCACCCTAACTCGGTGCTTCTCAATCTTCCCAATTTTAAAAGGGGTGAACTTCCAACTCCCAGAATTCCCCAGCCGTCAAACTATAACAATAGCTATACTCTCATTGCCTCCTTTCCCTGTACAACAACCCTGTGAGGTGGAGCGAGACACTGGCCCAATATCCTCCAGCTTGCTTCCGCACCCAAAGGAGGACTAGATTTCACCCTTTCCTGGTTTACAATACAGCACCTTAACTGCTACACTATAAATTATTAGATCTGGATTTTAAATTAACTGCCTTCTTTTTAGCACGGGTTAAATTGTTTAATAGTAGTTTTAAATTTTGTAGAATTTGTACTATTTGTATTGTTGGATTTTAAGTTCCTGTGCGCCGCCCTGAGTCCCTTTTTGGGAGATAGGGCAGGATAGAAATATAATAAATATATATATATATAATATATATAATATAAATATGTAAAGGCTCCCGGTTGCTTAGGAGTTCCTATTTCAGTCGATTTGTTTTGGGCTGCCAAATTGTTTGCAAAGCATATTTGCTGGGAGGGTTATTTTCTGAAGCAACTTTTCCTGAAATGCAGTTCGCACCTTTCCAGGTAAACAGCCACTTACAAAAGAGGGACCTGAGCTGCTCTTTCAAGGAAGGAAAGATCACCTGTGTGGCCATGCCTCAGATGCAGGAGAGGTGAAAGGGAGGTGGGGTGGGAGGAGGCTACGATTAGTTAAGAAACTAAGGAACTTTCTTGTGCAAGCTCAGAAAAGGGGGAAATTAATAACCAGGTTAGGCGTGTTATGAAAGCCGCCCTGCATTTGGTGTCTAAGTCAACGCTCGTGTCTAGGGTTTCCTGACACAAATAACAAAACTCTAGGCTACTGTGCCAGGGTGTGCATTTCTTAGAACTTCGTTGCATTGACCTTTGAGCTGGTTCTTGACTAAGGGAAAGGTAAAAGTTCCTCTCGCATATACAGTATGTGCTAGTCGTTCCCGACTCTAGGGGGCGGTGCTCATCTCTGTTTCAAAGCCGAAGAGCCAGCGCTGTCCGAAGACGTCTCCGTGGTCATGTGGCCGGCATGACTCAACGCCGAAGGCGCACGGAACGCTGTTCCCTTCCCACCAAAGGTGGTCCCTATTTTTTCTACCGGCATTTTTTACGTGCTTTCGAACTGCTAGGTTGGCAGAAGCTAGGACAAGTCACGGGAGCTCACTCCATTACGCAGGCGCTAGAGATTCGAACTGCTGACCTTTCTGATCGACAAGCTCAGTATCTAAGTCCCTGAGCCACCATACAATACAATACAATACAATAGCAGAGTTGGAAGGGACCTTGTAGGACTTCTAGTCCAACCCCCTGCGTGGGCAGGAACCTTATACCATTTCAGACAAATGGCTATCTAACATCTTCTTAAAGACTTCCAGGGTTGGGGCATTCACAACTTCTGGAGGCAAGCTGTTCCAGAGGTTAATTGTTCGAACTGTCAGGAAATTTCTCCTTAGTTCTAAGTTGCTTCTCTCCTTGATTAGTTTCCACCCATTGCTTCTTGTCCTGCCCCCAGGTGCCTTGGAGAATAGTTTGACTCCCTCTTCTTTGTGGCACCCTCTGAGATATCGGAACACTGCTATCATGTCTCCCCTGGTCCTTCTCTTCATCAAACTAGACATACCCAGTTCCTGCAACCGTTCTTCATATGTCTTAGTCTCCAGTCCTCTAATCATCTTGGTTGCTCTTCTCTGCACTTTTTCCCGAGTCTCCACGTCTTTTCTACATCGTGGCGACCAAAACTGTATGCAGTATTCCAAGTGTGGCCTTACCATGTCCCTTTTGGTTCTTGACTAGCCATATATAAAGGGTGGGGAATGAATTTCCCACTTCCTACCTCTGGTAAAGCTACACATAATCTCATAGGTGTGAGTCAGTCAGGAAAATGCCTTAGATCAGGGGTCCCCAACCTTTGCAACTTTAAGTCTGAAGGACTTCAGCACCCAGAATTCTGAAGCTGAAGTCCTTCAGACTTAAAGTTGCAAAGGTTGGGGACCCCTGCCTTAGATGACCTCCATTCTGGGAAGCAGAAGAGCCAAAGGGTTAGAGTTGTGGGGTTTTTTTTTCAAACTCAGAAACACTTAAGACCTATGGACTTCAACTCCCAGAATTCCTCAGCTGGAGTTGACGTCTACACATTTTAAAGTTTCCAAGCTTTTTGGGGGTGGGGTGGGGGGAGAAGAAGCAGTCTTCTTTTTAGAGCCAAGGCTGTGCCATCCCAAGTGGTGGTGGCGTTTTGTTTTGTTCCCCCCGCCCTCCCCAATAATTGCTGGCATTGCACGATTGTCTAAGCTGCAGTGTGGTTTCAGCTATTTGCGGTTTAGCATAGCGCCCGAACTTGCTATTAATTTTAATTGGGCAAACCATGGCTTAGCAGGTTGAGCTGAAGGCGACCGCTGTGAAATCTCGCTCAACGGCGGTGGTCAGGGGAAAACGCAAAGTCCTTTTCCGACTTTCCGTTTTCGGCACAAATCAGGTTCTCACACTCAAGTGATCCGTAGATCCATTGTTTGTTTAAAGCGGTGTTTTCCAACCTCAGCAAGGTTAAAAATGTGCGGACTTCAACTCCCAGAGTTCCCCAGCGAACAAGCTGGCTGGGGAACTCTGGGAGTTGAAGTCCGCACAGTTTAACCTTGCTGAGGTTGGAAAACATAGATTAAAAGTTGGGGGGGGGGGCAATACTCCTGTGTGGGATCCACTAGGGGGCACTTGGAACATTGGAAAGAACAATGCTCTGTACATATAGTTCACACGTGTGCATGCACAAACACACACACACACATACATGTTTCTTAAGGCAAGACCAAGGTGGGCTACCTGAATCTCCCAAGGACCTCCTTGGCAACTCGCAGAACCGGCCACTGCCTTAAAATCGGGATGCCCTTTCCACAGTCACTCATGCCCTCGTGACATCCCGACTGGACTATTGTAACTCTCTCTACATGGGGCTCCCCCTGAGGTGCACCCTGAGACTTCAGCTGATCCAGAATGCAGCCGCGCGAGCTATAATGGGGACCGCAAGGTACACCCACATAACACCTCTTTTGCGCGAGCTGCACTGGCTGCCTGTCGTCTTTCGGGTGCGCTTCAAGGTGCTAGTTGTCATCTTTAAAGCGTTCCATGGCTCGGGACCTAGCTATCTGCGGGATCGGATCCTACCCCATACATCCTCACGGCCGATTCGCTCCCACAGAGAGGGACTTCTCTGGGTGCCGTCCACTAGACTTTGTCAGCGGGCGACACCCAGGGGAAGGGCCTTCTCTGTGGCGGGCCCAGCCCTCTGGAACGACCTTCCCCCCGACATTAGAACAACTACGGACCTCTGCTCCTTCCGCCAAAAATTAAAAAATTAAAAACACACTTTTTCTGCTTGGCCGGCCTAGGGTAGTCTCTTCCTTTGGGGTTTTTTAGGGAACATTAGTTTTTAATGGGGATTTTAGCGCAGGGACAATTAGTTTAATTTATTTTTATTTTACTGTATTATTGATGTACATATTTTGTGCTTTTAGTTTTTCCCTGTGCACCGCTCCGAGTCCCTCTGGGGAGAGGACGCGGTATATAAAATAAAAATTTAAAAAAAAAATGGCTGAAAACGGATTCCTGGAATAAACATTAGGGCTGTGTTGAAAACGACTTATAGGGTAGTCCCAAAGGTGCTTTTTTCAGGAGGCAACTGGACTTTCTTGTTTGTTGTTCTTTTGAAGACATTTTGCCTCTCATCCAAGAAGCTTCCTCAGCTCTGACAGGACAGTGGGGAAGTCCTGTCAGAGCTGAGGAAGCTTCTTGGATGAGAAGCGAAACGTCTTCAAAAGAAAAAAGAAGGAAGGCCAGTTGCCTCCTGAAAAAAGCACCTTTGGGACAACCGGATGACTGAGAATCTCTAAAGACCGAACTGTTCTGACCTACGCTTCCCCAGCAGCACCAAGCCGAGTCCTCGTCCCGATAAACCCCTTTTATTTAATTGACAGGGAGTTCCTCTCCAGCAAAGTCTTTCCTCTCCCACAGTCTTTCAAGGTAGTTCACAATTACCGACCTTGATCAGGTTTGGAGAGTGGCCAGACCGAAATCTTTCAGACGGCGCAATACTTGGCAAGAATGCAGGAATGAAGTAATGGTCTCCTGCAAACTCCACTCCCCTTTCGCTCCTCTTTTATTTCCTCTGGGAGGGGCCATTCACCATCCACCTGTGGCCTTCCTCCCAAGTCGACCCCTGTTCTTTAGCTCTTCCCTTCATCTGGCAATTCTGTGCATGCGCACACTGGGAACAGGCTCCAGCTGTTCCTCTGCCTCACTGATGAGTGACTCCGAAGGCAGCTGATAACTGTCAGACGGCCTTGGCCCCATCTCTGCCTCCGACGCAGAGCCCTCCTCAGAGCCTTCCCCAGACTCCAGGACTGGCCCATCTTCCTTCCTAACCTCCTCACTGTCCGAATCTGCTGCCAGCTCTGCTGGCCGCTGACTGGCCACACCACCTACAGCAGGGGTCTCCAACCTTTGCAACTTTAAGTCTGAAGGACTTCAGCTCCCAGACTTCTCCAGCCAGCAAAGCTTCAGGGAGCTGAAGTCCTTCAGACTTAAAGTTGCAAAGGTTGGAGACCCCTGACCTACAGGGTAGATTTTGAGCTAGACTTGACTGAAAACCACACAAGAATTGCCTGGTTCCATCCAAAGTCCCACCAAGTCTACCATTAAGCCTCTAACTTTTTGCTAGTGATAACTGGTTGAGAACAGGTCAAAGTGAACGGTCATCACCAAATGTTCCTGGCTCTTACTGCCAATCAGAAGCTCAGGTGGTAGACTAAAGTGCTGATTTCTCCAACCTTCTACCCTTTGTTCTAGTAATTACAGAGCTGACTGGCTTTTGGACACAAAGGCAAGCATTTTGACCTCCTTTGGGTACATCTGTGTCTATGTCAGCCTTTCTTAATTTGGCACGCCGCAGATCGGTCTCTTTCAGGGAAAAGCTCCAGATTTGGCATCTAAGAGTTGCAAGTCCAACCCGGAGGTGTGCTTGGTAAGGAAGGTTGGTTTAGGCTTCAGGATGGCACAGATAGTCCTCGAGTTACTAGCCCAAAATTTCTGTTGCTAAACGAGACCGTTGAGTGAGTTTTGCCCCCTTTGATCACCTTTACTACCACTGTTGTGAAATGAACCACTGCAGTTGTGACGTGGGTAACACGGTTGTTAAGTGAATCTGGCTTCCCCATTGACTTTGCTTGGCAAAAGGTGGCAAACGGGAATCTTCGCTCCTAGCGCAGCGTCCTTTTCCCCCTGCTGAACGGAAGTCCGGTTCCCCCCCACCCTACAGTCTCTTAGTGCGGCATCCTTTTTCCTCTACCTGTCCTAACCGAAAGCCCTATCGATTGTGGAGCCGACTGGCAACAGGGAGCCGCAGCAGAGGGATGAATGAGCCACATGCGGCTCCAGAGCCGCAGGTTGCTGTCCCCTGCCTTAACCACTACACGAAACTAGCATTGAAATTATGCAAAACACAGTTTCCTGACTTTAAATTCCCTTTACTTAATCAACCTCCTGAGGGGATCTCCACATACAGTGCTAGGATCTAATATAATTAGCAAACGGGGTGTGTTTGTCTGATCCACAATTACTGTAGTCTAAAATGTTCCTGCGCTTGTCCAAACAAGTTTTGCTTTGGAACAGGGCTATATCTGAAAGCAGAGCTTGGCTCTCTAAGACGGTTTACAAAAAATATGTCTTTGATCTCTGGAAATGTGGAACCTGGCATATTTCTGTGCCTGGGCAAAATATGCCTCCCTGCAGAGAATTGGGGGTGGGGGGGAGAAACAGCCTCTCTCAACACATCTGGATTTAGGAGCCAGTGCTCCAAGTGTTCTCCAGTCTGTGTTTCCCATAAATGTGAATCAGGTAAATTGGTCAGGCACTTGGCAATCAAACAGGAAAAAGTTGATGTCTGCCCCTGGCAGATAATTACCTTGATGGTGGACAATTTCCTGCAATAGTATTTCCCAACCTTGGCTACTGTTAGACATGTGAACCTCAACTTCCAGAATTCCCCCAGCCAGCAACCTTAAGACGTGCGGACTTCAATTCCCAGAATTCCCCAGCCAGCAACCTTAAGACATGCGGACTTCAACTCCCAGAATTCCCCAGCCAGCAACCTTAACATGTGCGGACTTCAATTCCCAGAATTCCCCCAGCCAGCAACCTTAAGACGTGCGGACTTCAATTCCCAGAATTCCCCAGCCAGCAACCTTAACATGTGCGGACTTCAACTCCCAGAATTCCCCCAGCCAGCAACCTTAAGACGTGCGGACTTCAATTCCCAGAATTCCCCCAGCCAGCAACCTTAAGACGTGCGGACTTCAACTCCCAGAATTCCCCAGCCAGCAACTTTAAAACATGCAGACTTCAATTCCCAGAATTCCCCAGCCAGCAACCTTAAGACGTGCGGACTTTAACTCCCAGAATTCCCCAGCCAGCAACCTTAACATGTGTGGACTTCAATTCCCAGAATTTTGGCTGAGGAATCCTGGGAGCCGAAGTTCATGCATCCTAAAGATGTTGAGATTGGGTGAGGGAGCTGAAGTCCTTCAGACTTAAAGTTGCAAAGGTTGGAGACCCCTGATTTAAAGTATGTTTTAAAAAGAGAAAGAGACACACTATATCCCAAGCATCCTGTCTGGACACGTTCAGCTGATTTCACACAGTTGTGGCCAAGAGGATCCCACAGCTAACACGGTTAGAGGGCAGGGATACACTTACTTCTGCCTGGCTTAGCATAACTTCAACCAACCCTAACCCAACCCCCCCCCCCTCTCGACTTCCCCACAAAAAATATTTCTGGCTTTTTAATTGCTGCAAATATGCACTTGAGGAGCAAAAACAAAATTCCATTCCAAGCCTCCATTTGGAAGTAGACGTAGACTTTGACTTACGTCCGTTCGTTTAGTGGCCATTCAAAATCACTAAAAAAAAGTGAGCTGGGTTAGGATCCTGACCCGTGCAGCATGCCCACGGATGCCGTGAATAAAAATTTGGGCACTTGGCAACCAATTTACAATGATTTATGGTGGCTCAGTGGCTAAGACGGTGAGCTTGTCGATCAGAAAGGTTGCCAGTTTGGCAGTTCGAATCCCTAGTGCCGTGTAACGGAGTGAGCTCCCGTTACTTATCCCAGCTTCTACCCACCTAGCAGTTCGAAAGCATGTAAAAATGCAAGTAGAAAACTACGAACCACCTTTGGTGGGAACAGCATTCCATGCACCTTTGGCATTTAATCATGGTGGCCACATGACCACGGAGACGTCTTCGGACAGCACTGGCTCTTCGGCTTTGAAAGCGAGATGCGCACTGCCCCCTAGAGTCGGGAACGACTAGCACAAGAGGAACTTTTATCTTTTAATCTTTATGGTGTCCTAAAGTCATATGAACACCATTTGCAGCTTTCCAGGCCGGCTTCTGAGAACCAAAGTCAACCGGGGGGAGGGGAAGGGACGGGACGGGACGGGACCCAGATTTGTTTAACAGCTGCATGATTCACTTAACGGCTGCAGTGATTTTCCTAACCAACGTGACTAAAAACAGTTGCGGAATCGGGCAGAATTCACTTAGCAACCTGAACAACTGCAATGATTCACTTAACAACTGCAGCAAGAAAGATAGCACGGGTAATCCTCAACTTACAACAGTTCGTTTAGTGACTGTTCAAAGTTACAACAGCCACCATAGAGTCTCCTCCTAGCATGGCGTCCTTTTTCCTCCACCTGTCCTAAACATCTCCATGGTCATGTGGACTGCATGACTGCGAGATCGGATCCTGCCCCACACATCCTCACGACCGATTCGCTCCCACAGAGAGGGGCTTCTCCGGGTGCCGTCCACTAGACTTTGTCAGCGGGCGACGCCCAGGGGAAGGGCGCTCTCTGTGGCGGGCCCGGCCCTCTGGAACGACCTTCCCCCTGATATTAGAACGACCACCGACCTCCGCTCCTTCCGTGTAAAGTTAAAGACCCATCTCTTTCGACTGGCCGGCCTTGAATAGTTCTCTCTGTCTTTTAACGATAAATTTTAATGGGTTTTTTAATTGTATTTTTAGCACGGGTAATTTATTTAATTTTATTTTAGTAATGTCTGTATTATTATATATTGTTTTAATTATGCCTGTGCACCGCCCCGGGTCCCTGTGGGGAGAGGGTGCGGTTAATAAATTCCAATTTATTATTATTATTATGACTAAATGCCAAAAGCACATGGGACGCCGCTTCCTTCCCACCAAAGGTGGTCTCTATTTTTCTACTTGCATTTTTGTTTATGTACTTTCAAACTGCTAGGTTGACAGAAGCTGGGACAAGTAACGGGAGCTCACTCTGTTACGCGGTGCTAGGGATTCGAACTGCTGAATTGCTGACCTTCTGATTGACAAGCGCAGAGTCTTAGCCACTGAGCTAAGTCAAAGTCAAAGCCGCTCTGGGTCCTTTTTTAGGAGAAGGGCGGGGTATAAATTTAATAAAATAAATAAAATAAATAAAAAGTTAGGTCTAGTCTAATGAAAAGATGGACTAAGGGGGGGGACATGATAGCACTGTTCCAATATTTGAGCTCCTACAAAGATGAGGGTATTAAACTATTTTCCGAAGCACCAACAAGCAAGGAAACTAACCAAGGAGTGAATCAAACCTAGAACTCCCAGCCAGCCAGAGCTGAAGAAGCTTCTTGGATGAGAAGCAAAACATCTTCAAAGAAAAACCAGAAAGTCCAGTTGCCTCTTGAAACAAAGCACCTTTAGGACAAACCATGACGTGGATAACAGAGAATCTCCATAGACATTTAACCTAGAACTAAGGAGAAATTTCCTAACGGTGAGAACAATCAGCCAATGGAACCACCTACCTTCAGAAGTTGTGGCTCTCCCATCACTGAAGGCTTTCAAAAAGACAAAATGGACAACCATTTGTCTGAAATGATATAGGCTCTAGCAGGATCATAGCCAGAAGGGACATTGGAGGTCTTCTAGTCCAACCCGCTGCTTGAGGCAGGAGCCTTATACCATCCCAGTCAAACGGTTGTCCAATTTTGAAAACCTGCAAGTGAAACATATTGATTTGCAGCCCTGAAGTTGGAATGGATGAAGAGAAGAAATATAACCTGGAGAAAACAGGCAGGATTTTTCCACAGGGCAGGGTGAGAGAGCTTCCCTTCCAACACAAACCAGTATTTCTGGAAGCCAGCACAATACTGTGGTACTAGCGACAATTTTAAGGGGCGATTGTGTGGTGTTGGTCGTCATTCCAGAATCCTAAGACAAGCTTTACAAAACACAAATTAATTTAAAAACAAACCAACCCTAAAGCATTAACTTCCTTAAAACAAACACATCCCTTTTTGTTTAAATGTTGTTTTTAAAAAAAATGTCCACATCAAGCTATCCACATTTTAACAGCTGTGTGTTTTTTGAGTTTGCTTAATTTCATATTTACGCTTAATAGTTTCTGAGTTGTGGCAAAAGGAAGGAGTAATAGCAGCTATTTATTACTGCCCTCTCTCTCTCTCCCTCCCTCCCTCCAACAGTTTGTGGTTTTCAAGCTTCCAGGAAGCAATAGTTGGCCCAATCTAAACGTTTAGATTTATATTTTTTTAAAGAAAAAAAAAAAACCCACCCTGAGATTCTCCAATAATCTAATTCTGCAGCCCAGGCCATGTTCCACAACTTTACAGCCTCCAATATCCTATTGGCGTGTGTTTCTCTCAAAAGTTTCAGAATCAGGATGATCAAATCTTAAAGCCATAATGGTAAACCAGAGGTGGCACGCACAGCCCTCTCTGTGGGCACGCACACCGTTGCCAGCTGCTCTTCCGGGTTCCGGCGTGCACATGTGCACGCTCCAAGTCTCGACACTTGGTGCCGAAAAGGTTAGCCATCACTGTCCTAAACACTTTCTTAGGCAAAACAGAAACTTTGCATACGCTTTCGTGTATAATTAAAGCAAGTGACTTTAATGTGAAATATCAAGCTACGTAATCAGAGTAAGGGGGAAAAAACAGAGCACCTGTAGATTTGCAGTCAGGTTTTTGTTACTCCAATGTAAATGGAAGGGAAATAATAAGAGCAGGCAAGATTGCTGAAGCAACTCAGGGTCATGGTTTCAACTCACCCTACAACAGAAACGTAGCCGCAATGCCTACTTTAGCAAAGAGCTTTTGTTACCCAAACACAGGTAGTCCTTGACTTACAACCGTTCAGTGACCAAAGTTACAATGACACCGAAAAGTTACTTATGACCAGCTTTCACATTTATGACCATTGCAGCATCCCTACGGGCATGTGATACTTGCCAACTGGCACGTGTTTCAGAGATGGGTTGCTCCCCATTCAGCCCGGATCCGGAAAACCAGTAGTAGCGGCAGCGAGAGGCTCCGCCCACCCGCCCGGATGCTTCTGCGGATGCAGAAAAGCAGCGCGGGTGAGAGAGCGAGCACCCGAACTGGTGGTAAAAAAATTTGCAGCCCACCACTAATGTGTTTATGACGGTTGCGCCGTCCCAGGGTCATGTGTGATCTTCACAGCTGGCTTCTGACAAGCAAAGTCGATGCGGGAAGCTGGATTTGCTTCGTAACCAACTGGCGTGATTCACTTAGCAACTGCGGCCAAACTCACTTAACAACTCAGTGACGGAAATTATGGGTTCAGCAGTGGCCGTAAGTCGAGGACCACTGTATGCTCCCTCTCCTTCCTCCCCAGGGCACCAAGGTATCTCCGCTTCCCCAAAACTATACCTATTGATCGCAGCAACATTCCAAAATTCATAATGGACCACTAGGTTATGAAATCTCAAAAACCTTTATTGGTTTCATTTTCTTTTGTACATTCTTAAAATGAACGACACCCCATTTTCTTTGATATGTACAAGAATCTGAATAAGGCTATATATATATATGCATATTATATATATACTTATACATATACATACATATATATATATATATATATATAAAACAACCCTCAAGCACATTACTGCCTTACATGGATCTCACAAGATTATAATTTCAGATCCTGCCTTCGGGTTCATGGCAGCATCCCACAAGTCAGATTTTATTTTTCCGGGGGGCTGGGGTGGGGTTGGGGAGCGTCGTCTACATGCAAATCGGTCTCTTTGGGCAACTGAATAATCTCTGATCCTAACGGAGTGGAGAGCAAGGCGAATACATCCAGGAGGATCTGGAGAGCAACCGAGAGGAGACAAGACTTCTGCATTGCAAGATTCCCAAATATTTTGGTTTTGTATTGTTTTCTCTCTTAAGGCACCGTCCCCTCCTGCATCCCGTCCTCTTGCTCCCCCCCCCCCACCACCACAAACATTCCCTTGCAAAAAAAAAAAAAGCAAAAAGGTGGAATTGCTTGAAGAAGATGGAGGAAAAGAGGGTCTTCATTTCTGAAGTTGCCGAGAGGGGGGACAGGGGGGCACCAGGAAAAGGAAGAGCCGTCTTTTCAGGGACAGCCGCTGTGCAGACAGAGACTAAAAAGGAATGTCCGCTCCCTGCTTGGGTTCCCTTGGAAACAGCATTTCAACAGGCACTTAAAAAAAAAAACCTCTTCAAAATATCCCACCCACCCCTTAATTCCCAAACCTAATGAGGTTAAATGGCCGCAGGGCTCCCACCTTTCGCCTTGCCTGGGTGAAAAGGATTTTTTTTAAAAAAAATTATTTATTTGTATCCTGCCTTTATTTATTTTTTTTACAAATAACTCAAGGCGGTGAAGGACATATTCAAACACATCTTCCTCCTCCTATTTCCTCACCACAACCCTGTGAGGTGGGTGAGTTGGGCCGAGAGACAGGCACCAGCCCACGGTCACCCAACTGGTCCTTCAGGGCCAAGACGGGACCTGAACTCACCGCCTCCTGTTTTCTAAGACTGTTGCCTTAACCACCAGACCAGAGGTTCCCAAACTTGGCAACTTTAAGACTTGTGGACTTCAACTCCCAGCATTCTCCAGCCAGCTATGCTGGCTGGAGAATGCTGGGAGTTGAAGTCCACAAGTCTTAAAGTTGCCAAGTTTGGGAACCTCTGCACTAGACCAAACTGGTTCTGGAATTATACTGTACACACAGTAGGTAGTCCTCCACTTACAACCACTTTGCTTAGTGGTTCAAAAGTTAGTGGGGAAAGTGACTTTAGGACTGGTTCTCACACTTATGACCGTTGCGGCATCCCCAGGGTCGCGTGATCAAAATTCGGACACCTGTCAAATGCCATGTCTTTATGACCGTTGCACTGCCCCCCAGGAGTCATGTCATCCCTATTTGTGACCTTTCCAACGAGCAACGATGGTGGGCGGAGCCAGATTCTCTTAACAACCACATGTTTCACTTAACAACTTCAGGAATCGCTTCACTGTCTCAGTTAAGTTTACAGTTTACAAACTGCTGTTGTTTTAGCAACGACCGCCGCCATTCTTAAGCGAATCATTTGGGTCGGTAAGCAAAGCTCACTTAACAACGGTCTTGCTTAGCAACCGAAATTCGGGGGTCAATGGCGTCCATGTAAACGGAGGACTACCTGTATAAGAGTTAAAAAGTGTATAAATCGCCTAATGTTAAAAAGTTTTAACAATCTCGGGGAGCCACATTACTAGCTGTCCAGGACCGTGTGCGGCCTTGCAGGCTGGAGAAGCCTGAGCTAGGCCCAAACCAATCCTTCTTTAAATTTAGTTAATAGTTTCCTAAAGCAGGGGTCTCCAACCTTGGCAGCCTGGGGGACTTCAACTCCCAGAATTCCCCAGCCAGCAAAGCTGGCTGGGGAATTCTGGGACTTGAAGTCCCCCAAGCTGAAAGTTGCCAAGGTTGGAGACCCCGCACTTAGGAAGTCTTTGGTGCGTTGGGCAAAGAGAAGATAGAAAACTCCTCTTTTGCCACTGGGGATGAGCATGACATGTTGCAAAGACACCCCTCAACTAAGGCCCGGAAACATGTGGGATCCCCATCTTATTCTAGATTTAGAAGACGCAGCAACCCAACCAACAAAGAGTTTTTACAACAAAGACGCCTCAACGATCCCACGCTGACCATTAGAAGCCGGGCGTGTCTATCCTTTCGGCTGGCCTAGGCTGCCTCCAGGGAAGAGGAATTCTTGGGCAGCCTATAAAATATTTAACATAGTTAATATATAAAAGGTTAAAAAAAAAACCAAAACACCTCCCTCTTGGGCGTATCCAACTCTGCATGTTCTTAGCTGAAAGGAGCCTGCGTTTTTCTGAAGACGATGCCCGTGGTCGGGTGGCCAGCCTGGCTAAACGCCAAGGGTGAAGGAGGACAGAGAACATATGGCTAACTCTTCTTTTTGATCCACTGGGGGATTAAAAAGTGTATTGTGCTTAAGATTGCTAAATTGCAAACGTTGGTGAGGGCGAGGGCGAGGAAAAGAGCAGGGCAGACTACCCTTATTCTCCCTGACAAAGCCCCCCCTCCCAAATGCTTTTCTCCCCAATCTACACCGTATTTGGAGTGGTGGTGGTGGGGGCAATCTTTAATTAGAAAGGTCCTGAGGCTTATATTGTATGAGGCAGGGGAGGGGGAACAAACCTGGCATATAAATTTTTAGAAATCCCCCCCACCCCACCCCCGCAAAGAGGTTTTACATATATATAATATATATAGATTTAGATTTATATATGCATATAGACAAGTAAAAACTTCCCTGCCCCTACATTTTTTTTTCTAGCTTCCAAAGGAGGAGCAGAGCATGTACAGAGTTCCAGGCAAAGGAAGGAAGGAAGGAAGGAAGGAAGGAAGGAAGGAAGGAAGGAAGGAAGGAAGGAAGGAAGATAATCTCTGAGTTAAGGCAGCAAAGTCAGTCAAGCCCACCCACCCCGTCATCGGTCCATCTGTCCGGAGGGAGGGAGAGCTACATCTCCCGTCTAGCAGTCCCGATTCTCCAGGGTCAGTTCGGCTGTGGCCTGCTGCAGCTCCGTGCTGATCCGCCGGCTTCCCACCGCATCCCCGTGACCACCAGCGTCCTCCTCGCCCTTCACTTTCTTGTCGTCTGTTTCGTCGCCTGTCCCGCCGGCTTCCAGCCGCTGATCCTCGCTCCAGCGGCGTTTGAAGCGTAATTTGAGGGGAATGCACTTGCCGCTCTCCCCGGCCCGAGAAACGGGGGGCGCTAAAGCGGACGTCTCCCCGTTTTCTATCTTCTCCAGGGGGGCCGAAGGGGCCTTGAAGACCTCCTCGTCATCCTCGCTGATATCGGTGACCTCCACGGTGAGATCTTCCTCGGACTCTCCCTCTGAGATGGGTTCCACTTTGATCTGGGGGACGAGGGTCTCCGGAGCAGCAGAGGAGGAGGAGGAAGAGGAGGCGAGAAGGCCACCGGTGGAGTCTCCTGGGGGCACAGCTGGCGCAGGCTGCTTGTCGCGGTTGCGGCGCCCCAACGGCGGCGGCTGCAGCTTGAATTTGAAAGGGCTGGGGGGCTCCTCGGCGTGCGGGGGCGGAGGGGGGAGAGGGGGCTTCTCCAGGCGCTGGGGCTGCGGGATGATAATGTTGGGGTAGTGGAGGAAGGCCCTGGGGCTGAGATGGTAGTTGTACACACTCTGGGTGTGCGCTTGGAGGTAGCGCTTCATGTCCTCAGGGTTGAAGGAGAAGTGGGAGCCGCTGGGGTACATGGGGCTGAGGGTGGGTGAGGGAGTGTAATTTATGTGAGTGGGAGTGAGGGGGAGGGCAGGGGACAGCTGGGGGGGCAGGAGAGCAGCAGGCCCGGTCATGGGGGACACGGGGAAAGGGCTGAGAGGCTCAGGAACCCGCGGGCGGGGATAGATCCTAAAGAGGGCGTCGTGGGTCAAACGTGGATGGCCGGGCAAGGGGGGTCCACGGAATCCACCCGCCTCTCCTCCGCCACCACGCCGCTGCTCTTCGGCCAACGTCTCCTCCACTTCCGAATTGGCCGAGGTGCCGTCGCTGCAGTCGCTGACCGAGCCCCGGGCGAGGCGGCGAGCCACGGCGGAGAAGACCCCGGGCGAACGCAGATCCTCGGCCGGCGACAAGACATCCGATGGGGTGGAAGGGGGGAAGCGGAAGTGGGAGCCACCCGAGGGCACAGGTGGAGCGCTTTGGGGCACGCCCCCGCCTACGAGGAAAGAGGAAAGCAAACCAGGGAAGTCAGGATGACGACAACCAAAGATGAAATGGCCTACAAGAAGAATTCACCTCCCTCTCCCATCCAGCCAGTCCTTCCCCAAAACCCAGTTGAACCGATTCAGCTCAAGGAAGCCTTCACAAGACCAGCGACCTGTTCAATATCTAAACTCAGGAGTGTCCAAACTTGGGAACGTTAAGACTTGTGGACCTCAACTCCCAGAATTCCCCAGCCAGCAAGGCTGGCTGGGGAATTCTGGGAGTTGAGGTCCACAAGTCTTAACGTTCCCAAGTTTAGACTGTCCTGATCTAACCCATTTGTCAAAGGCCTTTTCCAACTCCCCTTCGAGGCACCCCGAAGCTCAGCTCCACATATGAAAGTCTCAATTAAACTGATTTATTGCTCATCATGTAGGTGCATGTCTCTTCTTCACCGCTGGTAGAAGAGTTAACACCACTCAAAAGGGGGTTGGAGTTAGTCTGCTTGTGTTTATGCAGGGATTCTATAGGCAGACTTTCTCAGTCTGTCTCAAGGTACTACTATCCCTTCTCCTAGCAGCCCCAGACATAGTAGCCTCTCATCCATGTCACCCTAGATCAGGGGTGCCCAAGCTTGGCAACTTTAAGACCTTTGGACTGGACTTCAACTTACAGTTGAAGGTGTTAAAATTGTGGATCTTTCGAACTGGCCACATCCTGGACAATATTCTTCCTGGACAAATACATACTTCTCCCAAATGGGTCAATTTCCCCCCTCTGGGGCCAATCACCCCATTACCACCACCACCCCAAAAAGAGAACCCAGAATTTACTCTGAAATTCCTTCTGTCTATGTCCCCATAAAAAAAAAACCCAACCCTCCACCGAGACTGTATTTCCAGGACATCTACAGAGACACTCCCATTCCAAAGTTAAATTATTTGATGGGGAAATTATCTTCTTTATGGGTCAATATACTTTTCCATAAGTAAAATAAGACCTTTGAACCTCTTTGCCTTTCCTTTTCCTTTGGGGCACACCCAATAGAGCCACCAAGACGTAGATGCATGTGTTTCCATTAGGGGGGATTGGGTGTGGCTTGTTTTACCAGCGGAACTCAATGCTTTAAACGTCAGGGTTTTTGGCTGTCTTGCCATGGGTTCCAGGAGGTCTGCAGAAGAGCAGGGAGAAGGTTGCCCAGGGACTCTGCAAGTCCTCCCACCATGCTTACCCGCCATGCCCATGTCGATGAAAGGGTAGTTGACCAACACCAATTTGTTAAAGTTGAACTTGTAGGTGAAGCGTTTGCCTTTGGTCTTGTGCAGGATCCGCTTGTTGTAGTAATACCTGCAGGATTGGAAGGAGGAGAAGCAAATGGAATGCCAAGGAGAGGAAGGAAGGGAGGGAGGGAGGGAGGGAGGGAGGAAGGAAGGGAGAAGGAGGGGGAGGAAAAGAGGAAGAGGAGAGAAAGGAGGAGGGAAAAGGGGAGGAGGAAGGGAAAGAGGAGGAAGGGAGGAAAGAAAGGAAAAGAGAAGGAAGGAAGGAAGGGAAAGAAAGAGAAGGAGGGGAGGAAAAGGGGAAGAAGGAACAAAGGAAAAGAAGGTGAGGAATAGAAAAGGAAGAAAAGGAGGAGGAAAAAGAAGAGGAGGGGAGGAAAAGAGGAAGAGGAGAGAAAGAAGGAGGGAAAAGAGGAGGAGGAAGGGAAAGAGGAGGAAGGAAGGAAAGAAAGGAAAAGAGAAGGAAGGAAGGGAAAGGGGAGGGGAGGAAAAAAGAGGAGGAGGAGAGAAAAGAGGAGGAGGGGGAAAGTAAAAGAAGAGGAAGAGAAAGAGGAGGAGGAAGGAAAGAAGAAAAAGAGGAGGGGAGGAAAAGAAGGAACAAAGGAAAAGAAGAGAGGAGGAAAACAAGAGAAAGAAAAGGAGGGGGAAAGAAGAGGAGGGGGAGGAAAAGAGGAAGAGACGAAGGAAAAGGGGTGGGGGAGAGAAAAAAGGAGGAGGAAGAAAGGAAAAGAGGAGGAGGGGAAGGGAAAACAGAAAAAAGAGGAGGGAGAAAGAGGGAGGAGGAAAAGCAGAGGAGGAGGAGGAGGAAGAGAGGGTCAGTGACTCACAAGTCCCACTTCTCCTCCACCATAAAAACCCAGCTTGGGAGTCTGTGGGTGTGTGCGTGGCCCCGATAGGAGAAGTGTTGCAGCCAGAGCGAGTGTGAAGCAGCATCTGTTCAAAGGGGGAGAAGCTGCGCTTGGCGTCCCTCTGACTGCAAAGGGATTTGATCACAGCCTTGTAAATAGCCACTAGCCCACAAACTTTGCATAGGAGCAACTGCTCCTTACGTAAGGATGGGAAACCAGCCGAACCAAATTACGGTATTAGCCTCGGGGCCAAGGGTGCATTTTCTAGCCCTCCGGTTATGGGGATTTATCAGCGTCCGTAAGCCGATGTGTGTTCGTTGCGTCATGTCGCTTCCAATCCCCACTCAATCCCCTTTTTAACGGAAGGGCTCAAAACACCCCAGTAAATAGCTCTGAATTGGACTAGGAGGCCCCCTTAAGCGCATTCCTACGAGCAGTCCTCAACGTACGACCCATTTGTTTAGTGGCCAAAGTTGCAAAGATAAAAGGGAATTACTGCCCTTCGTCCGATCCGCTCCCACAGAGAGGGCCTTCTCAGGGTGCCGTCGGCCAGGCAATGCCGGTTGGCGACACCCAGGAGAAGGGCCTTCTCTGTGGCGGGCCCTACCCTTTGGAACGCCCTACCCCCGGAATTACGAACTATCTCTGACCTCCGCCTCTTCTGCCAATGTCTAAAGACATACCTTTTCCATCAAGCCGGCCTAGCGTAACCTCCGTTGGGACTATTATTAGACAGTTTTAAATTTGGGGATTTTAAATTGATTTTAGCACAGGGGAAATTTAATTTAATAGTTTTTTAAAATTTGTCTATATTTGTATGTTTTAATTTCCTGTGCACCGCCCTAGGTCCTTTTTGGAGAAGGGCGGGGTATAAATACGAATAAAACTAAAACTAAACTAAACTGCGGTTGATTAGTCAGCAACCCGGTTATTTCGTGATTTTGGCTTCCGCGCCCGCCCCCCCCCCCCCCCCAATTGACTCCTGACCTTATCAGGAAGTCACCCAAAATGATCAGAGGACCTTGGGACACAACAGACATAAAAATCTGGTGCCAAGGATCTGAATTCTGATACACGACTATGAGAATGCTGCAAAGGTCGTAACTGTGAAAAACTGTCACAAGTCCCTTTTTTTTTTAGTGCCGTCATAACTCAGAATGGTCCCTAAATGAACTGCTGTAAATGGAGGACTACCTATATTCCACCATTTCAGATAGGCATCTTTCCCAAGCTATACGAGAGACGTTTCTGAACGCAATACAGATGCCGTTCTCACCGGGCCTTTGCAACTTTCAAATAAGAAACGCGATGGAAAATTTATAAAGTGACTAAAACCAGCAACTTAACAAACTAAAAACTGGTCTCGACTGAATTAAGCCCTTGAACTGAAAGCAAACTCCTGCCAAATCTTGCATTGAACACCGGTTTAGCTCGGATTTCTCATCTATCTTGTTTGAAAAGCGCTTTTTTTTTTTTTAAAGGCAGAGATGAATCATAATCACCTTATTTCAGATAGCGATAATGCTCTCGCCAACTGCTTGGGATAATAAAACAGCCCTTAAAAATTCTAGATTCTCCACTGTTACAAGTTTTGCTCTTGCAAAACAAAACAAAAACGATTAGAAAAAAAAAATGATTAGGGGGCTGGAACACCTTCCTTACCATCGGAGGCTGCAACGGCTGGGCCTCTTCACTCTAGAATGACGGCGCCTGAGAGGTGACCCGATTGAAGTCTATCAAATCATGCACGGTGTGGACAAAGTAGAAAAGGAAAAACTGTTTTCCCTATGGCACAACACTAGAACTAGGGGGCCCTCCATGAAACTTTTGGAAGCTAGACCTCAAACAAATAAGAGGAAGTACTTTTTCACCCAGAGGATCCCTGGTCTATGGAATTCCCTGCCAGAAGAAGTGGTGACAGCTGTCAGCCTCGACACCTTTAAGAAAGGATGAGAGGAGTTCATGGAGAACAAGGGTATCCATGGCTATCATGATGGATGCCTAAGGACACCCTCCGGGTTGGAGAGATAGGCAGGATATTTCTCAATGCCATTTGCAGGGAATCATAAGCAGGTGAAGACATCTGCTTGGGAAGACCCTGAAGCAAATGGGGAGCCACTGTGGGAGACAGAAGGCTGGACCAGATGGGCTGTGGCCTGTTCCAGCAAGGCTGTTCTTAGGTTCTTATGTAAAAACCAAAAAAACCCCGCGTCCCCAATTTGTTTTTCATCGGAGCACGGCAAAACGAGCAGTTGCAAAGTTTTCCATGTTTCGCGAGAGAAGAGCTGGGCGGGTTGGCATGTGCGCATCTGGGGATTGCCTGCGCACGCATGTACCTGCATGTTTCTAAACCTGTTAAAAAGCTGGAGAAAGTCCCACTGGCTGCATTTTCCAGGGTTCCTTTCCCACCATTCCCCGGGGAGGGGGGGGAGGGGGCTACCCATCCCCAGGTGCGGTAACCCATCCTGCCCCTGGCGTTGCCAAATTCCTGGAATGTCTCCACCCCCTTTCTCTGCCCGGACTCACCTCAAGGCCCGGCTCAGCTTGTCGTAGTTCATCTGAGGCTTGCATTTCCTCACCCCCCACAAGCGTGCCACTTCGTCGGGGTCCTTGATGACAAACTCGCCGTAATCCCCTTGCCAGGCGATGACGTCGTGGTATTCCTCCTTGCGCAGCAGCTCCAGGATGAAATGCCAGAGCTGGATCTGACGGGAGCCGGGACTCGACTCGGGCTTGTAGGCCCAATCCGGGAAGGCGAACCCTGGCAAGGAGAAAGGCAGAGTTAGCCAGCTCGGTCTGGGAAAGGCAGAGGCCCTGTTTCCAGAATAGGGACTGCCAAGAAACACCCCCCCACCACTGCCGCCGCCCCCTCCCAGCATAAGAGAGTTAGAAGCGAAGTGCTGGCAATTCCCATACTCCGGTCCTCTGGCTGCATCTCATCAGGGCATGTTGGCAGGAGCCCTGAGTGGCTCAAAGCCACCCCCCCCCCCAGGATGCAATGGCTGCTGTGGCGGCATGTGGATTTTAGCCACCCCCCCCCTTCCCCAGTGTGCCAGGGGAGGGAAAACAGGAAACCGGCTGCTGCTGCTGCCGCCGCCACTGTCGCCGCCTCTCCCCCCCCTTCTGCAGCCAGGAGGCTGGGAGGGCAGCCAAGCCGCCTCGCGACTTCCAGGCTGGGCCCTCCAAGCGTGGGAGGGCGAAGAGCCGCCAGCTTTTAAGGGTAGCCTCCCTCCCTGGAGGACGAGGGCAGCAAGCATCCAAGCTGCCCCCATGCCCAGAACTTGGTGCCCAACTTTGCACGTCCTACCCAGAGGCACCAAGGCTTGCAAGCTCTCCCGGGGCAGCCAAAGGGCGCCAGGGGTGGAATCGGTAGCGGAAAGGGCGAAGGAAAAGGTCGTGAAAACACCGGCTAGCCCTAGGAAAGAGTTGCCCACCCACCCCCTTACAGACAAGCATCGGGCGGTGTTTAGGAGTGGGAGACGGACGGAGGGAGCAGCGCCTTTGTGCCACGTTCTCCCCGGGGCAGCCCGCTTGGGGAGGGGCAGTAGGGGGAATGGTTCGCAGCTGAGGTCAGCAACTTCAAGACAAGGCTTCCTTTTTTCCCAGCCAAGAGCGGGAGCCCGACTCGGCAAGCATTCCTGGCGAGGGGAGGGGGGCAGAGAAGCCGCCACCGCCGCCATCAAGATCAAGCTTCCCTACAAAGGCCCCGACAAGACTCAGGGCGGTGGAAGACACTCCCCCCCCAAATGGTCATCGGAGCCCCTCAAATCTGGGAAGAAACAGGATGAGCGTGTGTGTGTGTGTGTTTGTGTATGTGGCCGCGCGCTACATCTTGCAAGAGTGCACCCGCGATTACAATTTGGCCCCCTCCTCTGAAAGTTTTCACAAGGCCCGTCCCGTCCCGTCCTCCAAACAGGAAGTCACAAATAAAGGCCGCCACCGTGGGACTTCTCAAGATGGGGGCCCTCTCCCATTGTTTCATAAACAACCTTTCCAGCACCAGCAGCCCTCGCTTTGGGAGGAGAGGAGAACACTGGCTTTTCTCAGCCGTTTGGGGAGGGGGTCTCCCCTTCCCAGCTGGCTGTGTCTCTACAGCTCTGGTCGGAGCCATCTAACTCAGGGGTCTCCAACCTTTGCAACTTTAAGTCTGAAGGACTTCAGCTCCCAGACTTCTCCAGTCTGGGATTCTGGGAGCGGAAGTCCTTCAGACTTAAAGTTGCAAAGTTTGGAGACCCCTGATCTAACTCAACACAGTGCGACCCCCCCACCCCACCCCAAAAAAGGCAATTTCTCAGCTCATAATTGCAGCCGTTATACCTTCAGATTTTGTACACCCATTTGCTCTAAAATGTTTCTCAACCCTTTTAAAGATGTGGGGACTTCAACTCCCAGAATTCCCCAGCAAGCGTCACAATAATATACAGAGAGCCCTCAACTTACGACCACAATCAAGCCCCAAAATTTACGTCGCTAAACAAGGCATTTATTCAGTGAGTTTTGTCCTATTTTACCACCTTTCTTGCCACCGTTGCTAAGTGAATCACTGCAGTTGGTCAGTGAGTAACGCCGTTGTTAAGTGAATCGGTCTTCCCCATTGACTTTGCTTGTCGGTAGAAAATCACGTGACCCGGAGATAATGCAACTGCCATAAATCCGCGTCAAATTGCCAAGCGTCTTGAATTATGACGTGAACAAGGTTGGATGTTGGAACCGCCGTGGGTGTGAAAAATGACCGTGTCGCTTTTTTTCAGTAACTAGTAACTCTGAACGGTCACTAAACAAACTGTTGTTAAGTCAAGGACTATCTCTACTTCTCTCCGAAGGAACTGACATGCAGTCTAGACTTTCTACAGCACTCCCGGGGAGCCAGTTAAGTTGTGATAGTAACTGATCAAACTTAGAACTTCCTTGTGGCACAGCTAAATGCAACGGAGGTGGCATTTATTACACTGAAGTGTAAAAGCACAAGTATGTTTTTGCTACACCTGGCCAAAGGCTTTGAAATATTGTGTCGTATGGGCAGTCTTCGACGTACAACTGTTTTTGTAGCAGCTGTAGAGCAAGCACTGCGGTTGTTAAACGAACCAAAGGTTTGTCCAATACAGCCACACTGCCACAAGGCACTGGAAACGGCTAATAAATTTAAGCCACATTGCCAAAGGTATAAAATTTGGTCACTGATCTGTGAAGGGGGCCCAACTGTTGGAACTTAAAATCTTGGGTCTTAAATCAAGGTTGGTGTAAACCTTATACCAACGGGACACGGTAGCTCAGGGGCTAATTCAATCCCTAGCGTCGCCCAGCTTCTTGCCAACCTAGCAATTCGAAAGCACGTAAAAATGCAAGTAGAAAAATAGGAGCTACCTTTGGTGGGAAGGGAACAGCGTTCCGTGCACCTTTGGCGTTTAGTCATGCCGGCCACATGACCATGGAGACATCTTCGGACAGCGCTGGCTCTTTGGCTTTGAAAAGGAGATGAGCAGCGCCCCCCGGGGAAGAGTCAGGAATGACTAGCACATATGTGCAAGGAGAACCTTTACCTTACCTATAAACCTTATACTGTACATAATAGTCCTTGAATTTCAACCATTTGTTTGATGACCATCCAAGTTGCGTCAGCACTGAAAAAGAATTGATTTAGGACCATTTTTCACACTTAATAACATCACCGCATCCTCAGGGTCATGCAATCAAAAATTCAGATGCTTGGCCCCCCGGCTCATATTTATGACTGTTGCAGTGTGCTGGAAACATACGATCCCCTTTTACGACAGACAAGCAAAGTGTAAAGGGGAAGTCAGATTCAATTAGCAACGTTGCGACTAACTTAACCACCGCTTAACACATGGGCCGAGAACGGTTGTAAAATGGGGCAAAGCTCATTTAGCCAATGTCTTGCTTAACAACATGCATTCCCTTAACGGTCGCAAGAAAGGTCGTTATAATGGGACGAAAACACACTTGTGAACGGTCTTCTTGCTTAAGCCATGTACATTTTGGCTTCAACTGTGGTCGTAAGTCCAGAACTAAAGGTAAAGGTTCCCCTCGCACATAGGTGCTAGTCGTTCCTGACTCTAGGGGGCGGTGCTCATCTCCGTTTCAAAGCCGAAGGGCCAGCGCTGTCTGAAGACGTCTCCTTGGTCATGTGGCCAGCATGACGCAACGCCAAAGGCGCATGGGACGCTGTTCCCTTCCCACCAAAGGTGGTCCCTGTTTTTCCACTTTCATTTTTTACCTGCTTTCAAACTGCTAGGTTGGCAGAAGCTGGGGACAAGTCATGGGAGCTCACCCCATTATGCAGTGCTAGGGATTCAAACCGCTGAACTGCTGACCTTTCTGATCGACAAAATCAGCATCTTAGCCACTGAGCCACCGCGTCCCTAACTACCTGTACGTGCTTTTTTTGCATTCTCCATGAATCCTTTTAAGCGTCGCCCGGTACGAGAGTTACACAAACCCAGGTGTGTTTTGCTAGCCCAGACTGTATAGAGGGCTTCCCATCTGGTGCGTGCATCTCCACCCCCGGGGAGGGAAACTCTGGCTGTGTAGTGTGTTGTCTGAACCTGGCCTGCCTGTGGCCCAGGAGAGGGGGGGGGGGGGGAGAGAGAGAGAGAGAGAGAGAGAGAGAGAGAAAGAAAGAGAGAGAGAGAGAGAGAGAGAGGGAGAGAGGGAGGGAGAGAGAGAGAGAGAGAGAGAGGGAGGGAGGGAGAGAGAAGAGAGAGGGAGGGAGGGAGAGAGAGAGGGGGAGAGAGAAGAGAGAGAGGGAGGGAGAGAGAAGAGAGAGAGAGAGAGGGAGGGAGGGGGAGGGAGAGAGAGAGAGAAGGAGGGAGGGAGAGAGAAGAGAAAGAGAGGGAGAGAGGGAGAGGGAGAAGAGAGAGAGAGAGGGAGGGAGAGAGAGGGAGGGAGGGAGGCAGAGAGAAGGAAGAGAGAGAGAGAGAGAGAGAGAGGGAGCCAAGCCCCAATGCTTTTATATCTCCTTGGCTGAAATTGCTGAGCCTCTGCCCAATGCCTTCAGGGAGGGTGTCAGAGCTTGGTGGGGAGGGAGGGAGGAGTGGGGAGATGGGGAGGGCGCTGTGGTTTCCCATTTCCCAAACCCCAGGCGCTCTGAGCCCATCAATAATTCAGGCCCCTGTAATGGAGGCCACGGACGCGGGCGCCAGTTCAAGGGCATCAGCGTAAGACCGAGCCATTAGGATGGTGATGTCATCTGGAGCCGAAGGGTGGGAGGGCAGAGAGCGCCAATCCCACACACGGCAACCTGGGGGGCCCTGGCATGCCTCAACTGCATCTCCCACCCACCCACCCTTGCCACCAAGGGAAGAGTTGCACTCGGGCCCAAATGGAGTGGTGCACACACACCCCTTACTCCTACAAATGCAATTCAAGCATCCTTCCCTCTTCCTTGCTTCTTGGCACCCTGGGACCTAAAAAGACCCCCACCCCACCCCACCCAGTACTCCCCCCCTCTCTCACACACACACACACACGCACAGAGGCACAGCACCAGTCTCCAAGCAACAGGCGACGGCAAGGGAGGCAACAGCTAAAAATAAAACGGGAGGAAGCAAAAAGAGAGAGAGAAAAGAGAGAGAGACAGCACGAACTGGGCAGCACCCCAGGAGCGACAGCCAAGAGCACCCCACAAACTAAGCTGTCTTCCAAACCCCCACGACAAGGAGGAGGAGGAGCACGTGCTGGACGTGGGGACATCTGCCTCCTCAGCTCCCGCAGACCCCCCGCAGGGGCTGGCGTGGGAAGTTCGCGCCAGTGCTCGGAGCCCAAGGGGGAGACGTGAGGACGGCGAGTTTGCAAGCGCAAAAGCAATGAGAGAGAGAGAGAGAGAGAGAGAGAGAGAGAGAGAGAGAGTGTGTGTGTGTGTGTGTGTGTGTGTGTGTGTCGGGGGCCCACCGGAGCCTCCTCCAGAAGAGGCAACGTTGAGAAGTAGGAAGCTGCCCGCCCCGATCCATGGCACTATGCTTACTTCAGACTCTCGTCTGCCGGTTGTGACGAGCTTGGAGAAGAGGAGGATGAGGGAGAAAGAGAGAGAGAGCCATTAGAGGAAAACAGCGACCCATGAACTCTGCTCTTCCTCCATCATGTTCCTCTCTCTCTCCCTCCCTCCGTCTTTCTCTCTCCCCCTCCTTCTCTTTCTCCCTCTCTCTCTCCCTCCTTCTCTCTCTCTCTTTCTCTCCCTCTGTCTCCCTCTATTCCTTTCTCTCCCACTCCCTCTCTTTCTCCCTCTCTCTCTCCTTCTCTCTCTCTCTCCCTCTCCCTTTCTTTCTGTCTCCCTCTATTCCTCTCCCTCCCTTCTTCTCTCTTTCTGTCTCCCTCTCCCTTTCTCTCCCCCCCTCTCTCTCTCCCTTTCTCCCTCTTTCTCTCCCTCCCTCCTTGTCTCTCTCCCCCTCCCTCCTTCCCTCTTTCTCTCCCTCCCTTTCTCCCTCTCTCCCTTTCTCTCCCTCCCTCCTTCTGTCTCCCTCCCCCTCCCTCTCTTTCTCCCTCCCTCTTTCTCTCTCCCTCTTTATCTCTCTCCCCGTCTTTCTCCCTCCCTCCCTCTCTCTTTCTCTCTCCCTCTCTCTCTCACACACAGCCTGTTCTCCCTCATGAGCAAAGCAGGGGGAAGGAGGGCTGGGAGTAGTGGAGAGAGACCGTGACATCAGCTGCCCAGCCCCGTTGAATGGATTACTGTTCTCAGGCTGGTGCCGCCAGATACGCCAGTGTGGTCTTCCACCACCATCCGAATGACGACGACGTCTTCTCGAGGGGAGGGGGGAGAGGGTGTATAACCGGCTCCCCACCACCAACTCCCTCATCTCATGTGACTGTGACAATCAAGGCATTCCACTGCATGGACATCCCAAGACAAGCCCACCCCCCTCTTAATTGAATTGAAAGCATGGGGCTTTTTTATCACCTGCAAGGGCCTCTCCACTAAGGCAGGGGTCTCCAACTTTTGCAACTTTAAGTCTGAAGGACTTCTGGGAGCTGAAGTCCTTCACACTTAAAGTTGCAAAGGTTGGAGACCCCTGCACTAAGGCATCACTCATCAGGGTTAGGCCTACCTTGTTTCCCCAAAAATAAGACAGGGTTGTATTTTCTTTTGACTCCCGAAATAAGCGTCTGGACTTATTTTCGGGGAGGTCTTATTATTTTAGAGGTGCAGGAGGCGGCGAGCGTGGTCACCTTCGTGGCTGCGCATGCGTTTAAATATTTCCAGGGAGGGCTTATTTTAGCCCATGCGCTCAAAAGCCCAATTGGGCTTATTATCCAGGGAGGTCTTATTTTCGGAGAAAACAGGCTAGGACAACTTTTTGCAGGGCAAAAGAGAAGGGTGGGGAGGGGTTTGAAATCGTCTTTTTGGTCCTGGTCCAGTGGGACTAGCAATGCATTCGACAGGCCTGGGCTTCCACGCTGCATCTCTCCACGACCTGGTTCGCTAGGGATGCTTCTCGAAGACAATGGTGGGCATGCAGAACCAGGCTCCGTTTTTATATCTTTAGCAAAACGAAAAAAAACCAAGGAAGGGGGCACCCTGCGCTCTTCTTCCTGGCCTTTCCCCAGAAATGAGACGGCCGCGATTTTCTTTTTTAAGATATATGACGGGTCCCGTGTGTGGCCAGAATGCATACAAAAATAGGAAAGCATTCTATACATAGATGTATATATTTGGCTTTGGGACGTCTGGAGTTATCCACAACGATGCTCAGAATATTAGACCCAGGGGAGATCTCGAAACCCTTTAAAAAAACATAAAAACTTAACTTTTTAATCTCGGCGGATCAGATCCGAAGGTTTGGGTTGCACAGGCCCCAACGATGGAACACCGCGAAAGACAATGGAAGTCGTTTCCATGGGCCAAAGCTTTAAAAAGGCCGAAGTGACACTCCCCCCTCCCCGCAAGGGGGATTAACGTTCGGCCTGAATAACCCCCCCAACGCATGGGAAGCAAAACGAGGTGTCCAAGACAAAACAAAACTATTTTGGGACTGGAAAATTTCATTCCGGCTTCTGAAGGCCACACTTGTAAACAGGCCTCCTCCATCCCGGGAGACACGCGGTCCAGGAAGGGCCTTGGTGTGGTCCGGGGGTGGTGGTGGTGGGAAGTCAATTACTCTGTTTCCATGTCTGCTTCTTTTATCGATTGGCTCACCCCAAAAAATTCTCGCTCAGCCTGGGAGGGGCGGGTGGGGGGAAGACACGTTGCTCCCCACGGATGAGAAGACAGTGGACGGGTTGGGCGACTCATGTGAAGGTTGGTCCACCTTAAGAATGGGGAGAGGCAGCGAGGAAAGCCGCAAATGTGGCCTATTCATCCATCCCTTCGGTGTGGGATAGACCCACCTGGACGGCTGTCTGAATCAACAATTCAGGGAAACCTCTATCTCAGTGATGGCTAACCTTTTTTGGCTCGCGTGCCAAAAGCGGGGGAGCGCAGGGGGGGTTGTGCGTGGGCGTGTCACACCCCATAATGCTATGTCCACGACCCCCTGCTTTTGGCTCACTTTTTTTCACCCTGCCCAGGCTGGCTAGAA